>CAJUYG010000043.1:115074-146594 GCA_910591675.1 Galerucella calmariensis | reverse complement strand
TTCGGAGCGAAACCACCCATCTCTGTTACAATTTGCCATTTCCTTACATGAATTTCTATATTTTTGTTCGAGATATTTTGCAGTGAAAAAGCCCATCTCTATTCCAGTTTTACTACATAAATTATTTTCCAATTTGTCATTTCCTTGAGTGAATTCATTTATTACGATTCGAGCTATTTGGTATAGAAACCGTCTATCATTATTCCAATTTGTCATTTTTGAAATAATTTAAAATCTCCCTGTAACTCAACAATTTCTACTGCTACGAAATATCCACCCCATTCATATAATTTTCTTTTCAATAAAAACTACAAATTGTATAAAATTTTAGAATCCCAACTAATTTTGTATGAAATCTCAATTAATAATAGAGATGTACTCGACTAACCATTACTTACTTCTACGAGGGATGCAGAAAATGTTTTCCGGGTACTGGACTTCTTGTTATGAATATAATTTTTTGTATATATAAATTTATTTCAATTTCGATGATAATGTTCTAGTTTGTATAGTTGTAATTTTTTCGAAGGAATAATTACCTACCTAATTTTTTTTTATATAAAACTATCGAATAGCACTATATAACTATAATTTAACGTTTGTTCGACATGTAAATTGTTTGTATAGTTCCAGAACATGCTGTACGTCAAAAAAATATATGTTTTTTTTTTCTTCAAATAAGTTGGTTAACACTGTTAGTGGTAGTAATTCACTTTTCATTTTCATGAAATTAATTTGATTTAAATGTAAACGCATTTTTATTTTCATTTATATCCCTCTCTAGCTTGAAACCGACCAAATTTCATTGTCATACTTCCATTCGACGTTATTTATGACAGTTGACAATCAGAATGGCCAACAAAATGTAGTAAACACAGGTAAGTGTCATACATGTGATAAAAACATGTCGTTGACGGTTCAATTGAATTGCGTCGAATATTTTGAAGTTTCATTCACTTCTTGACGTAAATATTCATCCTAGCGGCTGATAAGTCAGTAAATGTCAAAAAATTATGTGTAAAAGAAGAAATCATGAGGCTGTTACGTTAAGTTATAAATTTTATGTCAATTTGATCTCTTCTGTTAAATACCTCGCGGATTAAATTGAAATATTTAGTATTTGGGCCCCCTGTCATCGTATTTAATTTTTTTGATAAGCATAATTGCACTCGTTCATGTTTTTTATTATTAACTACGCACCTCGTATTATGAAGAGAATTGAATTGTTTTTATAAAACACCATGATACGACCCTGTGTATAACAAGAAACTTTGACATACACTGAAAATTTAAATTGAAAAAACATTAAAGTACTAAAGTGACAGATGGTCAAACGATCATTAAATCAATACAGAACAACCAAATTACAAATCTAAAATGATTGTTCTTCCCTAGGACGACTGTCAAACTTGTCAGTTGGTAGACATGCACTTATAAGGCAGTAAATTTATATTTTCAAATAATCCGAGATCATCTAAAGACAATGTGCAACAATCTGTAATTAACTGGGTTGTATTTGGCGAATTTTTCAAATGTATTTAATTCGAAATCGGTATTGGTAGTTAAATGTTAAATTTTTTTTTCGGTAGAAGGGTCCAAATTTAAAAAACAAATTAATTAAGCATCTTGAAAAGATTTTTAAAATAAGTTTGGAATAATTGACCAAACGTCACATTTGAAGAATTTTTCGGAGACGCCCTGTAACTATAATGTCCAGTCTAGTTTCAACTTTTACTTGAAATAATAAAGGAATTGTATTTGTCGTTACTGGTTTGACAATTATTTCCTGGTCAAAAATATTGCACCGCTATAATTTTGACAATTTTATGTTCAACGTTCAATTGGAATCCAAATAAATATTCCTGATCTTGAAGTAATTCAAACTATATGGAGCATCAGTAACTGCCATTATAATATTACATTCAAAATTTATTGTGAAATATGTGTACTACTACTACAACAATTTGCAAGTTTAGTTATTATCATTGTTAATAATTATGTACCTACTATCAGTTTCTCTCATTTAATTTCTAGTAGCTTTTAAAATAGTTATTTCAGGCGTTCGCCCGATAATTTGAGTTAACAAAAAATTCGGTTCCGCATTTGTAATTTGAAGTGTTACAGTGAGGAATTGCAGGAATAAAATGGATAAAAAACGCAGACGTCTTTAATTTTTTCCCGTTACCTTTATAACGATTAAAATACTACTTGTGTTCATAAATAACAATTTGTATATTCACCACAGAATTTCAAAACGTATTTGTGGATGTATTTTCATCACATTTACTAAAAAAGAAGAGTCGTATCAACAAAACGTACTTTTCAATGACAGCTAACAAAAATTTCCGTTTCCGACAGTAAAGTAGCAGCCATCTTTTCTAAAATAAGGTTAAGGTAGGTGAGCATGTAACTTGAAAAATTGTTATAATTATCAATAATACAATCGTTTTAAACTATAAATTTTCTTAAAAAGCTTTATTTGTGAAAAGTATATGTTCTGTATTTCATTTTTAGGCCAAAATGTCGTCGCATTTAGTTTGGGGTATTATCCGTAACAACAATGCTTTTCTTTTAAAGAAAAGGAACATTTCCAAGCCTTTCAGCACTGTAAGTAATTACATATTATCCGTATCGTATACTAAACTAGACACTACAAAATTTTTTATATCTATTCAGCATGTTTAATTTCTGTTTCAGGAACCTAATAATTTGACAAATTTAAGTTCCTACCGCTACAATGGTATTATCCACAAAAAGTCTGTAGGAATTGTAGATGCTGCTGACAAGAAGGGTTTCACAGTGGTTTACAAAAAAGCCAGTAAACAAGTAAGTTTTTTCCACTTACAATTATGCTGTGGTATTGATCTCATTCAAAATTTTAATTTTTAGAGGAAACCTAAACAAAATACAGTAAAGAGGACAATGAAATCTGGTCCCAGAAGATCTTTACACAAATTGAAAAGGCTGTTGAATGCCAATAGATATCGTACAGATCTTACCAAGGTAATAATATCGATGATTTGAATTTGCATTTTAGTAATTTTTTGTTTGTTTTAGGCTGCTCTTCGCAGGGCTAGTGCAGTTCTTAAATCGCAAAAACCTTTGCCAGCCAAGAAACAGAAGGCTAAGAAGGAATAAATGTATGTTTAACTGTAATAAATAAATTTATTATAAAATCAATTTGTTTCATTTCTTCGGGAAATTAGGGTTGTGGGAATAAAAACTATAAGAAAGTACACAGTAAACAAATACTATATATTTTACTATTTCTACAAAAAAATCCTAAAATAAGGAAAATAAAAATGTATATATAACAATAACAATAATTTCATTACACAAACTTAATATATATAAATTGAATGAAAATATTTTCAGTGTGAAAATACATATTTTAGGATACTCGCGTTTTTAGTAAAAATATTTAAATTTTGAAAAAGATCTTGTACTTTTATTATTTAAAATATACCTTAATATTATAAAAGTTCTTTACATGTAAAAAAAATCGAGTCCGATACAAAAATGTGTTTGTACCTTACAAAAAAAAATGATTCATGGGTTGTAATTTTTAGTAATATTAATTTGAGATAAATAAATAAGAATAGGATGAATTTGCAACGTACTTAGACAAACAAATTTTCATATAGAGTGGCAAAGATATCTACAAACCTTGTAATCTGCATTAAAAGTAACATATTTGGTAATATTAATAAAAATAAGGCAGTGTGTCTACAAATAAATACATTACGCTCAATAAAAACTAATGTGAACAAAATTTGGTGACTCTTATTCTAGTTAGGTGGCTATAATTCGTTTCTCAAAAATGAAACTGCTAAATTAAAAATATATAGGTGATACGTACTTTTTGTATGAACAAATTTCGAATAATAATTACCAGGTTGCCGAAAAAAAAACACATTGGTACAAAATCACGGATTTTACTTAGAAGTGTTCCAATAAAATAACTTAGGATATGTCTATATTCAATACACTCACTTGATAGATTTTAGTATGCAATGAGCCTTTCTACATGCAAAATGTTAAAAATATGCAATGTCAAACAATTTTAGTGGAACACCCTGTAATTACCGTACTCAAAAACTTATTTACATCCATTTATACAGCAAATTAATGCGACCTACAGAATAAATTATGATATTGGGTATTATTTTTGAAAACATAACATTTTTTTCCTAATAGGGAGACAATACGAATACTCTCGACTACTTTTATGTTGTTCCTGGATGACATGTTAAATTTGAACATACGAGAGAAGTCGCAGAAGTACAATTTAATAAAAAAAAATTAAATATAAATTCGTTGTTAATTTTTGACAAGAAATACTTCACTACACTGGGAAATTGGACGGATCTCCTTGATACATCCTGGCAGTGTGTTGTTGGTGTAGTGCAATATAAAAAACTGATCATTTTAAGCTTGGAATAAAATTATTACATAAAAACCTTAGAGCATTAAAATTTGGAAAAACGTACAGTTTTTCTAGATAAAATAATACATGGTTATGATATCACAATATCAGTTTGTGATTACAAGTGAAAACTAGACTTCTAGTTGTCTTGTAATGCGTACCTTCATGGGCAGTGTTATTTATATCACTATATTCTCCATTTCGGGCGTCGGAAAACCCACCAAGTCATAGCTTGCAGTTGATATTAACATAATATACAGGGTGAGTCATGTACAGGACATCCCGAATTCGAGAATGGTAAGAGATGCATCTGTATGACAAAAAAGACATTTCCGATTTTGGAATTAAAAAGTAAGTGAAGTACACGCTCTAAGTATAAAAATTGTAGAGGCTTTAATAATGAGGATATCAAGCTGATATTTGAAATACACACTATAATATAAATGAGGAATATGGAAAAAAATCAGTAAAAACATATACATGGTATTTTGTATACTGGGGTTTCCGAAAGTCAGGGGAGCAAAATAACGAGAAATTTCAACCTTGGACTTTATATTAGTGCTTTAGATTAAAAGAATTAGTTTAGATTTTGGAAATTGAAAAAATGAGTTTGTAGAAGAGGTATATTCAGATATTCATGATTCACCTTGTATAAAATATATCAAAACAAACAAATACAATTATTTAATATTTCCAGTACAATCAGCTTACCATTATTGAAACACAACCTTATAAACATGATTTTATGTATATTTTTAACTTAGACAACAATCAAATTCATATTTTCAGCAGCTGACATTTTCCTACTTTTTCCTCGTCCCAATTTCAGAAATATTATTTTTTTTTAATAAAAATTATGCCACATACTAAAAATAACTTTTCACTTTCACAAATAAGGAGCCATCCATAAAGTACGTCACACGTTAATGGAGAGGGAGGGTATCACCGAAGTGTGACAAGGGGCATGAGGGGGTCAATAGTTTCGTGACGTCACATGTCAAAATTTAAAATACAGGGTGTCCCAAATAACAGTGACTGATTTTAAACATAATTGCTCCAAAGAGATGGGGTTTTCACTAGTTTATCGAAGAGATTTTTTAGGCTTGGCTGGCATTTGATCTCATCAACACAGGATGTTTTAATAATGTTGATATTATTGTTGGTTATGCTGAATTGTTAGGCTTAGAATTGTAGCACCTATCCTTCACATGAAATGCCAGCCAAGCCTAAAAAAATCTCTTTGATAAACTAGTGAAAACCCCATCTCTTTGAAGCAATTAATAAGCTGGGCATTTATGTTTAAAATCAGTCACTCTTATTTGGGACACCCTGTACTAAAACGCAAAGTTTGGATGTGAATTAAAAACTCTAAAAATTTACTAACTTGATCTATATTTATTAATAATTTAGCATTTTATTGTATTATGTAATAAAAATGAGTGAAAATTGAAAATAGCCGTTTCCTCTTGATCATTTTTAAATGCAAAAATTTAAAAAATGTGTGACGTCCCATTAGGAGGGTGGGGGGTTATAAAAATGTGACAACTTGTGACAAGGACGGGGGGAGGGGTTCAAAAGTCCTAAAATTCGTGTGTCATACTTCACGGATGGCCCCTAATGTCTATAAATAAATTGAAACTAGTTTATCTACTTTGGCAATTAAATAGATAAAAATTTTGACGAATTAAGTAATTATTGATAATTAGTCGCTTATCAAAACACCTTGAAAAAAAAAACCATCAACCAAATAATATCTTTACCACGAATACCAGAAAAATAGTGAAATCATTATGGTATTCGTAAATAAAAAAATACTGTAAAAATATTTTTCGAATAAAAAATTGTGTATTGTTAAAATAATATCGATTTACTAACTAACTAGATTTTTGGTCACTTTTACTCACAGTCAGACTAAGTCTTTTCCTCGAAGTCTCACCAGCACAAATAGATTTCCTTCTGACGGTACTATCACATTGAGGAGTAGGAGGTGCTCCCTTCCTCCTTTGATTACCTACATTTCCAGCCTTTCTCCCGATATTAGGAGTCTTTGAAGTACATTTATCACCAATAGTAATCGCTGGAATATTTCCAGTTTTCGACCAATTATCAATCTGAGCTTCTCTCGATTCCTTTAGTATATTACGAATCGGACCAGTATCTCCTACCAACTCTTGAAGTTTTTGCAGAGTCGTGTAAAGACACACAGCACTCACCAATCCGAAATCAAACAAACTCGTCATGTGAACCACAAAGTTTCTATACAAATTCTTCAACAGTAATTCTTTTCCTTTGTGTTGCACAAACATTTGGCAAGCTATCGGTATTTGACAGTCACCTACGAAACCGTATTTCATCACGTGTAGATTCCACATTTTCATCAACTCTTTTTCACCTTCGTTTACATCCGTAAACTCATCTATCATCATCATAGTTTTGTTCTGCAACCACTCGGGATCGTTTTCCCCTTCAGAATCCACGTCCATTTCTTTGGGATAAATCGGTAGACAAGTAGTAGTATGATGATACAATCGATTGTGTCCGGTTATAAAAGGTCTTTGTCCGTCGAATTCGCAGTCGTCTAATTCTAAAAATTCCGACAAACTCGGTTTCGGTCTTTTCGGATGACACACCAAGATGTGTGTTACTGAGGCACGTCGGATCGGTCCGTTTCTCGAAAACGCACACACTGACGGCTGCGAAATTAAATCGTGCGGTGAACCTGTATAAGACCCGTCGTACATCTCGTTTATAGCGACGTCTATTCTAGCACCCACTGATATCGGAACATAAGTGAAAGTAAATCGAGAATGACACAATTTCAAATGTTTCAGTAACGTGTATAATTGGTTGCAGTTCAAACTGCACCAAGGGCAGTGTAAATCTTCGCAAGCTTCAGTCTGTTGGCGAGAATTGTTATTGTAAACGAATTGATATACAATTTGTAATTTTTCTGTATCACTATTGCCATTTGTTACAAGAGGTAGATTTTCTTTGTTTTCATGCATTGGATAAGGCTGTGGTCTATCTACAATTTTAGCGGAAGCTTCAGGAGACCAGTTTAGTTTAAATTTAAGAACGGCACCTTTCATAAACGCATCGAGATTACCACAAGCTTCCACTAAATCATTAACGTTTTCCCAACTAGAATGTTTTTTAATGGCATTTTTGGAATTTGTAGAAAAATCTTGTACAACAATATCATAATCACCATCACTTAAATAACACCTATTATGTTTATCGTACACAGTGAGCTCTGCTCCATACAACTTAGAATTATCGTTTGATTTTCTTTTCTTTGATGCTGGTTCATCATCGAATTCTTTGTCTGGAGTTACCTTAACCCTAAATAATAAAATATACGATTTTACTAGAGGTCCACTTGATGGATTGAATGACTCTGTAGGAATGCTGATTGTAGGAGCAGTTAGAGGTAGATGTTGTTCATCTGGGTTAATAGGCACATCAGCTGTTCCAAGGGTCACTTGCATACTAGGCGCCGAACTATCTTTACGTTTTTTATGGCTAATTTTCAATAGGACAGTTTCTACTTGAGCTATTTGAGCATCATAATCTAAAGATTTGTTATTAAAGCCTAAGAAAGTTAAATTTATATATCCAGGCTGAATAGCCATGGTATCTTTTTTATTTAAAACTTTTTCCAATAAAGAATCTACCTTAAAACCTTGTCTTCCTTTATTACTTCGAGACATCCTGTGTTTCATGTAGGTTAAAGTTCTATTGAGAAAGATGGGCTGAAAAGATAATGTGTACAAACAAAACGTCCAATTGAATTTGCTCAACACTTACCAAACACATATTTCGGGTACGTAAATATCTATATATTTGAGTGGGTTCTGAAAGTAAACACAATAATTTAAATGTCCTCTTTTCCTTGTATCAGTTTAAAAAACTTACTTTCGAAGGCCTGCAAAAATAGCTCATGATCTGCTTGAATATGGTCAATTCTAGGTGTTTTAACTGCATCTGGATCTTTTTCCCTTTTTCTTGGTGGCATTTTATTACAATAAAATGTTTATAGCCGCGAAACTTGACCGTTTATTAAACGCCTTGCATTCAGCGGCTGGCTTCAGTTTTGTCAAAAGTCAAAATTGTTTGACTGACGACAGACAGATGGGCACGACAGTTTATCAGGTACGCCAACCACTATTTTCTATTCACGAGAATATTTTTCGAAATAATCAATCAATAAGAAGTCGAGTGAAATTTTCAAAATCACATTTCACATCACTTTATATATAATATAATCATAGTTATTTAACCAACAGGTGTGTTAATGAGGGTCATTAACAATCGAGATAATTCGATAAATAGAGAAAATATTTATTTGTTTCATACGTCAAAAATTAAAATGTATGTTTGGTTGCCTACACCACGGGCACCGAACTTTCAATATAAATATAATGTATAAGATGTGCGTTGGGTTGCTGCAGAAAATCTTTGAGTAATGCAGGATTAATGTATCATTTTGTCTAATTTTAAGAACGTTAATAGCATATGTTAATACACGGTCGACGGAAAATATATTAACATACATGTGTTTGTTATTAAGCAAATCAATTAAAAAAAATACTGCTCTTTGGCTGTTTATATTTTTCATTTGGCACTACTGCCAAACTTTGGCATTTATCTACTCCATGAGCGTACCATTCCACATTTTACAAGGATTGTATTTAAAGATCGTAAGCCATTCTATTTAAATGCGTCGGTATCCTAGCAACGGAATCACCATGACACATTATTTGAAATACAAACAATTGTATAGTTAAAGATACCTACAGGGATATTAACCCT
Source organism: Galerucella calmariensis (assembly GCA_910591675.1). Lineage (NCBI taxonomy): Eukaryota > Metazoa > Arthropoda > Insecta > Coleoptera > Chrysomelidae > Galerucella > Galerucella calmariensis. The sequence continues at coordinate 137,356 of CAJUYG010000043.1, read as the reverse complement.
GTTATTATTATTATTAATTATTTATAGAATTCTTGAAAAGCCATGGATTTCGATTTAGACGACCCCTTAGGTAGCGACGATAGCTTTTTCGAAGAGCCAAAAGTGCTAGCGAAGCGGCCCAGTTTTACCAAGACGCCCGAAAAAAAACCTGTGGAGAGTTTGTTGGGTTTTGATTCCAAGACGAAATCTTCAGCAGCAGCTGAAGAATCTAAGAAGCCAGAGAGTAGTGGAAAGAAGCCGATGGACGATTGGCTAACGATAGACACTCCAAAAGGTATTTTTTTATTTGTTTACATTTATTTATTGTACTAACATCTAATTTAGATAAGCCAAAAAGAAGTGATTTCCTAGATGACATCCTTCCACTCAAACCCAAACCAAAATCGGAGAAAAAAGGAGCTTCCTTAGAAGACATTTTAAAAGACAGTAAAGTAAATACTGCTCCAAAATCAGCTCATTCGCTAAAAGATATCAGCTCTCTAAATCCCGAGCCTTCATTATCCTCAGAATTTGGTATTTCAACCACAAATGAAAGAAGAAGAGGTGGAAGACGAGGATCTGGTGTTGAAGATACTCTAGGTTTAGGTTTGTTTAGTGATACTTACCAGTTTGGAGACTCTGGTAAAGATAAAAAAGAAACAAATCCAAAACCCATTGAACCATTCCAAAAAACAAGCTCTACAGGTACGTATATTTTATAATTTTTTGTGCTACCTTAATAACAAATTTTTAGGGGTCCCTGATTGGTTAGGATTAGGAGTACCAACTGTCAAAAGATCAGAATCGCCAACTATCAAAAGAGTTCAAAATATTTTACCCCAACAAATCACCACAAAAGAAAGTACGACTGTTGTAGAAGAACCTGAAAATACAAAAGAACAAATTGTGACAGAAAATAAATTTGCAACTAAAGAAAATTCTAGCAAATTAGTTCCTCAGGATATTAACGCTGAGATTCAAAACACTTACTCGGCTTTGCATCAACAAGAGTCTTTATTGCTGGTATCGTTACAGTTTAAAAAGTACGAGGAAGTTTTGAATGATATAAAAGAAAAACAAAACGATATTTTAGGTATGTAATCTGTGCTTCGAATGACATATGACATGGCAGAAGCGAGCAAGCTTGAGACAATCTGCAACCATAGGCGTTTCATGTGGGTTTTTGAAATTTTAGGTCAGCAAGAGAAGCAGTTTAAAAATTTTATAGACGATTATCTTCTCAAGCAGCACGCGGTAGAAAATAATATAAAATTACAGCAAGAGCGCATTAACAATCAGATTCAACTGATAGTTTCGGATCGTTTGGGTAATAAGAATAGTGACAAAATAGTTGGTAGTACTGAGGAAGAAGAAAAAGAAGAAAGTTTGCGTCTTTTACTGCGTAAATTAAAGGAAAGACACAATGAAGAATTATTTCTCATGGAGGAATCTTACAAGTAATTTATTTTCTTCGGATATTCTTCATATCGGTTATCGATTGTATTTATTTCAGAAAGCAGATGGATATGGTGGAAAAATCCGCGTCAAACATTGAAGAAAATCTACGAAACCAATTGGAAAATTTGACGAGTATTTTTGAAGAAAAACTAAAAAAATTCCAAGCAAATAATGACGAAGAAATTTCTTACTACAAAGAAAAAGTATCGCTATTAGAAAAACAGTTTACCGACGAAATGAAGATAATGAAAGAAGTGCATGCTCAAAAAATTGAGGACCTTAAATCCGAACACGCAATTCAAATCGATTACATGAGAGAAATGAAGCAAAAAGAAAATAATTTATTAAACGACGGATCTGCGTTAGCTGAAAAAATGGATACCGGTATAAATATGCTGGGACATAATGTACAAATTTTACAAGGAATCGAAGAGAAAGTTATTCAAAATTACGACGTTTTGGCATTGGCTAGGGAACATAGTATACAATCTAAAGAAAAGGAGATTATTCGTAAGTCTTGACACTTTTTTAGCGCACTCTATCGTCATATAATGGAATCTCAAACTGTCACTGATTGAATACTTACTATAAGTTTTATTTTTGTACTGATAGATGGCGATGTTGTGAAAACTTCTTTTGTCGAGCGTACGTTAAAATTTCCAAAAGGGGTTTATTTATTTGAGTCGCTATACAGGGTGTCTCACGACGAGTTAAAACTATCTGTATGTGGCAAAATACTTATAGTAAAATCATGAAAATTTCCAATTTTCAGTTTTCGGATGCGATCTTTTGAACTAAAATATTTTCAAAGATGACAGACTTCGGGTTCTACCGGAAGTCGACTGTAACTTTGTTATTTTAAATGGAACACTTTGTATATTAATACATTTTTAAAATCTACGTAAAATTCTAGTATACTTTTGTCTGAAAACTTTTTTCGAAAAATGGATACTTTTTGAGTTATTAATTTTTTTTGTAAAAAATTTGACGGTTGCTGACCCTTACAAATTATTTTTTTAAGAGTATACCCTTGAAGATATAAAAATGGTTTCTGTTCGGTTGCTTTTAGCAAGGTCAGACCTATTTGAATCTATGTTGAAAAGTTTTTCATTTTATACAGGGTGTGTATGGAAAGTGTTCAAAGTTTAACTTCATAAATATCAAATTTCTTTATTTTTTTTAATAGAACCACACGTTTTTTTCTATTTTAATGCATTCAGGGGTAAAAAATAAGGCAAATTCATGTATACTTTCCTATACCGAAACCTTACCGTTATCCAGATATTTAATGTTTTCTGTAAATTTTTAGAGATGCAGGATATCTTAATGCAAATAAAGCACATAATTTGTTCTTGTAACAACTTTGCCATATTTACCATGTATTAAAAGTAAATTTACATAATCTTTTTTATTTCTTAGTGCTTGTATCAACGGGTCAAAATAAAATTTAGACCACACCTGCATCTCTTAAAATTTACAGAAAACATTCAATATCTGGATAACGGTAAGGTTTAGGTATGGGAAGGTATACATTAATTTACCTAATTTTTCACCCCTGAATGCATTAAAATGGAAAAAAACGGGCGGTTCTATTTAAGAAAATAAAGAAACTTGATATTTACGAAGTTAAACTTTGAACACTTTTTATACACACCCTGTATAAAATGAAAAAATTTTCAACATAGATTCAAATACGTCTGACCTTGCTAAAAGCAACCGAACAGAAACCATTTTCATATCTTTAAGGGTATCCTCGTAAAAAAATAATTTACAAGGGTCTGCAACCGTCAAATTTTTTACAAAAAAAACAATAACTCAAAAAGTATGCATTTTTCGAAAAAAGTTTTCAGACAAAACCATACTTAAATTTTACGTAGATTTCAAAAATGTATTAATATACAGGGTGTTCTATTCAAAATCACAAAGTTACAGTCGACTTCCGGTAGAACCGGAAGTCTCCCATCTCTGAAAATATTTTAGTTAAAAAGATCGTATCCGAAAACCCAAACGTAGAAATTTTCATGATTTTACTATAAGTAATTTACATTATACAGATAATTTTAACTTATCGTGGGACTAGGCGGTCTATTTCTTTTTTTATTCATCTAACGTTACAGTAATGAAAAAATCATTGGAAAAATGTCGAGAATCTGCCGAAAACGAGCGATCACAGCTTATGTCATTGGTCAGAAATTTGGAGTTGAAATTAGCCGAGCAAAGTACGAATGCTCAAGAAGATAGATGGGCGTTACAGCAAGCATCGGCCACTTTAACAGCCAGATCTAAAGCACTTGAAAGAGAAGCCGAATTTAGTAGAAATTTGATAGAACGAGAAAGAGAACAACTTAAAGTAAGTTTTCCTACAACCACTATGCAAAACACGCTTTTCTACACAAATTTTTATGCGCAAAGCAGGCCTTTCCTAATTCTTTTGATAGCTGTTGGAAAAGTAATGGGAAAAGTACACGCTATGGCACTTTTCCGCACCGAAATGTCAAACAAAGCTACCTATGACCTGTCAACTTATTTTGACAATTCAACCTAATAGTGTATTTCTTATTTGTGTACAATTTTCAAATTAAAACCCAAAGTACCTAAGTAAACTATTTATTTCATTATCAATTTTAATTAATTATAAAAACAATTTAAGGAATTATGAACCAAGATCAAAATAACTTATTTTTTGAGTTGTCCAATTTGGACATTGAAAATACTCCTCCATATATTATTGAAAAGGCTAGAACTGCAACCGAAAATTTTTTACCTGAGGTTTCAATACAAATTTGTTCAAATTTTACAATTAATTATACATTTAACTGATTTTTCTATTTATTTTCATATTGTAAGTTCTTTCTATTAAAAGTTTAAATAAAATAACTATATAAATGACTGTATTTCTTTCATTAATAAATGTGGTTGTAGAAAAAATATTGTGTGCAACTTGTACGCAAATCACTTTTTCCACTCGCTAGATTTGCGGCACTCGCCTTACGGCTCGAGCCACAAACTTCTGCACTCGTGGGAAAAGTGACGCTTTGCGCACTTGTTGTACAAACTACTATTTTAATTTAGTCGGTGGATGTAATTAGGGATTTTTTTATTATTTATTTTCAGACCTTGAAGGACAGTTTGCTAGCAGAACAAGAAAAAATGGTGATGCAATTAACAGAAGAAAAACTACAACTGATTGCCGAAAAAGCGAAATTCCAAACTTCCACCAAAATAACCAATTCCTACGAAGTAGAACGTGCCAAAGTCGAAGCCGAAACGGCCATAAACGAAGCCAAATCTTTAACCGAAAGACTGAACCAAGAAAGATCCCATCTACAACGACAAAAAAACGAACTAAACGCTCTCAAAAACAATCTAACGGAAAGAGAACGAGAATTGGAAGATAAAGAAGCTGAATTGGAATATTTGGTGCAAGATACACAAAGGAGATTAAAAGAAGATAAACAGGTTTTAAGTGAAGCGAAAAGAATGGAAAGCACTTACAAAGAAAAGTTGAAAGAATTGCAAGCGCAGTGGGGTTTATTATCAAACAGAGAAAAAAAGTTGGCTGAAGATAAAGTTTTGTTGTCCAGGGAAAGATTGGCCTTGTATACGTCGGTTAAGGCAGCTAAAGACTGCGTTTTATGTAGTGCTGGAGGAGGGGATGTGACTAATTTGGGAAAGAGTGCTGCATTATCAATTTTCGACAATATTAACAAGGTAAATGGGTTTCCAACAGTAAATATTCACTGTCAAAATTTCAAATTTGAGTTGTCATAAGATAATTTCCAACGACCCTCGTATTTGCAATGACTTTTTTTTCAGTCTTCCGATCCTACAGGAGTAAAAATTCGATTTGAAGCTTTGGACGACGACGAAAGTGAAGTTAGTAAAGAAGGAAGTGTTAACAGATGAATAGAATTTCGTAATTTTGTATTTTAAAGTGTAAATATATATTTTTTATAAGAATAAATAAATGTTTTCCATATATAGTCCAGTAATTGAACACCTGAAAATATCGAAAGCTCCTGAAAAGTCGCTGGAGACTTAACTTTCAGCTCAATTTTTAGGTCACGGTAGGTGTTTTTAAAGGTTTCTTGCTAATATCTGGCTAAATATGCGAATTAGAGAATTTTTCTTTGGATAAAAAATGAAGATCGTCTTATTATCTACAGAAATAGTCTCAATGATTTTTTTCGAAAATTCGATAGTTATCGAGATAATGAGACCTAAAAGCCTTCTCATTTCAGCTGCTGCTCTGCCTGTCCATGTATTAACTTGTATAAGCGGGAGGACGAATTGTTCCATAACTCGGCAAAAAAATGACATTTCCCGATGAGTCAAAGTTCATCACAATGGGAAGCCGTAGCTATCATTCCATGTGACTTGCAGCTCGTTCGTACTTCGACAAAAACATTTTAAAAAGCGGTCAAAGTTTTTTTCCAATTTTTCCAATTGTTACTATTTCATTAATTTGTATATATTTTTGTTCAAAAATAGTCTTTTATCCTAATTTTTGTTTCTAATGGAACCTTAGGAGGTCTTGAATGATCTCAGAATTTTATTTTTAATACCTTTCTTGCGTTTTGATAGAAAATTGATTTGTTTATTTAAGTGTACAAGATGTATATACGTACAATAAACAATGTTAACCTTATGAAGAGAATTTTCAAGAGGTATATGCTTGACCTAAATAGGGATATTGTCCATAACATAATTACAAATTATAACGCATAGCCGAAGCATAACACTACATTGTTTTTATATATATAATTTTTTTCGTTTCATGCTTCCTTATTTATTTTATGTTCTTGAATACACTTTAAGAAATACTCTCAATGTACTATATTGTAATTGTTTTATAGCACAACCTCGGTTTTAGTGGGATTCTTCATGTTTATTTGTAAGATATGATAGATTTGTATTTTTTATTTGTACTTTGAATTTTTTTTTTGAATAAACATTATTATTTATTTGACAAAAATTCCGGTTTTTACCCGTGTGATCAATTTCCCTGATTTCTGGAAAATGATTGGATTTTATTATTAAAAATCAAAAAGTACATTCGAAAACTAGACACACTAAGCTTTAAAATGATGTGCATTGAAAAGCAATATATAGGATGATACATTTTTAAATCGCGCTTGTTTCGCAGATTGTACAGAACTCCGAAAACGGCTGAAACATTTAAATAAATAAATCAATTTTTTATCAAAACGCAAGAAATATATTAAAAAAAATCTCTGAGATCATTCAAGACTGTAACATGCTGCTCAGCTATTACGTTTTTGGTTTGAAAAACTATTTCATTTAGTGAATTTTTTGGCTCATTAGTCACTTCCTCCTAAATTTCTAAACATGCCGTTCCTTTGTCGCATTAGCCACTCCGAAATAAAACATTAATTTTTATCAAATTCGATCGCGCTAAGAGCTGCGTGCTCAGTGGCGGCGATAGCCGCCGCGGGGCCCTGTGCGAGGTGATATTAGGGGGGGGCCTTCCCCGGAAAATTTAGGTGCTAAATTATACATTTTAAGCCTCTTTAGAGAATTTTGTCAGTGTTATATCTCTATATTTCCTAGAAAAAATTGTTCGATCGCACATGCTTGGCGCCGCCACTGTGCGTGCTAATTACTATTAGTATTATCTTCATTTAATTTTTGAAATATTCAATTTATGTTGAGTTTCAAAAAATTCAATAAATAATTATTATTTCATTCTTTGTATTGATTATTCAATAATCATTGAATTGGATAAACGTGTTCGGGAATACTAAGTAGATTTATTTTATTTACTTTATTTAATTTCTTACAAGGTGTTTCCAGCTTTCCACCTTTTGCTTCTGGTTTTAATTGCTTCGTTTCGATTAAAAAGCTGGTGGCGTCCAATTTAATATTAATTGTACACCACATCCCAGTGATATAGTGTAAAAAATGGTTTAATTGGTGCCGAATTCCACTCCCTGAGGTGGAGTGCTCTAGCCTGGGGCAGTCTTAGGTTACAAGATCTCCTATAAGGTTCCATTATAAAAAAAAATTAGGATAAGACTATTTTAAAAAAAATATGTACAAATTAATGAAATATTCTCGAAATCTTGTGGAAAAAATCCGCTTTTTTTAATATTTTTGTCAAGGACGAACGAGCTGCAAGACACATGGAATGATAGCTACGGGTCTTCCCATTGCGATGAACTTTGAATCATCGGAAAATGTCAATTTTTTGCCGAGTTATGGAACAATTCGTTCGCCCGAAAAGTTACACAGCAGAATTCCTACAGGCAGCTGAAATCAGGAGACTGTTAGGTCTCATTATCTCGATAACTATCGAGTTTTCGAAAAAAATGATTGGGACCATTTTTATAGATAATAAGACGATCTTCATTTTTCATCGGAAGAAAAATGGTCTAATTCGCATATTGAGCCAGATATTAGCGAGTGTTTAGGGGGTCATTTCCCCCCCCCCCTTCCGTAAACTCAATCGCGTTAAGTTTTTTCTCGTTTGAAAACACCTGCGGTGATTTTCAAATTGAGCCCAAAGAGAAGTCTTCAGGGATTTTTCAGGAGCTTTGTCCCCTCATATACTGGACTAATAAGACAGTCAAAATAAAACAAAATCTTATGACAAAACGATTTATTAAAATATACTCCAACACAAGAGAGATAAGAAAAGTGCTTTGTTGTTTATTTTTTGTTTTTAAATGGAAAAATCAAATACAATTCCATCGATTGAGCACAAACTTATATAAATATATAAAATTATAAAATCTAATTACAATAATTTGTATTACAAACAAAATTATATTCATTTTCCATTTAACAGTTAAGTTTATCGATGATAACTGACCCAGCTGTTTTCTTACACTTAATATTATTTATCAAAAGTACTGCCATTTTCCCAAGACTGCATCTTTGATGGCGTCTATGTATTGAGCGGGCACCCAATATATCCAATATCTAGAAGCTTCTGTCGGACCTAATTGTAAACCCTTGAAAAATACAAAAACAACATTTTCGAATCACTCTGTATGTCAATAAAACCTACCAATATATGATATTCATCATGGTCCTCTATTGGTTCCGATATCACACTTTTAATTGACCCCATAGGTAGCTTTTCAGTTCTTTCTTTCGTACTAAGCCATAGTTGGTCACTTTCTAATTTAAATGTTAACCTAACTTTTCCTCCGTGTTTATTTAACATTCCAGAAAGGGGTGCAGGTGGCAAACCCTCCTAAAAATCATTAAATTTGTCTTTAAATTACCCCTAAATGGAAAAATTTAAATACGAACCTTGATATTTTTTATTCCAGGCATAACATCGTCAGGTAATCCTTTGTCTAACACTTTGCGATGTATTTTTTGCTTACACAAAGGTTCCTTAGATGTAGTAGCTTTTTCTAATTCTACTATATCCTAAAAATAAAATATTTACTACAATATAAGTTTCGAGACATTACAACATTCCTACCTGTTTACTAACTGATGAAACAGCTAGCACATCATTTAATGTAGATCCTACTAGCATAACTTTTGAACCCTTTGTTATACCTGAACTAGAAATTGTTTGACTATCCTGTAACATTCCTTTGAACATCAATTTCTGCATCGAGTCTGGTACACCTGATAAACATTGGAGTTAACTTTACGATATTGATAGTTGTGAGTACATACCTAATAAGCCTTGTAAATGTTTCTTTAATTCTAGGATTGTTGTGTTAGAAGTAGTCGTGACATCATATTTCTTTTTGTTGTAAATTACTTTAATTTCAACTGGTTCTTTTGCACTAGTATCATCTACCGAATTATTAGTGCTAATATCCAATGAATCTGAATCCGTTTTTGGAATTTTTGATTCGGAAGGTTCAGTTAGTCTATCATCGTTTTCGATTTCTTTGGTCAAATTCTCTTCAGTATCATTGTGGGGGTTTTGGTCACTCTCTTTACCTTCGGCATCTATAATTGATTTATACATACTTTTACAATGTTATTTTATTTGAAATAAATGTGGCTAATAAAGAACAAGATATATAAGAATTATAATTCAACTTATTTCATAAATACAATTAGCTTAACATCTATGAAAAACTAACCCAAACACTCCATATTTCAATTTGTAAGCTACACAAGTTTTGGAACTAAAAAATACTTTTTTAATTTAAATTAATGTTTTTATAAAATAACATTACTTGCATTTCAACCATCTGACTTTGAAGTTGACGTTGGTGATGGTATGGTGACCGTTGACGTCTAAGAACTCTTGTCAGAATCAGAATTGCCAATGAAAAAATATAAAAGTTCTACCCGTTCTATTTTCCACTCATTTTTTTAGTTCTATGATCAAGTTGATGTGTACCCATCATCCAATGAAGAATAGTTGCTAGATATCAAATAGAAAGCTTAATTTTTTTTAACTTTATGTTAACAAATACAGCAATGTAATTATACAGAAGATGTCGTAGAAAACTAGAAACACACAGAACTCACCTTTTACAGAAAGTTGAAAGCAAATAACCGATAGATGGAGTACCACGTACTGCTTAATAAATTTCCAAGTAAACTTGTTAAATACTTTAGTTAATCCCATATTCAGACACTTTTTGCTTTTTATTTGCATGTAAATAGATTATAATACTTGTATGTATGATACAGAAAAAAATTTAGTAAAATTTGGTAGGTATACAGAAATTGCAAGTAAATATTTAGATGTGCAATCAAACTTTATTAATATTTTATACCATATATAAGCTCGATTATATCGCAAAACTCTCACAAATCTATCTGTATTTAAAATCCACTCTGTAAAAATTTAAATATAACGTAATCGACTTTTCGAGTATATGTACATTCCACCCTGTATAAATATTTATCCTTTTTATATTAGACTAAAAACAATTGACTAACTAATACAATAATGGCCGCCGCTACCAGGGCCAATGAAAATGCATTACTGCTAGCCGACATTTGTTTATTCCGTAGAAAAAGCTCTTCCAAGAATCTGAAGCTTCACAAAGAATGTGCAAAGAATAGCCTTATTTATGTAATTAGTGTGCGTATGTCTGGTAGTTTAAATACTGCGTATTAAGTGAATCTGCATATTTTTAATGTAATTCAGGTAAGAATTACAAAAATTTATGATTATTTTATAATATTTAATCCTTTTGATTGTTTTTATACTTGCTATGTGGTGTTTTAATTAATTATGTACTAATTATACCAAACGAAAAGAATATTTTTTAAATTGTAAGGAGAATAATTTTTCTTTAAACATTATATAGGTATAAAGGCTTTTTGTGTACATCTTTTGTTAATTATTGGTCATATTTTTTATGCTGAGACGTTTAGGAAAGGTAAAAGAATATGAGGTTTGGTTTTGAATAATTGCTCCATTGCTTATAATACCTAGTTTGTGTAGCATAGCGAGGTTTTGTAATGTCTGGACGTGTTGGTTTTATACCAATGGGATTGTCTTCAATTCTAGTAATCGTCTAAAAAGTTTTGATTCATTTTCTTTTATTTCCTATATAATCGAATAATATTTGTTGGTTGTAAGTGATTCTTTTATTTGGAAACATGTTTTTGCAAATTCTTATTCTGGGGAAGCCTAGAAATAATATGTGTTCGATCAATAAGGCATAGTATACCTACCTTCATTTTTCTTCATATTATTTTATAGACCGCTTCCTTTTTGGGCTTTCATCTTTAGGATCATATTCAACATTTATTTACAGGGTGTCCTAGTTGAAACTGATACATTTTTTAACGTGTAATAATGAATTATTTACATATTTTTCTTGTTTTTTTCAATGACTTATATATTTGTTTTCTTTTTTTTACAGATTTGTTCGGTCTCGTTTCAGCTCGAGAAAAGCGATATGCCTAAAGGTAGGAGATTGTTTTTGTAAATTACAAAAATAGAAATAATTTTTATAATAATAATAATCATTTCGGAAGAGAAATTACAAAGATTGGAGTCTTCATTTTATCATTTTTAGTTCAGGAATTAATTAAGATTTAAAGCAGTTTTTTTTTTCAATTTTTTCTCTTAAACATTAAACTTTTATTATAATAAATAGTAAACTTTTTTTGATTTTATGTAAAAAAGAATAATTTTTTAAATATATTTTCTATTTTTGTAATTTAAAAAGTATGCCCGAAATGTTTTTGCTATTTACAATTTTTTTAAATATAAGTATTAAATATTGGAAACACCCCAGCAAGAGGATATTGCTATGTGTATTTTGTTTGTTTATTATTTTTCAGGTGAATTTTTTTCAACGTCTGTGAGCAAAATATAGGGCAACCATCAAACTCAATTTAATATTTTTAAATAGGAATAATTAGAAATTAAATTTTATCCAATAAAAAAATTTACTTAAAAATACCAATATCTTAAGTTCTCAAATTTATTTTCTGATTTATATTATTTAGTTACTCTAGCTTATTATTAAATATAAAAAATAAATTTAATAAAATAATATATAAAAAAAGCTCCTTAGAAAATTAATATTTTTATAACTCGGGATAATTTTTAGGATCATACAATTTCTTTTCCAAATTTAAAACATTTATTTAGCTTAGCATATTTTTATTTAGCATAGGCACTTCCAGAACGCACTAGGTATATAGGTACAACGAGATCTTCCAGACAACTCACAAGAAGTGACAACATATTATTTTGGGTGTTTCCATTCATATTTTGCAAATTTTTTAAATTGAAATAGATAATGGTGTATACTGTAACATCATAAATATACTTTTTTAGCAACTTGTGGTTACACAAATTTTCAAATTTATGTGTGTGTTTGAAATAGAATATCTGTTCACATATTTTTCCTTGAGGTTTTTGAAAATCTTTGTTTTTTCAACTCAATTACTATAAATTTATTTTTATATTTTTAAACTTTCCTAACTTAGAAAATTTAATATTTCACTAAAGACACTTTTTGTGCCCATATTACTTGGACTACTCGCTAATTTTTGTGGTACTTTGGTTATCAAGTTTTTTTTTCAAAATTAGACTGTTAAAATAAATATTAATTTTTTTGGTAATAGAATTCCCTTTCTTTTCAAGTAATTATTGGGGTTGTACATTTCACTTTTGATTCTTTTATTAGCTATTCTAAACATATTTTTGATTTTCATGGGGAAATTTATGTGATGTATACTTGTAAGGTCTGTGGTAAATGTGGTGGCAATCGCCGGCCGGTAAATGGAAATGGTCGATTTCGGTTTTTTAGTGCTAAATAATGGGAATAAATATGGTGGAGTCCAAATGGTATTGGGATGAAGATGATGCGTTAAAAATGTAAGTGATTTTTTTCAAATGTTTTCAGCTCATTATTGAATGTTATAATTGTTTCTTCACAATGCTATTGTCAACTGTGACCTTTGGAAGAGACCATGGTATATTTGTGGTTATTGTCTAATTTTTTCTTTATTCTATAAATGGTTAATATCACTCAGGGGTAAATTCACCCATGAGACATATTTTATTGCATTGGTGGCTTAATATTTATTTAAAATTGATTTTGTTAAAAGCTTTGTTGTCATATATATTCACCAGAAAATCAAGTAATGTGTTGGGAAATTATAAATGAATGACATTTGACAATTTATAGTGCTGGCACCGTCTGTTATAAGTAGTTTTGAAACCTATGCCTTCCTTTGGCAGTTTTTGGTAAAATTACAGCTTAGTAACAACCACAACATACCTGAAATTTTATCCAATATAGACATTTAAGCACTTTTAGTGAACCCTATATAATAATTTGTCTAAAAAACTTCTTAAGGCTGTCCATAGAACTAACTGGTGTACTCTGTGGTATGTATGTTTTATCCACAGAGTACACAATGTACTCTGTGGTTTTATCTATGAAATTGAAATACAAAAGTCAAAATATTAACTCGTATTTTATATTTATATAATAAATATATTCCGACTAGTTCAAAACATGTTCAAAATAAGTTTTAACCTTTGGTAAAAGATTACCAGTAGTAATTTTAGTTCAATTTGAGCTGGTTACGAACGATAACAGAACTGTTGGCTGGAACAAACCTAATGTACCACTGACATTTGACATTTTTACTTCATTTTATATTTGACATTTGATCTGTTTATGTTTGATGAGTTTTGGAATTCATTTACATTCTAAGTAAAATGTTTGTAAATACCAACGACCAATTGGCAGAAGATTTACAACGACAAGAACTTGAGGTAACTAACTATACATGCTATGAATTATTAGATTAACAAGTTATACTTTCTATTTTAGGCCTCTAATGGAATCGCCGCACCGCAAGTGTATCAACAACTTTTAGCGATTTACTTGTACCAAAATGATTTGTAACTATTATCAATGATTTGAATATCACTTACTCATAGTAATCGTGTTTCAGATGTAATGCAAAGTTTTTATGGAAACGTATACCTAATACTGTGAAAACTTCAACACCAGAGCTGGCGAACATTTGGGCTGTAGGCCAAAGTATGTGGAAACGAGATTTTCCTGCCATATACAAAGCCTTGAATGTTACTTGGTCTGATGCAGTAGCAGATATTATGAAAGAAGTGAAAGGTAGGCAATTAATAAAAATTTAATTGAAGTCGTTGAAATGTTTTTTTCTTTTTAAGAAGTTGTAAGAGCTAGAGCAGTAGACTTAATATCTCAAGCATATTCTTCTATAACGGTAGAGACTGTATCAGCAATGACAGGCTTACCTCCGGAAGTTTGTATACCGGCCTGTGCTGAAAAGGGGTGGACATTTGATGCAGATTCAAAAATTATACATCCTGTTAGAAAACCTGGTGAACACTTGGGACAAACTAGCAGTGAAGATCAACTTTCAAAACTGACTGACTTTGTTTCGTTTCTTGAAAATTAATAGTATTGGATTGTTAGTATATTTTTAAATTAAAAAGTTGAAATGAAATGAATTTTTTTATATAAAGTGATTGAAACAGGTAAGTTTTTAAATAACTTTATTAGAAATTCTACATATTTAAGCACTTTGTTTTCGTTTTTGAAATTCCATAGCCAGTTTTTGTTCAACTTTTTCTTTGTCAATTGTAACCTAAAAAAAAAAACATTTTATTTCAACAAAATATATATTATATGAATACTTACAGTGTCATTTAAATTGGTGAATCTGTTGTTATTCTCTGACTTCTCTAAACCAGTAAGATATTTTTGTCGTAAATAGAGGACAGTGTCGATGTGTGTTTTATGTTTAACAGCCAAATCCAATGCTCTAAAATACAATTTTTAAATAATACAGAGCTCGGCAAAATTCCGGGACCGGACAAATATCGAAGAAAATATAAATTTTTTGGAAAATCTTTTTATACCACAAATTTAACTCCATTTTAAACTATAATTTGGAAATATTTTGAAATATACAGGGTGTTCCAATAAAGTGTGGCGTATCAAAGTTATATTTTTTCTTATGGAACATCCTTATATATTTTATTGCATTTTATGATTGCCCCTAAAAAATATGATACTCCTTCATAATGGTTTCCTATACCTTTTACGCCACACTTTATGGAAATTTCAAAAATTTTTCAAATTATAGTTTAAAATGGAGTTAAATTTGTGGTATGAAAAGATTCTCCAAAACATTTATATTTTCTTCGATATTTGTCCGGTCTCGGACTTTTGCCGAACCCTGTATAACAAAGAAATTCTAAATTAAATCACCTGTTCCAATCATAAAGATTTATATTCATATAAATAGCTTGAAATACCATGCCGTTATGTAACAAAGTTGATTCAGCTTCTTGATGTTTTCCACCTAACAAAGCCATTTGTGACTTTTGTTCTGCCCTCGAAGGCAAATCCTGAAATTTAAATCTGCTGAAAGCATTTTGACAATTACTGAATTTACCTTAATGTGCTGTAAAAATAATACTTTATCATAATGATTAATACTAGCAAAAGCTTCTTCTGCTATATCAATAGTATTCGAGTTTGATTGGACTGCGAGAACAGCAAGACATGCCCATGTCGTTTCATTGTTGGTAGTCCGGCATAGATTTAAAGCATCGGTCCATCTATTATCCAAAACGCTTCTACACATGAAAAATAAGAGTTTTTAAAGCAAAATAATTCGAAAATTTTGATAAACTTACTTGTGAAGTATACTAGGAAACGGAGATATAGGTACGTTAATGAGTGAACCATCAGTTCTTCGAACTGATACATAATTGCCGACAAAATCGTTTATTCTAGGACTACTACCTAATTCAGGCGAATCGTTATTGAAAGAACATAAACGTAACAATTTCGTATTGAAACATGCTGTTGGACAATACCATACTATTAGTCGAGTGTCTTGGATGGCTGCTACTATATTGTCTGTAGCACTCCATTGAAATGATTCAATTTTTCTACCTATAAATAAAAGCTATTCAATTGTTATGGGAGACCTTTATATTGAATTTAAATTTTTATGTTCAAGAGCGCCATCTATCTGTTAGAGTTTGTACCATTATTATATTTGGTTTAAAACTTGGATATAAGATGCAAACCTAACGGAATAGATGGCGCATAAGTAAATGGTAGATACTTTTTTACATTCTTTAACTTCCAAATTATAGTCCAGTAAATGAAGGGAGAAAGCTCCTGAAAAGTCCCTGATGAAGACTTCACTTTGGGCTCAATTTGAAGGTCACGACAGGTGTTTTTAAACGAGAAAAAACTTGACGCGAATGAGTTTACGGAAAGGGGGGGGGATGGTAGGGTGCCATAATAAGACGATCTTCATTTTTTATCTAAAGAAAAATTCTCTAATTCGCATATTTAGCCAGATATTACGAAGAAACTCGTTTTCCAGGGTTTAGGGGGTCAAAAACACCTTCCTGACCTACAAATTGAGCCCAAAGTGAAGTCTTTAGCGACTTTTCAGGAGGTTTCGATATTTTCAGGTGTTCAGTTACTGACTAAATTAACACATCTCATTTCTCTTCTTATTATTTACCAAGTTTATTGAAAATTTTATTCGGAGCTCGTATATTTACTAGAAATAGATCTCTGGTTCGATCTAAAACTGCTAAATTTCTATTTGTCGTTTCACCCCATTGGTTCAAAGATATATGCACAATGGGGGTAGTGTGTTGAATGGGAGTGGATTCCGTGGAAGTTCTATTATTAGACAAATCAACTAAATGAATAGCTGAAATTAAAACAATAAATTAGCAATTTTTGTTGAAAAAATAATATTGAATTACCAACTTTTTGAATCCGTCGAGTCCCTTATAACCAACGTATCCGAAGATAGTGTTATTAAAGCACTTTTCAAATGATCCGGCCTCATATTCGGCCATCTTGGAGAAGCCGTAAGTCTTCCTTGATAGTTATAAACACCAACGGTATTTTTTTCCACCAGTAACATATGCCTTAAACAATATTTTTTTACTCAGTGCTAAATCGGGGAAATTAGCGGGACGCTCCACCATCGTACACTAACTACCGACAAGTAAATTCACTTCGTCGATTTATGGGTTACCGAAAATTTCCTTACCCCTCCTATCGTCTGGCGAGTTCTGGAGTGTTGAGTACAGGGGTAGCACGCAATGCTAATGTGTTGCTGATCGAAATTTCGGAAATATATTTTTTGTTTTGTATTATCGAATCTTAAGCTTTACTATAGTAGTATTTTGTGCCCTGAAAACCTGTATCAAATTGTGCCGTAAATAGGTAATACACGTATTTAACAACACGACCGACCCTCGTAACTGTTGCCATTATGATAACAGACGAGTAAGGCGCCAGAGAAAAGACGTACCAACATTTTCAAACGTTCCGACGCAAGTGAATTTACTTGTCGGTAGTTAGTGTACGGTGGCTCTACTTACTTTTCAGCTAATAGTAACAAAATAACGGACCCATCTTTAAGATCAAATATAGCCGGGGTATTCCAATTATTGGTACCGTAAATGTAGCATTGCGTAGGCGTCGTTAGCACCAAATGGTCGTACCTCATCGCTAATTGTATAACCCTTTCCGGTAATTCTAGTTGTTCAGTGGTGTCGTCTAAAATATTTTTAACGGTAACTAATTTTTTTTCGCTAACCAAAGCAGTGTGATGTTGATAAGTAACTTCTCTTTCGACTACGTGTGCGAAAAGGACTTGACCGTTGGCGCAGGCGGCTGCTAGTTGAGT
Organism: Galerucella calmariensis; assembly: GCA_910591675.1. Classification (NCBI taxonomy): domain Eukaryota; kingdom Metazoa; phylum Arthropoda; class Insecta; order Coleoptera; family Chrysomelidae; genus Galerucella; species Galerucella calmariensis. The sequence goes on along the minus strand of CAJUYG010000043.1, from coordinate 119,770 downwards.
ACCGTCCGCGGACCAGGCCATTTTGTATATACATCCCGTGTTGGGTTTGTCCAAAGATCTGGACCACTAAAAAAAGTGGAAGTTTAATAAATTTTTAAATAAAATCGATTAAATTTACTCCTGAATAATCGCACAGTCTTAAAGTATTGTAAGTTCCAACTGTGAAAAGATCTCCTGCAGGTGACCAAGCTATTGAGGTTATGTGATTGCCGTGAAAGCCGCTGGAGAACATCAAACGACCTTGACTGTCCCAAACGCGGTATTTGCAGTCTTCTCCTCCTGATACGATCAGCTCGGATACGGGACTCCAAGCTAGACTAAGTACGATAGCGTCATGTGCTTTCCACTGAAAATATTGTAAATTTATTTAAAGCTATTCGTATCGGGAACAATATTTTTTCTGTTACCTTGAGAGGTTTCGTATTCGGTGCCAATTGTTTAACGACCAAGCATTTTCCTTGGGAATATGCTATGGCCTGGCTGTCTGGAGACCAGGAGGCGCTGTAAACTGAAGTTTCACTGGAAACGACAGTGCTTCGCAACATCCCGCTTCTGGACCATATTTTTATCATACCATCTTCTCCAGCTAAATTTAAATAGGTCAGTCGGTATGGGTCATATTGGACCAAAAGTAGAAGTAATTAGCAATACGGCAGATTTTTTTAAGTACCTTGAAGTAGGTATGTAGATTAGTATAAAAAAAAAGTTTACCAGTCCATCGATTTCCCAAATTAGAAAAAATAAAACCAAAAAACTTTTTTTTTTTCGAAATTTTTTAATATTTCACGCTGGGAGAAAGGTGGAGGAGAATAAAAAATACCACCGTATAGGGGAAGTGTTTTGCAATAAAAAAGGTCTTTAGCGTTTTTTTCGTCCGATCAATGGTATGTCCGTAAAAAATTCGGTAAACTAAGTATGTGTTCCGCATCCGCGCGACTCTGCTGCACGGCGGGAAAAAATATAAACATTTGATCAGAATTTTTTTTATTACATGAATATCGAATTTTATTTTGAAAAAATAAAGAAGATTCCTACCCGAATCTATAAAAATTGCTATTTTCGCTATTTTCTTGTAAATTCAAGATTCCTAAAATTTACAAAATAATGAAAGGTTTTTATCTATGGAACAGACCTAAATAACAGTTTCCATCCTTCGAAAAATTGTTTCAATGCTATATAATATATTTTTTCTAATTTTGTCATATAAAGTGACACTTTTTAAAACTGATTGACATTATGAAACGTCTTACTTTTTGTAACTAGTTGCATAAAGTAAAATTGTATGCAATTGGTGACGAAAAATGTATTTCAAAATTAGTGACAAAAAGAATTATTCTATTTATTAAACTGTTATAATACAAGTTAAAAATTATAAATTAATTAATTATTATAAATATTGATAACACAATTATTGCAATTATTCAAATTAATTCCCGACGACATATTTTTTTCATTGCTCGAACTTGCTGTTATTTGGGAATCGGCGCACATTGCATTAGATGTTCACCAAATATTTCTTGCGCTATAAGTTTTTTATTATTCATGGAATTTTCAACATATCCCTCCGCAACAGAGGTAGATTTCCAACCTCCATGCCTCTTTAATTTTAAAATATCAGCACCACTGTCTGCTAGGAAAGTGGCAGAGCTTCTTCTGAAGCAGTGGTCAGTATATAGAACAGGATTTGAATATACAATAACTTTTGGCAGACTGCTAAATGCGTTAATTACAACAGGATTTCTGGTACATTTTCCATTCGCATATTTTACAAAAAATCTGTTGTGTTTAAGAACCTGTGGACGCAACTTAATATATTTTCTTAATATTTCAACAAGATTCGTATTTTCAATGTCTCCAGTGGTAATTGCAAACTGCCGTATAACTTTTGTTTTTGAAGGTGGAATATCAACACGAAAATGGCTTCCTTCGTCTATAACATTTTCAACTGGAAGAAATGTTAATTCTGCCTTTCTGCATGCTCCTGCCATTCCAATTATTATCATTGCAACCTTAGCCATTAAGTATTCTTTGTCATCAGCTTCCACTAAAAATTTGGCAAAATCTTCTTTAATAAAAACTTTTCGACTTTTTAGCACTGTACCCGTCCGCTTGCCTTTTAATATATGCTACCAAATTTGTATATTTTTTAATATCAATATTTCTTTTCAGATTTAGTTCAGACCTTAACATTGAGTGAAGTGTCCATAATGTGGAAACTTTTAGATCTTTCTTACCCTCAAAATATGCAAGTAAAACTTTCTCATTAACATGTTTAATTTTCTTCTCATCACACCACGTAACAAATTTTTCGTATGCCAAATCATAAACTGCCTTTGACTTTTTGGGAATTACTGATAATAGAGCATTACCTGCTGCCTCTTCAATATCGCTTGGTAGTAGCTCTTCAGAACTTGAATCACTCATTTTTTGAAAATAAAACTAAAAATATATCAATATCGATAAAAACCTTCCGTCTAAACTTTTTTACAAAATCTTAAACTGACAACTAACATGAAGTAACAGCAACAAACTAAATTTATGTTTTCCAAATTTTTATCAATTATATTAAATTTTATTCTTTTATTACTTTCCTCAAAATTAAATAAATCTTGTATTCAATACGTTACGAAATGAAATTTTGTGTAACTTGTTAGTTTTAGCAAAACTCACTTCGTTCGTTCCGCAAAAATCTCACGCGTTACACAAAATTAGGCATTTCGTAACTTGGTTTTTTATTAGAATATAATATTTATATTATATTATATATATGAAATATTTGCTAAAAATGATTATGTGCTATGACAAAAAAAATGCCATCTTAAAGCCGACACTTTCCTCTTCAAAACGCCGTATTACAAATATTTATATCTACATTATAACTGTACAATAGTTTATAATGTACTCCGCCGCGCTTCAGAAAATAGAGTCGCGCGGATGCGGAACACATACTTAGTTTACCGAATTTTTTCCGGACAAACCATCGCTCGGACGAAAGAAACGCAGGAAACCTTTTTTGTTGCAAAGCACCCCCCCTACACGTAGGTATTTTTTATTTTTCTCTACCCTCCTCCCAGCGCAAAATATTGAAAAATTTCTAAAAAAAAAGTTTCCTAATTTTTTTTCTAATTTGGAAAATCGATAGACAGGTAAACTTTTTCATATATTAATCTACATACTTTAAGGTACCTATGAAAAAAAAATCAGCCGTATTGCTAATTACTTGTAGTTGTTACCACTATCGTCTGGCCTAAAATGGATTAGGATGTTTGCTTCAAATTTGTGAAGTTCCGTTTGGTTCCTTTTGCCAGTTCTAGATAATTTTTATCAAATAACTACAACGTTTGTAGATGAAAAAATACCTGTTAAGAGTCCAGTACCATCATTACCCCATTGCCCAACCAAAATAGCCCCATTGTGAGCTTCTACGGAACGCTCTATACGTCCAGCTTTGTTGAGAATGTGAAATCTGCCATCTGTAGCTGTAACCAGTATTAAATCTCCGTGTTTGCTCAATGATCCCCCGGTTCTTGGTAAAAATTGAAGATCTGTCGGGCAGATTTCATCACTGAACTTCGTTATTTTCGTAGGTTGATTCGTCGATACAGACCACGAAAGGATTTGGTAGTCGTCACTATATATTTTAAATAATACAAAAAATATGAATTAGTATTTTTTTTTATTTCTGGCCAAATTGAAAAAATGAAAATGTCGAGATGAAATTTTAAATAAACAGACTCCTAGATAATAAACTAAGTGGATTTTCACATATAAAGTAACCGAAAAAGATTTAGTTTCGATTTTAGAGCTTTGAAAATTCAAAAAATGAGTTTGTGTATGGGCTACAAATGCGCGTGTTGAGAAAAAAATTCATAGAGGACGTAATAATGGGAATATCTACCTGAAATTACAAATACACACTCTTGAATGACAAGCAAATATGTGAAAAAATCAGCAAAAATGTACCTCTAATATTTTGTATACAGTGGTACCCGGAAGTTGAGGGATACAAATTTTGAAAAATAAAATTTACCTTGGACATTGAACAATTTTTATAGTCTTTTTTGTAATCTAAAAAATCGAATTGGTGGATTTCCATACACAAAAGTACTGGAAAAGTCTTAGTTCCGATTTTGGAATTTTTTAAATTCAAAAAAGGAGTTTTAAATAGGTCTCAAATACACGCGCTAAGATAAAAATTCATAGAGTCTGTAATAATGGAAATTTTCACTTAAAATTTGAGATACACACTCTTAAATAATAAGCAAATATGGAAAAAAATCAACAAAAACGTATCACTAATATTTTGTATACAGGGGCACCCGGAAGCGGAGGGATCAAAATTTTGAACAAAAAAAATTTAAACCTTGGACTTTAAACAATTTTTATAGTCTTTTTCGTATACTAAAGAGTCGAAATGGTAGATTTATATTTATAAAAGTACTGGAAAAATCTTAGTTTCGATTTTGGAATTTTTAAAAATCAAAAAATGTAGTTTGCGTACAGCTCACAAATACACGCGCTAAAAAAATTCATAGAGGTCGTAATAATGTAAATATCAACTTGAAATTTTATATACACACTCTTAAATAATCCACAAATATGGGAAAAAATCAGCAAAAACGTATCACTAATATTTTGTATATAGGGGCACCCGGAAGTGGAGGAATCAAAATTTTGAAAAAAAAAATGTAACCTT
>CAJUYG010000043.1:76651-100883 GCA_910591675.1 Galerucella calmariensis | reverse complement strand
TAATGTTTCTAAGAAAACTGGGTTGTTCAATACAAAATGTACCTTAATACGGTATACCCTCTTAAAATATATTTTGGTACGTCTATGAAATCTACTTAAATGAATGATTTATTACTCCTTGTCCTTTCTATATAGACTATAACAATTCAGTACAAACCTTCAATAATAAAAAGGTATCGTCAGGTGCTGTTACGAAAAATTTTCGTAGTTCCTCTTCTGTAAACACCCAAGTCTTTTTAGGCTCATGTCCTTTGTTTGTGCTTTTCATAAAAGCATGTAGTTTATGAAAAGAAGCATTGTTCACCCCGTGCTTGATTCGCAGCATCGTTTGCAGTTTGGAGTGAATGCACCCCAATGATGACGACTTTTAAAGACTTGAATATAATGAAACTTCGTTAAATGATTGCTATTTTCAATAATAAATTGCTACCTACCATTTTGTTCATATACGCAAGCATTAACGTTTCATCGATCATCGTCTGGTTGGTTGTGACCATCCATTTCGTATATTTTTCGTATTCCTTTAGATGCGCTTCCTTGGATTTCTCGGGGATTAACCTCCCTCCAGCTTGTTCGGCTAACAATCTAATCACAGATGACCTATCCTCGTTTTCGATCATTGTATTAACATTCATCAACACACATTTCACATGCAAATTATTGTTCTAATTGACATAACAAAGTACTCATGTCAGATCAATAATTAAAGTCATGACATTTAGACTTTGCGTTTCTCGGGTTAATGATGTTGCCAAGGAAACTTTGAAAAAAGGATAATAGCATGAATAATTACTATGAATAAGGAATTTCAATTTCGTTTTTATAAAATCATAATCTGAGTATTTTTCAAACAGCGGTGTAGGTATAATAAAAAATAGCGTATGATACACGTGTATAAGCGCCTTTTAAGCACTACTCCGTTAAAAGGCACTCGGCTTTGCTTCGTGCTTCCAATCTCGTCGTGCGCGCTTAAAAGGCTTACTAATACACTTACACATAATATACTATTATAAAATAAAAATTGTTTTCAAATAACATGTAAAATCTTAAGTGTCATTGTATAATATCAGCTGGTTTTAATCCCATTTAACACTACCCCGAAGGCGCGAGTTGTGGTTTGGACGGGTCCGTATTCCCAGAACCCCATCTGCGTAATCTTATTTATACGACCGCCACCGAAACCGCCCACCGGAATTGTTTGGCTAAAGGGTGGCGACCGTCTATATGAAGGATATGCTGCAGACGGTTTCCCAGGCAGTTAGATTTATTTCTAAACCTCGGGTGTATCGATATAATATAAATTATAGTTTGTGTTTTAATTGAATAAGTAAGTTTTATTTCAAATAACATGAATAATAAATAACGTGGAAATCTTATAATTAGAAGTTTTCAAATTCTTCTTTAAACTGATTATGTTCACTTATTTTAAGCGGCTCTTCGTCGTAATTATCAAAATTGCTCGTGTCGCTGACTGATTTCAGAGCTGGCTTGAACGGTGGCTCCACCTGTCTGTTGTAGATGGCCATAAAGTCCGTGTCTTTGAACCAGCGATGACCTTTCAAGTCTTGAGTACCATTTTTCAGATTACCATATCTTAAAAAACAAACTTTTCATAAGAACGACATTTCAAAAGCAACACAAACACTCTTAAATTGGAGTCAAAGGAAGAAAAAGTCCATGAAAGTCTTGGAGGGCGACATGGAAGGTACTGATTATTACAAAAAAGGTAGAACGTGTCGCGGGACACACGGTAGGAACTTTAGTTCCTTTTAAGCAAAAATTATGTAATACATCTGACGTTATAGATAAACAATTTGCATATTCCTCGGTGGTCGAGCAGTTAGCAACCCAGACTCTCACGCGGTAGACCGGGGTTCGATTACCCGTGAAGAAGTTTTTTTTTTATTGTTAATTTTATTTTTAAATAATTATTCTGCTTCGAAATATTTAGCAGAATATTCATCATTCACCCTTCATGAGGGAGTCCGACTGGCAACATCTACTTATAACAGCATCGTATATTTAAAAAGGGAAACCGTAGCATTATACAAATTGTACATTCAAGAACTGTACGTTTACCACAAAAAAATTAGTGGAAACTTAAAATTGAATTGTTAAATTTTTAATTTGAAGTAATATTACAGTTTATAGAAATTTTTATTTTCTAGATTTTTTCTTAAGTGGGTCGTAGAAAAAATATGCTGTTCGACTCGTGTGGATTGTCCATATCGCACTTGAACGATTGAGCACTCTGCCTACGGCGTCGTGCTCAAACTTCGTCCTCGTGCGATATGGCCATCATATCCACACTACTATTTCTATCAAAATATGCCCTTTTACATTTAAAAACAACCTGCCAAATGTCAAATCAATTTATCCATCCATTTTAAAGTTATCGAATTAAAACAATCAAGTTTTCAAAATTTCAACACCCTGTATTTCGAAAAGACCCCTTAATCCTCATATCATTTTGTCCAATTTTACGAATCTACATGCAAACGTTGTAATTACCCTCAACGTTCGAGATGCTTATACCATTTTTTGCGCGATCGTATTGAAATAAATTCCGAATAAAATAATTTAAATTTCTTCGAAATGAACGAAATGTCAAAAGTGACATTTATACTTCTCGATCAGTTTAAAATATATTTTGCATTTTGAAATTATTTTTATACTATTTATTACTTTTCGGCGTCTGAACGGTAAGTAAATCACTTACCGACGTATTAAACTTAGAAACCAGTAAACACAACCTACCGTCCTGACAACCGATGCTGTAAATAAACAAAAAAGATCAATCGCGCAAAAAAAAATTATGGAAATAATAGTAAAAATGTATCCGAACAAATTCAAGTAGATCACCAGCCCTGCGAATACCAGCTTTGCATAGAATTTTAATATAGCATCGGTGGTTCAGTAGTAGAATGCTCGCATTCCACGCGGGCGGCCCGGGTTCGATTCCCGGCCGAAGCATATGAATCGCTGCTTCGTAAACGAGAGAGAGACTCAGGAGAGAATACACGCACGCAAGCAAGGCACATAACGAAGCAACGTAACATAACGTAACGGTCAGGTCTTTTTCGTCGCGACCGCCGATCGCTCAAACATAAACTGACGTAAAGAACTAAAGTTCCAAAAACCCATTAAATTATATGTGTTAGCACCTCTTCAACTACCAGGCAAAAGTTTATGAATCAAAGGAGAGATTTTAGTAACGAGCAAATCCAAGTTTTTCGATATTGAGACTAAAGGAGTCAGCTGAATTTGGAAAACTGTGAATGGGCTGAGATGAGAGAAATGAGAAAAGTTATTGGGAGCTATTCATAGGAATGGTTCAAGAAAAACTAAGGAAAGATTTAGCAGGAAATCTTCTAAGATGGAACAGAACGGCTAAGTCTAATTAGTGTTTGATACAAACGTCTTGGAGAGATTTGCTGAACCAAGAAATGTGCTGGAGTGAGGTGCTGGCGAGGAAGCTGGTTTGTTACAAGAAGAACATTGAAGGATATGTGTTAAAGGAGATGTTTTTTTTCCTGCTTTTGGAAGGAGCACTGCAGTCTGTTGACTTATTGTATTGTATATGTTTGCCATATATGCTTCAGGATGTAAATTGGCTTTTCCAAATTTGTCTGTTTCCTAGAGTCCAATGCCTCACAGTCAGACAAGATATGGGTCTCCATGCCACAAAGTCTGCAGTAGAGATCCTCATTTTATGCAGGTGATGTGTTATCATATCCTCTTCATTTTTCAGGCGAAAAGTTATGAAAAAATGGACAGGGAAAGTGAAAGGAGTGAAAAAAAAGTAGATCCCAGGTTTTTTAAGTCGGTTAAAACAGCATGCAAATCAGAACAGCCCCTGGGGGTGGATGGAAGAACTTTTTTTTTTTTGAAAAACCACTGAAGTATTATAGGAATGGTTCGAAGGAATCAAATTTGGAAAGGACAAAAGTATAAATTGAAAATACCTTCTACTTAAATCTAATTGTAATGTATTTTGTATGAGATTCTGTAATTCGGTCGTGAATGTTCCTGGGCATTTATATTTGCCAGATATTATTTTTTCGTATACTCTCATAACGTCAGCTGATGCAAAGGGGGCATACCCAGCGTTCATTTCGAATAATAACACTCCAAAGGACCACCAATCTACGGCCGATCCATATCCTTTACTAAGTATAATTTCAGGAGCGATGTATTCTGGTGTACCGCAAAGTGTCCAAGTACGTCCTCTGACTATCTGCAAATGATATTAGAGACAAATTAGACAACTTTTTTTTTTTCAACATGAGAAAAACTTAACGATGCTAGGCATGCAATTTTCCGGAAAATCGCTAGGTGAATTTTTTTTTTGTTTTTTTCACTCTAATTGCTTAAATAATGAAATTACAGGGAAATGTTTCAATCAAAAGTTGTAGCTAATACATTTATCTACAAAATTTGTCTGAACATTTTTTTGTATCTGCATTATTTTCCAAAATATACGAAATTTTCCTATAGTCCAGTGAACGAAGGTGTCAAGATGGGCAACTGGTCCAGCAAGAGCATTTCTTTTGAATTTGCAGGTTATGGTAGGCACATTAAATTCCCAAAATGTCAGGTACCTGACCTGAAAATCGCTCTGAAATTCCAGAAAATCCGTTTTCCCGCGATATCTGCCGAGATTTTACCACTGGAGAATTTTTGTTCAGACAAAAAATAAAGAGCAGTTCATTACCCACAGAAATGATCCTTAGTATTTTTTCAAAAAATTAGACAGTTTTCGAGATAAATAGCCCGAACGCCGACCCAAAATTGAGCTCCAGGCCGGCTTATAGAGAGCACGCTCTGAGTGCTCGACCTTCCCAAGTAAATTACTAATTTTTTAATAACTCGCGTGAAAATCAATATTTTATAATGAATCAAAGTGCGGGTGAAAAAAGGGATCTGTGGCTACTGAGGCGTGTTTTCATCCAATCAATTCGTGCCCCTGGGTCATTGGAAAACCAAACCAAAATTCGTCTTCGCTAGATTTTTTAATGTTTCTATGGATTTATTAATATTATTTTTATTAAGAGTTATTTCAGCCAATCCTATTGGATAATGGTTCTTTGGGGGGTACTTCATTTACTCCGAAACAATGCTACCAATAATTCGCCCGTATTTTTATGAATAATGTGTTTTCCAAGAGGCGATTTTTGTGGATTTCTGGAGTTTTCCCGAGCGCTCTGGTTTATCGGGAATTTATCGATGATTAACTGTCAAACCCGCTTATAATTTATATTGGAAAAAAGGTTATAATATCCTCTTGCTGATGGTATAATTTTTTTTGACCCAGACCCCTGGGTTTTCAGGAAAATCGGGGAAATTTCCAGTTTTCTGAGGAGAGACAGCTATTCTGAGTTTTTTCGAGCAGTTTTTTCTCTTTACAGTAAAATTCTTCCCGGTCAAGCATCGTACCCGATGAAAGGTCAAATTCTGAACTTTCCTTTGATATGTGTATCAAGTATTTTATTTGATGCATTAAAAAGAAATTTGTTGTAATGGATGCCTCATTTTATTCTCGCACGCCGCCACGTCACCCATCTATAGTGTGGTCGACGGCGTCTGCTATAGTGCGTGTACACGTGGATGCTTTCTGCTGCATTGTTTGTCAACAACTGACAATTTTACATTTAAACATTATCTCTTCCGTGATTTTTCAAGAATAAATTAGTAGTATTCCAGTGTAAAAAGTGAAATTCAAGTCATTATTAATTTTATTGTTATTATTAAATAATAAATTTTGAAATTTTTATTGATAAAAAACACAGGGAAATATTGAAAATTCTTGAGCTCCTTTTTTTTGGAGCACACAGTGAGGTTTCATTTTTTTAAATAAGATCATTAATATTGTTGTGGGTGAAATGACATCTAATGATTTGATAAATATTGTTCATTCCTGTAGAAAAATGGAAGTCGAAGAGGATTCTAGTACGCCCGTGTATTTTATTTGTGATTGAGCTCTGACTGAAGACGTTACAACGGTTACCCGAGGACTAGAAATCCTAATAAGTGTTAGCAAGACCAGGAAAGACAACCACCATTTGTTCCTGGATAAGGTATCGTCTGTGGAAGTTCATCGCTTGTGTAGGAAGAGGTATTCGGTAATGAAGAATGGGAAAGTTATTTTCGCAATTTTAGCGTCCACTTTCAATCCTTTTCGTACACAATCATTCCTAGGATTAGTTTGTCTAATAAAAGCAGGCCAGGGTCTCAATTTTAAAGAAAGCGATAACTTTTTGACCCCGAGAGTGGGTAAGAGATCGATAGTTTTCATAAACTGTCTAATTTTCTATAGTTTTCATGTTTCTTTCCATGGCCTTAATTATTTCGCGTTTGCGAAAATTCAAGGTGGCGTCATCTACCATAGATGCCTGGAGGCCTAAACATAGAAATTGGTGTATTTTCAGCGTGCCTCATCCCAAATTTTGGGCTAGAAGCGTCAGTTTTTAAGTATCAGAAAACTGCGAACTTTTCAACCATCATTTTTGCAAAAAATATTGGTGTAACGAAAGAAATTGTAGGGACAGCTTTTGTAGGTAATGTACTGCTCTTCATTTTTTGTCTGAACAAAAACTCTCTAGGGATCGTAGTTCGGGAGATATCGGCGGAAAACGAATTTTCAGGATCTCTAGAGACATTTTCCGATCCTCCCACAAATTTCAGGCACCTGACATTTTGGGGGTTCAATGTACCCACTATTACCTGCAATTAAAAAAAAAATTTCCTTGCTGGACCAGATGCCCATGTTGACGGTATCTTTCGCCTTCATTTATTGGTCTACTAGTAATATTTTTGAGCATCAATTTTCATATTTTTAATTTCAAGATAGTAAGTAAACAATGGAATTGAGAAAAAACATATTCAAATGAAATGAAATTTAATTTATCCGTCAAAATTAGTTTAAACCCGAACAAAATAAATATGGCTATGTAGCCAATGTCAATGCCTTTAAAACGAGATATCACTTGCCATAAGGTCCTATTTAAAATTATTGCCCAGAGTGGCACTGTGACGACATCTATTACTATTACGTCACCTGTTACCATTCGTAGAGAAGTTTACAACACTTTATTTCCACCCTCCAAATTTTATTAATGTAAGTGTAGCCGTTCAGAAGATACGAGGGGGGGAGGGGACTTTTCAATAGCACTGTATACACCGTGGTGTTGAAGACATTCATGAACCTCGCACCTTATTTCGCTCGGGACAAAGCCACTGGCGAACTAATCTTGGTGCTTAGTTAATAATAATAGTCTTCACCACCTTGACGTATAATATACTATTATGGAGGTAGGTATACCAGATGCTTACCTTACAAAAACCCAAGTCAGCAATCTTTAGATAACCTTTGTTGTCTAGTAGAATATTCTCCGGCTTTAGATCTCTATATACTATGTCGCAGAAATGAAGAAATTCTAATGCTAGCAATATTTGAGCTGCATAAAATCTTGATAAAACTTCCGTAAATCTACGCATTCTATAAAAAGTGTGATTTTGTATTTCATTGAAAAAAGAAAATTCTCGTACAAACCTTCTGAGGTGCGTAAACATTTCTCCCCCATTAACAAACGACATTACTAAGTATATGTAGCTGTTGTCCTTGTAAGATGCGTGCAAATGGACTACAAAAGGGAAATTTAGACATTCTAACATCCTTTTCTCGAACAGGGTGTGTTCCAATTGTTTCAATTTCATTATTTTAACTTTTGAAATGCACTTCATGGCGTAGTACGCGTCCTTTTCGTGGCCACTTTTTTGAACTAGGTACTGGAAACAATATTATATTAATCGGGAGAAATTGGGTCATTCAAAATGGGATGCGGACGTAACTTTCGTTGCGGCAATGTGTCTTACGTCTTTTACTACTGTCACACTGACAGTTCTCGAAAGGTCTGTACTTTGTTGTTTAAGGTCAATTATTATTTATCACAAGTGAATATTAATCTTATTGTTTTATTTATTATTTGAATAAAACAAAAATATGCCTAGATACAAGAAAAAACATTTTGAAAGCTGTCAAGTATTTTCAAATAGAAAAAGAAGCTGGTAATTTATGCCAGATGATAGTTAACAAATACAAGTAATTAGCAATACAGCTGATTTTTTTTTCATAAGTACCTTAAAGTATGTAGATTAATATACAAAAAGTCTATCGATTTCCCATATTAGAAAAAAATATCAAAAAACTTTTTTTTTTTGGAAATTTTTCAATATTTCGCGCTGGGAGGAAGGTAGAGAAAAATAAAAAATACCACCGTGTAGGGGGAGTGCTTTGCAACAAAAACGGTGTCATGCGTTTCTTTTGTCCGAGCAATGGTTTGTCTGGAAAAAATTCGGTAAACTAAAGAAGTGTTCCGCATCCGCGCGACTCTATTTTCTGAAGCGCGGCGGAGTACATTATAAACTATTAATTGTACAGTTATAATGTGGATATAAATAATTGTAATACGGCGTTTTGAAGAGGGAAGTGTCGGCTTCAAGATGGTATTTTTTTTGTCATAGCACAAAATCATTTATAGCAAATTACTCATATACAGTGTGGAAACCACTTATGGAATAAAATTCTTTATGTCATTATTTTAGAAAATTATAAAAAATGCCGAGACACGTTGAATTGAGTTGGTCGTGATGTAAACATAAATGTAAATGTACAGGGTGATTCACGCAAGTATGCGTTGGTTTTTTTTAATGAAACACCCTGTATTTTTGCATATTTTTGAAATTCTTTTAATGAGCCGATTCCAACAAACTAAATAATTTATGGTCAATTATGAATTATACAGGGTGTAATTCTTATTTTTACAGTTATTATACACATACATAAAACACCTGATGTATTTGATTTTAATACATTAAAATAAATGCTCAAAATGTCCTCCACCTAGTTGTTGGCAATAGCACAGTCTCCTATAGGACTCCTCCTTAACTATGTTTAAAGTTTGAGGTGAAATATTCCGTATTTCTGTAGTTATCCTGTCTTTGAGGTCTATAATGCTAGTTGGTTGTGTTACATATACTTTGTTCTTGAGATAACCCCACAGAAAAAATCTAACGGTGTAAGGTCTGGCGATCTAGCTGGCCACTCAATAGTACCTCTTCGTCCAATCTATTTATTGGAGAAGATTTCATTTAAATAAGTTCTCACCATCAAAGCATAATGGGATGTTGCCCCGTCTTGCTGGAACCAAACATTTTCATTCGGTAAGCTAGGATCTATTGCGTTGGGATATAAGTTTGCCAACGCAGGAATAACACTTCATTTCTAAGCATATTTAAATATTTTTCAGCTCTCAAATTTCCATCTATAAATATAGGACCAATAATATGGTCGCCTATGATACCGGCCCAAACATTCACCTTTTGTGGGTACTGAGTATGTGTCTCACGCATCCAATTAGGATTCTCTGCTGACCAATATATACAGTTCTGTCGGTTTACCTCTCTATTCAATGTGAATGTCGATTCGTCAGAAAAAAGAATGGTACCAAGAGCTATCTCATTTCTGTTCAGATTATTCATCAATCTTTCGCAGAAATCCATTCTACGATCTGGATCGTCTTCTGTTAACTCCTGCACAAAAGTTAATTTGTAGGGATGAAGTTTTTCTTTATGAAGACATCTAAGAACAGATGTATGACTAACATTATTTTCAAGGGCCTTTTGACGTGTACTTGAAGTTGGATTCTCTTCGACACTTCCACATCATCTACCACATCATCTTTTCAATGGTTTGACATGTCCAAGTTCTCTGAATTGTGCATGAATTTTAGACACGGTACTTTGTGAAATATTAGGCAATTCGGGATGCCTACCTGTGATTAAATAAGTTTGCCAATTAAACTTGACTTCTGTAGTTATCTTCGTACCCGATCATCATTAAAATCTCAATTCGTGAGTCTCAGTTAAATATTTCATTGTTATGTCGACAAGGAAAGAGTGTTTGACAAAGATTTTACTTTTTCAATATAAACTGTCAACATATCAACAACTGACAGAATAGAAAACAATCCACATTATTTACCGATTTAAAACAATCCACATTATTTACCGATTTTGTCTAATTATTGGCGTTTTTAGGCAATTTTTAGGTATTTATGATAAAATTCATGGGCGTAGCAGGTTTTGTTTAATATACAAATACGTCTAATAATTAGTTAGTTTAGATTTTTGATAAATCCATATTTAGCTAATTTAAAAAAGTACCAATATTTCAAGTGTAATAAATTATTAATTTTAAAATTCCACCCTTTATAATTCATAATTGACCATACATTATTTAATTTGTTGGAATCAGTTCATTAAGAGGGGTTCAAAAATATGCAAATATACAGGGTGTTTCATTAAAAAAAAACACTGATTCTGGCATACTTGCGTGAATCATCCTGTACATTTAAATTTGTGTTTACATAACGCACAACTCAATTCAAAAGTTGACGTGTCTCGGCATTTTTTATAATTTTCTAAAATAATGACATAAAGAATTTTATTCCATAAGTGGTTTCCAAAATTTCCATAATCATTTTTGGCAAATTACTCATATTTAATATAAATATTATATTCTAATAAAAAACCAAGTATCTCAATAAAAAATATATTATATAATAAGGTGGCATTGAAACAATTTTCCGAAGGATGGAAACTGTTATTCAGCAGGTCTGTACCATAGATAAAATTTACGTATAATTCATTTTCCCTAATTACGAAATACGTACTTTTCATTATTTTGTAAATTTTAGGAATCTTGAATTTACAAGAAAATAAATATATTAAGTACTGTACACACCAAGTAGGCCATTATATGAACGTTAATATCATTTTTTGAAGTTGAAATATGTCATAGCTCGCCAAAAATGCAGCTAATACAGTGTCAGTGTCCGTTTCACAGAAAAAGAACCCATCTAGAGTCTATGCTTCTTCGCGCATACGACTACAGCTTCTAGTCTCTTATGGATTTTTCTTAAGTGAAACGGAGTCTAGAAAGAAACAATTGAAATGTTTCTCCAACATTGGCTTAGATAAGTTTTCTTACCACATGACCGAAGGATCCACTTCCCAACGTCTTTATTCTAGTGTAATCTTGGAGACCTTCTGAATTAGAAGTGACCTTTCTCTCCCAATTTATATAAAATTCTTCTTTCAACTTTTCTAAAATGTCATGGTAAGCCGATTTGTTTTTGCCTTTCTATAAAAAAAAATATCTAAAATGGGTCATTTTATCAAAATAAGGAGTTCGGACAATCTTAAAGCCTTTTATATTCATACTCTCAACATTTTACATAAAAGTAGATTCCTCATGGATCTTTAGGACTACATTTGACAGTTTTCTGTCGATTCTACAGTTTTAACTGAACTAAAAACAAGGTTAAGAACATTTATAAAGACAGATTAACTTACCCTAGAAAAATCCTTAAAGAATATCATATTTAGAGGAATGTTGAAAAAAAAAATGGAAAAATCCAGTTAAAATGACTCCGAAACAACGCACACCTCTTCCGGATACTAACTAGTTACCCCCTCGAGCTGGTGGACAGAACGATTATGGTAGGAACCGAGTCCATTCAATCGAAATGATTTTCAGTGGAATAATCAAATTAAATCTAAATATAGGTATATACGAACGTGTGACTGGTTGTTCTGTAAGCATACTGGTGGTGGTTATTGGCTAATAATCAAGAAGTTAAATAATGCGCCGAACAACGACGCAAGGAATATACAGGAAGATACACCTGGAGAAGTTTCTTTATACTTACCGATAAAGCGGAGGTTGTCAGTAGTTTGTTATCATTTGATGAAGGCATTTCAATTTTTTCTCTTAATTACTATTTTTTTTACCTAAAATTGAAATACTTTTTGATGGGTGAATGTGACACATTATTATTTACATGGAAACAAAATATAACATAAATCCAGTCATCTAGCGTTGAAATTTTATATATTTAACGATATTACAGATGTTTAAAACATCAAAATATAATCTAGAGGAGATCAAAGGCCTAGCTTGTCGAACTTGACTAATCTAACTGAGCTGAGGACGTAGAATTGTGACAGTTTGACTTGTCCTTTAAAAATGGCAGTCTTTTTACTTCAAACCTCTTGACGTTTAAAGAGTGATACTCACAAAACAGTCTAACCAATAGAAGTGAAAGTCCAATAGGATTACCTGGAATGAAAAAGTGAGGTGTCAAACCCATCCACCTGAAGCGCTAGTTGCAATTGAGTTGTCGAAATAGGCAAGGCAGCTGAGGCCGAAAAACAGACTAAGGGAAGAAGAATTTCAGCGATCGCAGTGGATGGGTTCAGAACTATTTCATAACGCTTTTTTTGATAGGAGCATATTTATTATTATGAATCGCTGCTTCGTAAACGAGAGAGAGACTAAGGAGGCACAAGCACGCAAAAGCAAGGCACATAACGAAGCAATGTAACATAACGTACCGTAACGTAACGCGTAACGGTCAGATCTTTTGCGTCGCGACCCCTGGTCGCTCAAACATAACCTGGCGTAAAGAACTAAAGTTCCAATATAAACAAATTTCCATTAAAAAACCTCTTTACTAGGCAAGCGCCAATTCATTCGACTCTGCTCCTCCATTTCGGACCATGCGATCCGGAGCGTATGATTATCATGAGATCAATAATATAGGATCACGGGCCAAGAATCATTCGCCATAAATCTATGCCGCTCATTGTTCAAGAATAGACGTCAGAATCGACAAATAAGGCACGTTTTTTTTTACATCATTTATTCACCATTGGTTGAATGACGTCACTCTCCGCTGCAACGACATGTTAGAGTCATCAGTGGCACATAAAAAAACGCAGTTGTTGTTTAAATCATCTGAGCACTGACTATTTCTAAGTTGATTGTTGTTATTAGCAAAAATTTACGAAATTAATGAAGATACTTTTAAAAGTGTTGTAGTTATTTCAGCCTCTAGTTCTCGTTGTAGCAGTTCATCTGATAGTTCCACTTGAATTTTTTTTAAATTTCTGACGCTGTTAATAGAACCATCAATACCTTGTTACTACATTTTAAATTTATTTCTATTAATTCGTCCATTTCTTTGGAGGCTACAAAAAAATCGTTAGTTTTTTGAGGTTGAGCTGTCATTTTGTAAACCACCAATTTTATCCACTACCTCGATACAACGGTGGAGTGGTTTGCAATTTTGGTTGATGCAACAGTAATAAATGAACGCTTTATTTCTTCAATCTACAATCCACCTATGAATATAAAAACGCAGCTGGTAGATTGGTGGATCTACCGGTGAATAAAAGAACGTGCCTATAGCAAATCAGATTTCATCAAACTGACTGATCATTTTAGCTGTGCCAGACATCAAATCAGCTTCAGTTTCACTTCTTGTGCTACCTGTGGTGGTGGTTTCTTTTCTTCATCCATCCCCTAAACCATATTCTCTTCTGTTTTTATTAGTCTCTTGCTTTAAAAATGGTCACTTATTTTGTATTATTTTTACACCACCTTTTAAATCTTATTATTTACTTGGGTTCTAATTTTCTTAACATAAAAATTAATTTGTCTCTCTATTTGGTACAAACCCCCTCTTAACACCCTTCAATACACTCGTGACAGATTTGAATTTACTCCATTCATTAATTCGATATAGTCTGCCAAGAGGGGCGTCAATTCAGACATATTGACATCCTAAAATATTATGCTAATATTTAGGCCGGAGTACACACCCTGATCACACTCATATATCAAAGCATATTGAAATGGGATAATGTATAGGGTGACCATCTTGAAATCCCCGAAAAAATTTATTTTAAACAAAATTGTACTGAGTAAAATCCGACTCGAAGATCCAAGACTTGAGTTCTTCTTTTTTTAACGCTAATCTGACTATTTTATCCAGACTACTGTGATTTGAAGGATGAAGCCATGTATGTATCTATGTATTTTGGGGTGACATTCACTGAGACCTAAAAGATCTATTGTGCCCCCTTACTTCTACTCAGTTTTTGAGGAGAGTCTCAGAAACTAGTAGTTCCTTTAGTCCTATTTCCCGGAGGAATTTTAGGATGTCTGCAAGCTTCAAGTTCCTCTTCTATCCAGTAATCTCCCAGGTGCTGTGCTCTAGGAATCTGAAGTGCTGTGTAGTTGGAAAGAATGTGGATGGAGGTTTCTTCTTCCATTACACAAAGTCTGCATTCTTCCTCCACTATTTTCAGTTTTTTCAGGTGCCCATTCAGGCGATAATGTCCCGTTAGGATCCCTGTTAAAACTCTGAGCGCAGTTTTACTTTGACTTATGCATTCATTTGATCTCAACAGGTTGTAGTACCCCAGAAGATTCTTTGATTGTATAAGCCCTATTAGATCTTTCCAATGGTCATATCTTCTCTTTTCTCGGCTTTACCTATTTCTTCCAATGTTATATTGGGACTGATTCCGCAAAAGGGTTCAGGCACCCAGAAAGGTATTTCAGTCCCCCTCTTTGCTAGTTCATCTGCCATTTAATTTCCTTCTATTCCAGTGTGTCCTGGAATCCATAGTAAGGTGACTATATAGTTCTCGCCTAGTTCATTGAGTTTGTCTAGGCATTCCCACACCATTTTGGAACTGATTACACAAGAGCTCAGTGCTTCAATGGCTGCTTGACTATCCGACATGGATAGACGAGAATGAAGCTCTAGTAGAGCTATTGTTTTGATTGAGACGGGTCGTCTTCATAGACATAAGTGACTCCGTAGATATTCAGCAGCTGGAAGCGCGAGGGAAAGACCTAGTATTGGACGAGATCAATGTTTGACTGTCTATAACCGTAGAGAATCTCTGAGTGCTGGTCGGATCATACAATTTGAATCCTAATGATGTTTCGGTCTTAATTGGAATAGTACGTAGAAGAGCAAAGCTGAGGTTGCTCTACTGCATCGTGCAAGAGTAGTTCTCCAAGCCTCCTCGATCGCTTGACCTCAATCCTATTGAGCATGCTTTGGATCAGCTACAAAGAGCCTTAACTTTCCATAAACCGTTCCCTTTATGTGAAATTTATCATTTTTAGCGTAGATATACTTAATTTGACAGATTCAGAGAGCTACTTTGGGAAAAAATCGAAATTTGGCGTTTTTCTAAAATCATCTTAGTTTATCGGGAGCAACCCTGTATACCGCAGCTGGAAATTATATTGGATATCACTTGTCAAGGCAGTCACTCCAAAGGGCTGAATTCAATAAACATACTCGTCTAACGTTCTCCATTCCTTTTCAACGGTTCACAAATAGGTCCATTGTGGGAGATTCAGTGTATGATAACAGATCAAAATGGTTTACTTCGATTTGGATTTTGTACCTTGAGAAATTTGTTGGATAAAGTTATTTATAGGTTAGATGTTTTCTTACTATTTTTCCATTACAATTAAATCGCCCTTAGCCGATACGTCCCGATACTCATGAATAGATTTCGACTTTTAACTTAGAAACAACCCCAAAAAACAAACAAATCCACCCTTACAAACGACGTAAAAGCTAATATCTGAAATATACAAATCTTAAGATCAAATACAACATAAAACTCAAGATGTAGTAACAGAAATATCTCTTTGATAAGTAAATCTATGAAAAAAAACCTTTATGTATTTGACAGACGTATAAACCACCCCAATTTCCCAGTTCTCCCCCTCTTTACTCCCTACAGGCATAAAGTTCTGCGGACTAGGATATGTTGAAAATGCATCGAAGAAAACTAAAAATTTAATTCCACGGAAACATTATTAAATAGACGCTGAGGGGCTCTTACGCACTTAAGTCGAGAAGGGTCTCGACACAGGAACGTATCTATAAAATGACATATTTGAGACAATGACAATATTTGAAAATATTTTCCAAAGCAGATGTATCTGTATCTGTAGAGTAGGAGGGATGAGTATAGGCTTTAAGCACTTGGGCCACATGTGACCCATTGTACATCCTCCCGAAGAGTTGTCCTCCTAGGTCATCGTCCATCCTGTCCTTTCCAGGAAGGTGGACAGGTCACTAGGAGACATCTCCTTTATATCGGCAGGTGTAGGACAAGACTCACCGAACACACACTCTCTTATTGACGATAACTCCGGACACTCGCATAAGACAGTTTCATCTTCCTGTTCACACATCCTGTATGCAGGTGTGTCCACTAGCCCCATAGTATGGACAAAGATTACAGAATAAAATATAAGATGTTCCACTCTAGGGCGGTTTGATTCAAGTTGCTGTCCCAAACGGACGCCGCTCTCATAAATTATGTTTACGATTCGCTTTTGTTGTCAATAACGAGACCGGTAGATACCAGAACAGTTCGAAGAGCTTATTTTATATTAAGCTATACAGAGGTAATCAGAGAAATATATATTTAAATTAATAGGATTCTTTATCACAAAGGTTTATTTTTAAATGTTAATAATTTCGAGAAATGTTCGGGATATGAAAGTAAATAAAAAATAAACTTGAATTTTCAAAATGAATCAATTCACAGTTTTTATCCAGCATCTTGGTAATTTTGTGATACTTATTGATAATCTATCAGATATTTATCACAAATTGAATTAAATATACTCATTAGCCACCAGAATAATGGGGCCACTAAATCTTAAATTTTGATCTTCAAATAACGCGTATTTTTTGGATTGACAAGTTTAAAACAGTAAAAAGAGAAGCAGCTGCATTTCCTTCTGGGCTTGATAGATTTTGGTAATCTGTAGTAAACAAAATTGACTCAGAGACAGTCAGTATCGAAAGGTTGAGTATAAAATATCTTTCCACTCCCGCGCTCCAAACGTTGGCCAGTAACGTAATTTCAGTACACATCAGCTAAGATTTCCAAAAAAATGCGAACAAGCCCAACATTATGCTTTATATTTATCTCATTAGTCTGTTAATTTTTTGTGTTTTCTTGCTTAATGTACTTGTTTATATAATATCCTTATAATAAAAATAAATCCGTAATTTTGTATTAGCAAATATTGCAAAATATTTAGTGTTCAAAATTGCTATTAGAGAGAAAAATATTAATATGATTTTTTGCTCATTTCAACAATTGATTAATAAATTTAAAAAATCTATACAACATAAATATAAAACAGGAACAACCAATAAACACCGTTCTAAAATAACAGCGCTCGACGGCCGACGTCCCGGGTCACTTAGTCCAGCTGCTTCCATGGATAGAGAATCAGCAATGCGATTACCCTTACTCCTGTCATGCCCTTTAACCCACCTCAGGATAAGATTGTTATTTGCCGAGGCGTCAGCTAAATCTTGGTGGCACTCTAGTACTAGCCCCGATCCAAAGCAGCTGTCAAAAGCTTCAGATGACTTGTTTTCGCCTTAGTTCATTGAGTCTATTCTATACCATTCTAGAAGTGAGCTCAGAGCTTTAATTTCTGCTTGATTATCTGAGACTTTATGGTAAACCTTTTGCCTTCTACATTTTTTATCAATATTAACCTGGGCACACTTTACTATGTCGTAAATTTTCGCTTGTAACGTACTTTCCCAAGCTTTTGGAGTGTTAGGTTACTGGCTCATATACTTTTCCATAATAACACATTCAATAAGAAAAAAAAAGAACAATAAAAGTCCATCTCTGTGCCCAAAAAATCACCCTGCATGGCCGATGTTGCCCTTATAAAGTTTAATGAATCGTACTGCATTGTTAGTTACAGGAGTGCGTTAGGGAGTGACAAAAGTATGTGGGGTAGGTGGTGTTACATTTATAGATTTTCGGAAACAGCGGTTAAGTGCCATTTTGAGTTCGGAGGGATGTATATTGTGTAATGATGGTGTGAGAATCATTTCGATTGATTTATGTAGCTTGAGCGGGTAATTGAAAATGAGATCTTTAGGGTACTCAATCGGTAGTCATCTGCTGCCACAAATAAAGAACAATTTATATTTAAGATTATACTGGACATTTTTCATGTCGGCTTAAAGTGTCTTTATTAGGGTCTCCGTTATTTACCAATTTGATTTTTGACTTTGCAGCGCCTCGAAAATTTTTAGTTCACGACCTAAAAAAATATCAGACCCATATAAGCCCTTGATTTTTGTAGAAAATTGAACGCTCTACAAAAGCTTTCTCTTAATATTTTTCGATATAGTCACTTGCTTAAAAGTTATTCATGGTTAAAGTTCAACTAGCGAGTTCCCCTCCTATGTAATCTTTTGTGATTTCACAAAACGGTTCTGGACCTTGAAGGCTACATTAGAACCTTCTTTAGCTAGCTGGTCTTTCTTTTCATTCTCTACAATCCTCTCATGCGCCGGCACCCATATTAGAGACACTTGGTTGTCTCTTTCCAGCATCTTGAGGGATTCTTTTAATACGATTTAAATCAACCCCTAAAATATTTCCCTGAACCGACTTATTTTACTTACCCCCCGTTTGATAAATGGTTTCAATTAAAATCCAATGTCGGTAGGGGTTTAATAAACAGATTGTAATTTTTGTAACTTTCGATTATTTCAAATCCTATTAATATTTCGCCGGATGCTGTGCAACGATAAGCTCCGGAATTTAGGGTGACGGGATTTTGAAGGGGATCAACTGTAAGTTGGTACCGGATTCTTGAAAAATAAACCGATTCGTTCTGTTTTTTTTATTATTTTGTACAAATTTAGTTGTAGTAGAGTTGGTTAAAACTAGTAACTTGATTTGACGTTTATATTATTCAATAGATGAGTTCAGTCTAAGGTCAGTGCGGCCAACAAAAAGTGTTTTTTCTGACAAGAATAACAGTTAAGGTCTACCATTCAAAACAAGATTTTTGCATGTTTTTTATCATTGCGAACATCTATTTTGCTTTATTGAAATAATGAAAACACCCCCGGAGCGTATATTTTGAAATTTAAAATGACTTTTTAGCTAAATACTCAACATATCGGTGGCCAATAATTCTAGGAACTCTTGGCATGTCACAATTTCATTTCTGTTATTCTGTCACTAGTTATGTCAGATGTCAATGGAAAAAGTAATTAGAAGAATAGAGATACAACTAACTAGAAATGCTACAAAAATCTAATCGAAAATGAACATACACAATAGGGGACGAGCATAAATTTTGCATGCCTATTTTTTCAAAAAAATATAAACTTTACTTTTAAAAAGATTTTAAAAATCATAAAATAAGATCGCTGCCCCATGGTGTGACATCATTTGTTTACGTTCTTATTCGTGTATCACGCTCTGAGTTCTTGTGACCTAATTTGCTTCTGAAAGCTTTAAAAATGGATAAAGCCGAAAAAACTTTGTATTCCAAGTATTGCATTGTTTCAGTGTGGAAATCAACGTCTATTGAAACTCCAGACAAAATATTTGTTACTTTACCTGGTGGCGCAAGCAAAAATACACTTAAGAGAAAGGCATTACTTTTGTTTGTAAAGACCATTTTAATGTAAGTACCTACTTCTATGATGGTAATTTTTATTCTTAAATAGTTTGAGGTTATGTACCTATATGTCTAGGAATCAACCATAAAAACATCATTTTCTTACGACCACACATCGAAATATAGTTGGTATATATTATATAAATAAAACAGTTTAAATCGATAATGCTTCAACTCCTCTTATTTTCTCTGCATTAAAGCAGCTGTTTGACTTCATAAATTCAAGCAGCATGAATGAGTCTGCTTTGGGCAAGTTATCAGTTTGTGCTTTTACAAAACCTTCGCTAGCCATATCTTTACTCACAAAATATGAAAGAATCGTCACTGAACACTGAACTAGTAAATAAAATATATTCTTCCATAAGTTTTAAAATATTCTCGGAACTATCGAATATTTATGTCCACTTTCCACTTTACGTTGACTTTTATAAATAAAAAAAGCCCACACAAACACGTAATGGTCTCAAACAAACATATAAATGATATTTTTACGTCGATGAAGCAATTAATAGTTGATTAAAATACAATATAAACACACAACTACACAAAACCTAATGCAATACCGGCCATATTGACATAAGTAAACACAAGAGATATGACATCACACGTATCATCGGTAGCGTTCGGAAATCCTCGGGTTGTGGTTGGAAAGTGCATTGAAATTTGAATTTTATTTTAAAATTTCCAATGGAAACTGGTTTATTTTCTATTATTAGTAATTTTTTATATCATATTCACTATTATAAATTAATATCCAAGCAAAATATGAAATATGCGTGAACTCCTTTATTCCACATTTTAAAATTCAAGTTCAAGTGTTGGAGATGAAAGGATCTCCTTGTAACCATAAACTGATTAGCTTATGATTTAAATATCTATTATTTATCGAAATCTTTTCATGCAAAAACAAATCTCAAAACTGATGTAAATGTTCACGTTAATCTCTATATATTATCTGAAAACGTAATCTTCCAAACAGCCCTGAACAATAAATGTTTTTCGTAATTGTTTTTGGTGCATCAATTATCTCGTCTAGACGCTTCTTTATAAAACTCCCATTAATATACGACCCTAACGAAGTGTTATGACAAAAGTTTAAATACGGCGATTCTCATTTTATATTCAAAGTATACAGAATAGAAATAATCCTATACATTTTCTCCAGTACAGTGTAATATTCTCAACTAACTTCCTAGATGAAGTCCAAACAACGCATGCGTAAAGTCTTGTCCACAGATCTCCTACTGGTCCTGACCTTATCGAACAGCCACCTTGGGTGTTAATCTAGATTAGCTTGTGTTACATGCTTCTTGTTCAACTCCCGGCTCGTTAAGTCTATCATATTTGACATGTTTCATGTGCTATATCCTCAACATAGCTGTCAAGGACTTATTTAACACTATATTTCGATTAAGGAAAACGAGCAAACTCTTCTTTTTTTGGAGCTAACGCTACTGTCCTTTCCATCTACATTAATTATCGAGAGCGAGCATATAGGATGGCAATTTCACTATTACCACTTTTTTACGGTATTATACCTGTCGAAAAATATGTTTGAGCGTCTGATTTTGGAGGGTTTTTGTATAAATTTTCAATTTTCCGCTATTTTTTTCTCCAATATGTAGTATTTTTTAAAATGGACAAAAAATGATATTAGCTTTAATTATCCGCCACTCTGGACAATAATTTTAAAAATAACCTTATGGCAAGTGATATCTCGTTTGAAAGGCATTGACATTGGCTACATAGCCATATTAATTTTGTTTGGGTTTAAAATAATTTTGACGGATGAATTAAATAAATAACAAAATTATTGAAATAATTTTTTTGAATTTAATTAATCAAATATCAACAATGGATTCTTATAGCAAGTGTTCGAAATGTGCTCCGTCTACTTCCTGACAGTAATACATCCTATTAGTAAACTCTTGTCGTACTCGTTCGAATGTGTCAGCTGAAATTGCATTTCTTTCTTTCAAAACGCCAATGCTATCTGGTGCCGTAGTATAAACCTTAGATTTCAAGTACCCCCATAGCAAAAAAACTAATGGTGTCAGATCTGGTGACCGAGGTCGCCATTCTATAGGACATATAGATATTTATAAGTTTCATAAATAGTTGAAAAGTTGCAAAATATTCAATCCCTATAATAAAATAGAGAAAAATTTCGATTTATTACTCGACATGAAATAATTTTATTGAGAACAAAACATTATTATTGACTAAAAATATCCTCCAATGTTCTAAAAGGATTCCTGGCATTACCAGCTCATCCTCGCCTGGTACACCGAACAATTTTAATAGAAATATCTGGAAAGTCATAAATAATAGAGTTGTTCGCGTGACATGACTACGTGGGAAAGAAAAAATACCCAAGAAACTCGTTAATTAAAATTGTTTGTGACGAAATTAAAATTTTCCAAGTCGGGTACATATTTTCTATTAATTATTGCATTTGTTGTTGAAGCAAACATATTAAACCCTGTAAAGGACCTTCTTCTTAATTATTTTTAAAAATATCAGAACAAATAAATGCTGGATATCATGGTAATTTTTAATAGGACTAAAACTTCCAATTAACTTCACTAAAAGTTGACAAATATATACATCCTCTGCCTCATATATACAGGGTGTCCCACGACGAGTGAAAACTATCTGTATATGGCAAAATACTTAAATCATGAAAATCTTTTTAACTAAAATATTTTCAAAGATGACAGACTTCCGGTTCGACTGCAACTTTGTTATTTTGAATAGAGCACCCTGTATATTAGTAAATTTTCGAAATCTACGTAAAATTTCAGTAGTTTTGTCTGAAATTTTTTTTCGAAAAATGCATATTTTTTGAGTTATTGATTTTTTTGTAAAAAATTTGACCGTTGCAGACCCTTGTAAATTATTTTTTTAGGAGGATACCCTTAAAGATATGAAAATGGTTTCTGTTCGGTTGCTTTCAGTAAGGTCAGACGTATTTGAATCTATGTTGAAAATTTTTTCATTTTATACAGGGTGTGTATAAAAAGTGTTCAAAATTTAACTTCATAAATATCAAATTTCTTAATTTTTTTAAATAGAACCACCCGGTTTTTTCTATTTTAATGCATTCAGGGGTGAAAAATAAGGCAATTCCATGTATACTTTCCTATACCTAAACCTTACCATTATCTAAATATTAAATGGTTTCTGTAAATTTTTAGAGATGCAGGATATCTTACTGCAAATAAAGCACATATTTATGTTCTTGTAACAACTTTGCCATATTTACCATGTATTAAAAGTAAATTAACAATCTTTTTTATTTCTTAGTGCTTGTATCACCGGGGTCAAAATAAAACCGAAAACCGAAACGTAGAAAATTTCATGATTTTACTATAAGTATTTTGCCATATACAGATAGTTTTAACTCGTCGTGGGACACCCTGTATACAATCAACAAAATGAACCATGTACTAAAAGGGATACCAACCTTTAAACTTCACGTGGTGTGAGTGAATAGTTTAATCAAGCCCTTTTGAAATCCCAAGGAAAATTAACTATGTCTTCGACTCCCAACTTCCTGACAAATTAGAATTGACGATAATGGGAGTTTCCCTACTTTTTTCCAACGATAATTTCCACGAGAGAAACTTTTATCTCCTTTTCGTATGGACTGTTGATGGATCATTCGAATTTATATTCTCAGTTGATAATCAATCAATACTTCCTACTATTTTATTGCACTTTTACCTTAAAGATACGTCTGTGTGGAAAATGTAATCCATCAATTTGAGATATTGTTTTAAGAAATCCAACAATTCTGGAAAAACTGCTGCAATTTTTACACACACAATTGAAACTGAGACTCAGAATTATGAAGCCCAATTGTCACCTCAATCATTCCAACTCTATTTCTTTGTTTAACAAGCATTTAAATCCAAATTTCACTAGATACACCGCTTCACCCTACAGCTCGAGCCATTTTACAAATAAAAATATGTCTTGCCACTCTTTTTAAAGAGCCAGAGACGAAATAACCGGTCACAAGACCGTCTTTCCCGCCACAACGGCATTATTGGTTAGTCTAGCTTCTCCCAACACTACCAGCACAGTAGATATTAGTGTAGCCACATAAATGGTTGGCCTCTGAACGTAGTTTGAAAGATCTGAATGATTTACCTACAGAAGTAGTTATTTCAAAGTTATGATTGAACGCAATAAAAGAAAAAAAATCGGTGAGTATGTCTTTGTTGAATCGTGTTACCCGCATGATAAGACTGCATTTGACTATAGCAGGAGATTTTTGTATGAATGTACAATGATGTGTTATCAAACTACAAGAAAATTCTGTGAATTGATACGATTTAGAACCGGACCGGCGTCAATGATCAAGAAAGTTAATTTTGAAACTCAAATGAATTACATTCATTAGAAACATTATAATTTCAAACACATTCGGAGCTTTTCAAAAGTTTTCCGCCTCAGTAAAATTGAGCAAACTCAACCTATTCATTCATCAAACTATTTTATTTTCCGGTAAAAACTAGTTACAGCTTGTGATAGACAATCCAGCAGTGTTGTCGATTTTGTCTAAATGTCTT
The DNA here is from genome assembly GCA_910591675.1 of Galerucella calmariensis. NCBI lineage: Eukaryota > Metazoa > Arthropoda > Insecta > Coleoptera > Chrysomelidae > Galerucella > Galerucella calmariensis. The sequence continues at coordinate 76,901 of CAJUYG010000043.1, read as the reverse complement.
AGGAAATCAGTTCTGTAGAGAATGATAAAAGATGATTCAGGTATAGTCAAATGCAGTTTTATCATGCGGGTCATACGATTCAACAGAGACATACTCACCGTTTTTGTTTTCTTTTATTGCGTTTCAATCATAACTTCCAAATAAAATCTGTAAGATGATTAAGACAGACTTATACAATTTTGATGGGAGAAGAAAGGATATGTATTTAATTTCCAGTGATTCTAAAAAGTCTTTCACCAGCGAAGTTTTT
>CAJUYG010000043.1:53494-71651 GCA_910591675.1 Galerucella calmariensis | reverse complement strand
GTGCGGGAAAGTATCACTTTCCGCACTTGTTAGGAAAATAACTATTCCGTGACGGGAAAATAATTTGACATTTTATCTCTGTTGACAGGTAACAAAATTAAACTTTTCAGTAGTAATACCCCTAGGGTCTTGATAATACCGAGATAATTTTTCAAGCGTGTTGCTCAAAGATAATAGCCCTCAGCCAGCGGCCTTGGACTATTATCAAGCAACACGCTTTCAGCATTCTCTACGACAAAATTTTGGGTATTTATCAAGACCCGAGGAGTATTCGATAAGATAATTTTTTACTTTGTAGATATCAAAAATTTGATAGTCAATCGTTCAATGACGTTCAATAATTTTTAATACAAACTTTATTAGTTTTAATCAAATATGATTCATTTTTATTTAAAACTACAGTTGTGAAAAGTACAATTGGTAAATTAATTGAATCGTTAGATGCAATACCAAATCTTTGAGACATTTTTAATCCAGTTGTCAGTTTGACGTTTAATTAATTTTTAATAAAAAATAAACACCAAACTGAAAACACGATATTTTCTAATATTAAGTATTTTAAAACAATATATTTATAACGGTACGTTGTATTGATACTTTCTACAGTATCGCCCATCTCTATATATGTCAAATTATTTGAAGTAGATGCCACAACATTTTGAGGTTAGTAATATGCCAAATCGCTACTGACTTTTATTTATTAATAAATAAATTAAGTGTGGACAAAGTATAGTATTCTACTCGCAATTTATGGCCATAATTCACTTGGGTGACTTGCGTCACGAGCCGCAGGCGTACGTGAATGACCCATCGTGAATTATGGCTATCATAAATTGCTCGTTTCATAATATACTATTATTCCATAAGTGGTTTCCACACTGTATAATGTAATAATATGTTCTTTCACTATTAAATCGTCGTTTTTCCTGTCACAGAAAAAAAGTGTATTATACACAGGAAAAATATTGGATCTAATACTTTTTCCCCTTGTATAATAAATAATAACTATTTAAAAAAAACTTACCTTATATTTTATTAAATAGTTGTTATTCCAGTTGTCCCCATGTACAAAAACTGATTGCTCGTCTTCTTTTTTGACTAAACTTAGTGTCAATTCAAACGGATTTTCCATTTCTTTTTTATACTTTTCAAGAAGTTCCGTATCTCCGTGTTCAATAAGACTTTCTTCAATTGTATATAAATTACCTTTAATAAGAATGTCCCAATTTGTATTGCCGTTCAGAAATTGGTAAAAAATATTGTGCATCTTTTTTGAAATGTTGTTAAAAGTTTCCGGATCTTGGTCTTTTAACGCAAAAGACAATGCGTGTAACTTGGCATACTCAGCAAGTATTACTCGGCAATGTTGTGAGTCCATGCTTTTTTTTCTATTGTATAATTGATATCCTGCTTTTTTCATATTTTCTAGAACGATAATTTCGAAATTTTCAAAATATTTATAACCGTAACACTCGGGAAATGATTCGAATAAATCAGTGATTCCTTTGTTTAGTTGAAATTTGCGATAAAGAGGAAATAAAGTGCCGTAAATTAAGATTTCGTTGGAAAAAGCTTCGTCTAAACCCATAACTTTTCTCACTTCTTTAATTGGAGATCCTTTTTTTATTATCAAATTAATGTCGTTATTACTTTCTTCATCAGTTGAATTTTTTAAGTGCACTATGATCATACTACTCATATATCCTTCGTCCTTTGTATCACATTCGTCTAATATAACTTTATAATTATCCAAATTTTCTTGGATCAAAATTTGTTTCAACCAAAACTTTACTTCTTCTTTCGCCATAGTTTATGCAGTTTTCAAACTAAAAAGAAAAAAATTGTAAAAAATATTATGCAATATCTCGCTTATTTGACAAAATAATTGATAAATAAAAAAACTGCATTGAATGGTATTATCTATCTATCATCTAAATCATAAAATACTTCAACATAAAGTTGTCATCTTGCATCAGAGCTGAACATAAGAGAATATTTGGCAAACTTTTGTTGACGCAAAATTTAGCGAAATACTATCAGTAACGATTTATATAGAAATGTGACCGTCACGAGAAGAAGATGCTACATAGACACTATTTTTATATGAATTCTAATTTTACATGTGTCTCTTGTTCTTTTACTTGTGTAATTACGTTCACAACATTTTATAAAAAATGAACAATATAAAATTTTTATTATTTCATTGCTATTGGTTATTTTGTTTAAATTAAAAGTTTGTTCTCTCCAAATGACATTAAAAGCGGCCTTTTAATGACACTTGGCAGACTTAGAAGTTGTACTTTTAATGCCTAGGCAGAATAAACAGCTGCATTTCGTGTTATTTTGGTGATGTCAATTTATTTTTAAGAAGATAGAATTTTCCTACAATTTAGTATTTAAAGTTCCCACTGAAATTTATAGTTCCTGCGGCCAAACTTCAGATGGCTTATAAAACAGTAGTCACTGCTGACAACGTAAAGTCTCGTCCACATTATGTCGAATGGTGTCGATCGACAATCGACTATTGTAAAACTGCGTCCACATTATGGATCGACAATGTCGGGCGACCATCCACCCTTCGACATAATGTGGACGCGACTTAAGAGTAACAATTCTAGGTTGAAGTATTTTATGATTTAGAGGATCTTCGTGAAGCATCTCGTAGCGTTACTCCAGCTATGATTCAGACAGGACCTGCACAACAACACTTTTAACACGTTTTGGAGTTTGCACTCATTCTGCAGGAAATAATCTTGAACACTTGCTGTGTTCGTTTTTTGAATTGCTTCAGAGGTATCTTAGTTGAAATCCATACTTTATGAAATATTAATGCTTTTGTTATTATTAATTGAAAAAATACCAAGTATGTGCTATCGTTGTATTCCAAATAGAACGAAACGCAATTGTCAATGTTAAAAAATGTTAAGAAATTACTTGCCTGTATGTAGTTAGTTGAATAGGGCTTTTAAGCATACATACTGATAAAAATCCGGACTCTTAGTAAGAAGTTCAAGCGTGATAAATACAAAACTAAATATCAAAACAAAACAATTGCATTCCTAAATATTCGATATCAGTAGATAAGAACTAGAAATTAATCAAAATAACCGGTATTATTCGAGAAATAAAGGTGACCATACATACATATAGCACAGATTATAAAGAGAACAGATACGAAAGCTTGACAGAGAATAGTAAAAAGAGAGAGAGAGATGGGTGGACATACCCATTTAAATGCCCATCGTCTTATGTCGACTCCGTTCGGGAAGCTTCGCGAATTTTGTCAACAGGGTTGTTAATTTGCATAATATTTCCTTCAATTTACGATCATAGGTCAAATATTTTATAAGCATTTTTTTAAGTGTGATAGTAATACAGATACAAATATTTGATATTGACTTGTTTTAAATCAATTTTATTAACATTAAAAGAATTATACAATTAAATAGGTTATAATGTATAAAAATCATACCAAAAATATATATTGGTGAAATTTATTATTTTTCGACGGTAAGAAAATCACTTATCGGCGTGTTAAACTTAGATACCAGTAAACACAACCTACCGTCCTGACAACCGATGCTGTAAATGAACAAAAAAGATCAATCGCGCAAAAAAATTATGGCAATAATAGTAAAAATTCATCCGAACAAATTCAAGTAGATCACCAGCACTGCGAATACCAGCTTTGCATAGAATTTTAATATAGAATCGGTGGTTCAGTGGTGGAATGCTCGCCTCCCACGCGGGCGGCCCGGGTTCGATTCCCGGCCGAAGCATATGAATCGCTGCTTCGTAAACGAGAGAGAGACTCAAGAGAGAGCACACGCACGCAAGCAAGGCACATAACGAAGCAACGTAACATAACGTAACGGTCAGATATATAGCGTCGCGACCCCCGGTCGCTCAAACATAACCAGACGTAAAGAACTAAAGTTCCAAAAATCAATTGTATATTCAGATTTAGGTTACTAAAGAAGATCTTACCCATTAGACAACTGAAAATACTACTACTCACTTGTAGAAAGCTGAAAGTGAAATTTTTGTCATTTTCTTGATTAAAAAAAATTTAGGGCGCGGTCGAGGATCGAACCCGCGTACTCTTCGTCCTATGTTGTACCAACTAATCCAAATCACCTGTTATAATAGTAGGAAAATGTAATCATCTTGAAAGGTATTCATGATAAGTATGATGAACAATATTAATTTCACTTTCAATTTCTATAATTATCCAACCAATTAATAATTGTAATAACCTACCTATATTATATAGTTAAACTACTCGAATTTTTGTCACTATTGATAGTTATTGTTAATTTTGAAATCAATTATGTTGACTTTATACTTAGTACCTATATGAAATATTTTTCAAATGTTCGTTGTTTAATTCATTGACATAAGTAAGTCACGTTTTGATTGTAATTGTCAAAAATATATATTCGAATTTGTCTGAGTGTTTTAATCGACTTTTGAAGCAGCCACTTAATTTAAGATATTCCTTCAATCGGCGATTGAAATCAATTATGTTGACCTTAATTGTAACATTTAGTGTGTCAATATGTCAGATGTTGATTACACATTATTTGGTGAAATTATCACGTGATCGTAGGAAAAATACTGTACATTACTCGTGCGAAAGTGATTTTTCACACTCGTGTGATTGTCGCACTCGGCTCATGCCTCGTGCTGCAATATTTCCCACTCGTGTGAAAAATGTCTCTTTCCGCACACTTTATGTAATATACTATTTATAAGTCCTTAGGAAGGTACTTCAATGCCATTCAATGCAGTTTTTTTATTTATTAATTATCTTGTCAAATGGGCGAGATATTGCCTGTATAGGATAACTTAGGACACCCGGCAATTGACGTTTAAATCTGCCGGTTAATCTAACCAGTTGTGGTGAAGTTCGAGAAATCCTTTGGATTGAAAAGAAAAACATTTTAGCTTCAACTACCAAGGGAGTTCTAAACATGTTTCTATAGTTACGGTAACTAAGAATTTATTTGTTTAAAATAAAAAGTATCTGAAAATTTTTCTAAAACCAATAGGAACCGAGATATGGCTTTTTCAAAGAGCATAATTAGACCTTACTTAAAAAAAAAGGTCTGTAGCATCAAAATTGAGTGAATTATGACAAAAATAATGTCAGTACTGAATTTTTTATACAAAAAAATCGGTGAAAACAAAAACCTCACATACCTTAAACTATGCCTTACTAATAAGGAGCTTACATGGAGCTAACTGAGTCAGCTCGTTAACTGAGAAGTAACAACTAATGATCCAAAAATATCAATAATGTATAATAATAATTGACAAATACTTAACTAGTTGAATGGCCCAAATTCATATCAATATAGATAATTTTAACTACCATGGCACATTAATTCGTTTTATATCAGCAAAATAAAATAGCATTCTTATCATTTTTCAATAATTTTTAAAAAATATACAAAAAAAATTCTCCCCTTTAAATTTCCTGTTCACCTAACCAAAGCAATCGTCGCAACTCGTTTAACTGTAAACTTTTCCTCAATTATAGATCAAAGTCCTACAAAAGCAAATTCAGAATAAAGGGGGATGTCACGTGCCACACGCGAGATAGTGATTAGTTTTATTTGGAATTTTCATCTGAGCCCCTCTGTAACAACATTTAATACTACTACCCTCCTTTATATATTTCTGTTGTTTTAACTGGAGAAAATTAGTAATTAACCTAATAATATTATAAAAAAGTCCCAATTCAAATAGTATATACAATTTTTTCCACTACTATTATAGCCAAATTTAAGACAAAAATTAAAAATAATTCACAAACGCTTCTGTTTACCCCGTCGTCTGACTGACAAGTACACTGTCAGTTTTCAATATATTATGAACGTTACTTGTTATGTCATCAGTCATTTTTGGTTGAGCGCCAATTTTGAACTAATGGCATTTTTATTTAAATAATTTTTGTTTGGCAGGTAATTTCAAGCAGCAAATATGTTAAAGACAATCTCCTGGGTATACAAAATTATGTTGCACAGGCTTTTGTTGAACTACTATCCCTGAATTCTCAAAATATTTGAATTTGTCCATTATTGAAATAAAAAAAAAATTCAACATAATCGTTTTTATTTAAAAGTACAATCCAAAATAAATATCACGTATTTTGGTAGAAAGGTCGCTATTATGGCCCAACACATCTCACGAAAATGTTGGAAGTTTCCTCCTGCCGTTGACAGAGGACGATCCCACAAGGAAACCAAAAAAAAAAACCTCTGAAAGGTATAGACAGACTCGCCCGCGGCAGTCCATGTTCATGCGTGCCGCGTGGCTGCTCCTGCGTGTCCTGCATTATCCTTCAAAAGGACTCATTCTCAAAAAATATGTGCACGAACGCTAGACGTTTTGGGACGTGATAAGCATGAAGAGGGATGATGATTATGATGAGTGGCAGGATGCTGAAAGTAGGAGGGGTTCTTAATTAAATATAAATTCTTTTGTTGGAATTTCTCAAGTAGATTTCGAGATAATTTGATAATTCAATATACAGGTTGGATATTTTACAACTAGATGTCGCTACCATTATTATATTAGTAATGGGAATGAAGCAATTTTTTCGTCCAGCATGACTTGAAAGGTAGGTGATAGCCCAAGCATCAAAATCTATATCGAACCGAAGGGCGCTAAAGCCTTGGGGGTGGTTGCCACCCCATCACGGTGGTGAAAATTTTAACCACAGGAATCGATTGAAAAAGTGATTCTAAGCAAAAAATGTTCCATACATTTTTTTTGTAAAATCAATATTCTCTAAGTTATTCGCGATTGAAAGTAACGCTTTTTAGAGGAAAAAATCGACGTTTTTTATATGTTTTTCGCGGATAACTCGAAAATTATGCATTTTATCAAAAAAACTGTGGAGCGCAAAATTGTAGCTTTTAAAAAAACAAGCAAAACCTTTTTTTTATAATTTTTCTAAAACCAATAGGAACCGAGATATGGCCCATCAATGATTAGCTTTTTTTCCCAAATGCAAGATTCAAAGTCAAATACCGGAAAAATGATGCATTTTTCGTAGAAAACTCATGGAATCTTTTTCAAACAGCATAATTAGACCTTACTTTAAAAAAAAAGGTCTGTAGCATCAAAATTGAGTGAATTATGACAAAAATAATGTCAGTACTGAATTTTTTATACAAAAAAATCGGTGAAAACAACCCCCTAACCACCCCCCTAATTAAAATTGATCTCTACCCTTGTGCAATTCCCTTTGTACATGTATGGTTAATATGTTCAAGAAGTTTGACCAATTTAAAATTTATAGTTTTCGAAAAATTGTGGCTTAAAGTAAAAAGTTATTTTTCATAATTTTGTATTTTTTACCCTTTCTTTCGAAATAACTCCGAAAATATTAGAGGTACAAGCAAAGTTGAATAACGAAATTGTAGCTTTTTTTATGACAAAAATTTTCCTGTAAGTAGATTTTTTGTACAGTTAATATTTGACGAGATATAGCCGTTTAAAACGTCTATTTACGCACGAGCACCACCTTTTTTAGCCCTTTAAACTCACCCCATTTAAAAACGAAATGGTCTAAAGAGATTTTACTTACAGATTCTTGTAGTTCTTGAAAAACCCTACAAAATCGTTTTTTGAATGAACTTTTTATCATCAAAAATGAAGGAAATACGTTAAAAAAATCAATCGATTTTTTTTTTTGAAAAAATTCCAATAGTATAGTATAGTACACTTGGAAGCCTAATAATGTACAAAACCGGTTTATTCGGCAGTGGGGCGTTATATATACGAAATATTTCGTGTTCTTTTTTTGAAATACAATAGGACGTGACACATTTTTTTTACAACAGAATTATTGAGCAAATCCCTATTAGCATTAATTATTTTTCTCTTGGTAAAATTTAGGGTTGAAAAAGGGTTGAAAAAGTATAAAATTGTATTTTGAAATGTAAAAAATTCATCATTTTACTAATTCAAACCAATTTTCACCTATCTTAAGATTTATAATGCTATTTTTTAATTTTTGACATTTAGGGGTAGTTTTCACCCCTAAGAAACAATCAGGGTTCGTCGGCATAACATGATATATAAAGCAGAGGGTGGGTTGAGCCTAATCCCAAATTTTTATCCAAATCAATCAGAGGTGAAATCATTTTTTTAAGGATTCGTCATTTTTTTTACATTAAGCTGTAACAGGGGCTGCTTTTTAAGGGTTGAAATATGATGAAATTGTATTCCAAAGCTCAAAACAATAATTATTTAACTTATCCAAACCAAATCTTACCCATTTTCAGGTTTAAAATGTTATTTTATGATTTTTGACAAATAAGGGTAGTTCTCACCCCTAAAAACCGTTTAGCGCCCTTCGGTTCGATATAGATTTTGAACCGTCGGCTATCACCTACCTCCTGTTAAAATTTCAAGTCAATCCATGCTGGACGTAAAAATTGCGAGGTTTTACCTTTTTTTGACCTTAATTCCCTGTACTATATTTGAAGTTTTCGTAAATAAATTTGACAGTTAAAATTGTGGAGTTAATAAAAAATGGTTTTAAAAAATGCGTTTACGCATTTTCAAAAAGTATTGCAGACTAATGCAAACTGTAACGTAGTTACTATGACAAATCTTCCTGCTTTCCACCACGTGCCTATAGTTATTGAGCAATCAGGAAGAGGAGAAAGAGCTTTCGACATTTATTCTAGGTGAGTTTACTTACTCTGAGCTACCCAATCGGCTTTTACAATATCTTTCATTTTAGATTATTAAAAGAAAGAATTGTATGTCTAATGGGCCCAATAAATGATATAAGCAGCTCGATAATAATAGCCCAGCTCCTATTCCTCCAATCGGAATCTTCATCAAAACCGATTCACATGTACATAAATTCCCCAGGAGGTGTTATAACGTCTGGATTAGGAATATACGACACCATGCAGTACATTCTTCCACCAATAGCTACGTGGTGTGTAGGTCAGGCGTGTAGTATGGCGTCTTTATTGTTAACAGCAGGTGATTACAAAATTTTGTTCGGAATTTTATGTTACTTATAGGTAGGGAGGCGAATAGGGGATTTTTCAGGGATACTTTGGAAAGTATTAGCTCTATATGTAGTGACGCGCGCCTAGGATAGACGATCAGATTAGTAAAAAAAAATCGTTAGTCTGAAATACTCGAGCGCGTCAAAATTGCGAGTAAACATAGGCACTTTTAGTCCGTATGATATATACTATTTTTTCTCCAACCAAGTCAAAGTTGATATAAATTTAGTTTTATTCAAAAATCGTTAATAATTTGGTGATAAATTTTGAACACCTATTGATTATAACAGCGATAGCAAGTCGGTAGTCATGGATATCTGGTATTGTTGGTAAATATTGATTGTCAAGTAGACGTCAGTAGACGTACTAATCATATTATTTTTGTAGTAGTTTTTACGCAGCTTTCAAAATGAATCCCGAACACGATGAAAATTATATACCTGTGGATATATTGGAAGCAGTATATCTAAATCTTTTGCCACCCAAATCTCGCCAAGTTTATGAACTTGCATATCAGCGATTCATGGATTGGTGTAAACAAAAAAAAATGTGCAAAACTATGCGGAGAGTGTTCTTATGGTGTGTTTCTCAAATTTAACGAAGACCGTCAAGCCATCCTTTTTGGTCACAGTATTCAATGTTGCGATCCACACTGGATATCAAAAATGGTGTGGATATTAGTAAATATTCAAAATTACAGCAATTGTTAAAAAGGCAAAGTGATGGATATATACCTAAAAAGTCTGGGGTTTTTACAAAGGAGGAAGTGGATCGATTCATGGATATGACACCTGATAATGTATATTTGATGATAAAGGTTGTTCTAGTATTAGAAATTGGAGGTGCTATGCGTTGTGACGAACTAGTTCATTTGAAAATTGATGACATTGAAGATATGGACTCGATCCTGGTCAAATTTTGCAGACAAAAAACAAGAAACCTCGTTTTTTTACCATTGTAGGCGATAATTATTTGCGTTTATTTCGAAAATATGTTGCACTAAGGCCATCAAATATACAGGAACGTCGTTTATTTTTGAAGTATGTTAATGAGAAGTGTCAAAGAATGGTTGTTGGTATTCACAACATTAGTGCCGTGCCGCAAGAAATTGCAAAATTTTTGAAGTTAGAAAATTGGAAGGAGTATACTGGACATTCGCTGAGAAAAACATCTGCTACACTTCTCATTGATGGTGGCGGTGACCTCACTTGTCTTAAAAGACATGGAGGTTGGAAATCGAGTACGGTAGCAGAAGGATATATTGAAGAATCACGTATCAACAAAGAGAATATTGCAACCTGACAAAGAAGGTACAAGTAGCTGTTCAGATATTTCCTCGAATGTTACATCAACAGTTATGGAGAATATTATGAGTTGTTCTAACATTAATGAAAATCTTTTGAATTGTTTGAAAATTGTTAGTGATAATTTCAGTGGTTCTTCGAATTTTGGCAATAATTGTTCCAATTGTACATTCAATATCACTATAAATAACAAATAAATACATAGATATAGTTGCCCAATTAGTTTGTTTTACTAAGTTTGTGAGAGACAATGTTTTTTTCTTCAAATTTCAATTAGAGAACTCAAATGCAATAACTTTTAGTCCTAGGATTAAAAATAGCGTTTTTAATCCTAGGATTAAAAGTGTTGCTAAGCAACGAGCAAATTTTTGTACGGTAAGGGAATTGGATGGCTTTTGCACCTGAAAATAGTACAAAAATGTCAACATTTTTTGATGGATGGAGAAAAATTTTTGTTTCGGATTTTTGACTACTTTATATGCCCACCGCGCAAACCGGCAGATTATCATCGGCAGTTGTTATCAGAGGCACTTGGGGCATACGTCGTATGAATATCTGACGCGCTCGAGAATGCCCAAGTAACTGTTTTTTTAACATTTTGGAAAAACCGTACATGCCATATCCACCGCTAAAATGGTTTTTACCATACCAGCTTTTCTTTTCGAAGTTACTTCATCTTTCGATTTTGATAGCCCTCGACGACGCTCGAGAATGTCGCCATTTAGCGACCTCGCCTCCCTAACTATTATGAATTTGTTCACTTTAGGTACTAAAGGTATGAGAACGTCCCTTCCAAATGCAAGGATAATGATACATCAACCTTCTGGTGGGGTTGTTGGACAAGCTACTGATATTAAAATTCAAGCGGAAGAAATTTTAAAGCTGAAGAAACAAATAAATTGTCTGTATGAGAAACACACCGGGATGCCTTTGGAAAAAGTGGAAGCTAGCTTGGAAAGAGATAATTTCATGACGCCTTCAGAAGCTTTAACTTTTGGACTGATTGATAAAGTTTTAACTAAACCTGTACAAAAAGAGTCTCTTGAAGTAACAGATGCAAAAATAAACTTGAATACTTTTATTAATATTCCTAAAAGTGATAATGAAAAAAAAAATCCTCCTAAACCTTTTGTGTGAATATGTAAGTATATTAAAGAGAGTAAAAAAGTATATGTATTATTTTACGTTCTGGTTAGCAATTTTTTTGAAGTTAATACGCCAACAATGCGAAGCACACTACCTACAACTGTTGGAATTCATTTCAAAACTTCTTGGACCACGTAATCCTTTTACTATACCATAAAATGCACGTGTCGTGCAGCTTTACAGACAAAATGCAACCGATTTACATGAAAATGTGCCTTCACATTAAGAAACTTTGTTAATCATGCCACCTAACTTTAGAGCTGAATCTCGGAAATGACCACACAGATTGATTTAGATTCTTTTAATTTCTTAACATATTACATGTAATTTATAATATTTCTTTTTGTGAGTTCTCATAAGCCCATTTCGCTACATTTTTCAAATGTTCTGACATGGAAGCTCCTGTTTCTAGTACGAGATTATGAAAATGCCCGTCTGGCATTTGTAAGAGTTTGTGCGGATGATCGAACTCAACTATATTTCCAAAACTCATCACTAGAACTTTATCGGAATCCATAATAGTGTTCAATCTATGAGCTATTGTTAGAACAGTACAATTTTTAAATCTTCTACGAATTGTTGTTTGAATTAGAGCGTCCGTTCTAAAATTTCAAAAAAAAAATGAGCAATAATTTTATCAATTCCACTATAATACTCCACCTGTGATCTACATTAGCAGTTGCTTCATCCAACACCAATATTTTATTATTCTTTAATATAGCTCTAGCTAAACATATTAGTTGTCTCTGACCCAAACTGAAATTACTACCTCCTTCGGCTACTATCGAATCCAATGAATCAATACTCTCTTTCAACTCTACCTAGTACAAAAATCTATAAACTTCAACATTCCATATTCAAATTGAACCTCACCTGTTCCAAAACATGCCAAATTTGATCATCATCATATTCACCGAACGGATCTAAATTGTATCTAACGGTTTCTGAAAACAAGACTGGTTCTTGCGGTATTATTGATATTCTTTTTCTTAAATCTGTTAGTCCAAGTTTAGTTGTATCGACTCCATCTATAAATATAGTGCCTTCTATAGTTGTTAATCGAAATAGAGCTGCTGTCAGTGATGATTTTCCTGCACCCGTTCGTCCTACTATACCGATCTAAAACCAAAATTAGATAAAGCAAAAACTAGTGGATCTGGAGTAGTATTGTCGCCGAGACGAAAGATTCTCGTCTCTCTCTCTCTCTCTCTCCTCTCCCTCTCTCTCTCTCTCTCTCCTCTCTCTCTCCAGGAAATAACATCTGGAGTGACTACTTGAAAAAAAGGAATTGCTTGACCAATCTCCTAAAATGTTCCTTGGGAATTCAGTGGAAGAAGGAAGATCTTTAGATCTTTTAGGTCCTGGTGACAACCAAAGAAAATTTACATACCTTTTCCCCTGGCATTGCGAAAAAGTTCAAATTATTCAAGACTGGAGGATCGTTTTCTACGTATTTGAGGGACAAATTTCTAAATTCAATGCGACCTCTCCTTGGCCAATGATCCTTTGGACGTTTTCCTGAAAATTAAACTAGTTAATGGGCTTACAATACAATAGAAAGAAAATTCCTGAGATTTTGTGTAAGCATGTGTGTTAACATATCATAACAATCTGCACTGATAGTAGACAAGCCCTATTAGCCTTGAACAAACAGACAATGTGTTATATCGGGGCTAGTACTATAGAGTCTCACCAAGATTTATCTAACGCCTCGGCGGATAACAATATTATCCTGATGTGGGTCAAAGGGCACGACAGGAGTAAAGTTTAGGTCTCAGTAATAACACCTACGGCCTAACGACTTCGACGACAATTGCGGAACTAGCCAAACGTTACATCCATGCTCAATCCCTCAAGAGATGGGATGGAACCAAAGGATGCAGTCTTGCTAGGATCACCCGGGGTGACTCTGGAAAGCTGGCGTCGAAGAAATATTTGGCGATAACCAGGAAAAAACTACGTTTAACAGTAGGATTTCTGACTAGCCACTGTCAACCAAGAAAACACCTCCATACTATGGGGCTAGTGGACACACCTCCATACAGGATGTGTGAACAGGAAGATGAAATTGTCAGGCATGTCTTATGCGAGTGTCCGGAGTTATCGTCAATAAGAGAGTGTGTGTTCTGTGAGTCTTGGTCTACACCTGCTGATATAAAGGAGATGTCTTCTAGTGACCTGTCCACCTTCCTGGAAGGAAAGGATGGACGATGACATGTCCTAGGAGGACAACTCATGTGGCCTAAGTGCTGTGAGCCTTATACTTTACAGATACAGATACAGATACAGAAGCATGTGTTAATATTACTCACCTTTTAGGGTTTCAAATGGACCTTCCTGGTCTAACTTAGTATACTGAAGAATCCTTTCCACACTAGTCATTTGATTAATAACTTCAGCTGTTTGTTTCATACCATATTGTAACATGCCAGTTAGTGCCATACATTGAGATATAGCTAGGCCAGCTAAACTGCCATTTACATTAGAATCTACAACATTTTTTCAACTAACAGTTTACTGCTTTTTAAAATATACTCACAAACATCTAAAATAACCAATCCATAGGTAACGATAGCTAAAAATAGGACAGCTATGAGGTCTAACCATAGTCCGAAGCAGCTTATGCAGGCTATAGTTAGGTACCAAGCAGATGTGTGTACATCCTAAAATAACAATTCAATTAAAAGACAAGGAATTTGAATTTCTATTAAATATGTTTACCTGGTGGTGATCAAATTCTTCTCTTAGCATTTCTTCTGCTTTTGAAGATCTTATAGTAGCCATTCCATTCAAAGTTGAATTTACATGTGAAAATACAGGAGATTTTGCTGCAAAAAAAGCAATTAGAACAAATATCCACTTTGACCATCAGCTACTTACCAATTCCTTCGATATGTTTCAAAACTTTTGCTGTCAAAACATACCAAGAGTTAAACTTTAAAAACACCACCCCCAATACAACTATAGCAACAATCATGATAGGACTAGACACTGCTATGTTAACCAGTATTCCAATCACTAATAAAAGTAGCTGAAAGATAAAAAATAATAATAATTTCAATAACAAATAAACTACAATCAAAACTCACTGATACAGCATCATGTAAAGCTCTCGGAAGAACCTCATCAATAGCTCCCATGTCCTTAGAGAACCTGTTAAGTATCCTACCACTTGGATTTGTATCAAAAAACCTCATCGGTGCTTGTAATAACGAGTTAAACATTTTCAAATGAAGATTAATAGAAGATAACATGCAAGCTTTGAAGAATAAGAACGTTCTGCTCATTGTAAATATAACTGAAGCTACTATTAGAGCTGTGTAAAGGTATATACCGCAGTTGGTTTTGATTAGTAGCTGAAGTGCACCGTTTACTAGCACAGAATCGTATATACTGTAAGGATTGTATTGGTATAGAGGAGGTGGTGTGTAGTTGGAGTGTTTTAAATTTAATTTGATGATGTATGGTTCCATTGCTTTGGCGTTTGGTGGTCCTAATAATACGAAAGAGCCTGGTAAATGACGCATTTGTTCTTCATTGGACCTGTAACAGTTGTCAATTTATTTTATGTAAACGTATTGAATAGTAAACATACCAATATGTAACCCATTGATCCGTTGTGGTAGTTAGAGCTTGAGATATTATAAATAATAAAATAAGGGATATTAAGACGCAGCTGTTTTGTACTGATAAAATGTAGTTTTTGAAAGGTTTAGCGTTATTATCTGTACCAGATTCCTCTTCATCGAATTGGTTATTATCCGATGGATCAAAACATTCGGATAAGTCGCTCTAAAATTAAAATTATACCATTTTAGCACAGATTATGAAGACAACAGATACGAATCCCGGTAAAACATTAAACGATTTTCAGCTCCGTCTTCAATAACCTTGGACCTTTAACTCGGTATGGCCGCGATGTTGCCAGTTTAAAATATTTTCTGAATTTCTAGTGCCGGACCTAGGTTTTTTGGAAGTTTTTCACTAAATCTTTAAAACTGCGCCATGAATTAAAACAATAATCATAATCGAATATATATTTATGTATTTATTTAATACCTATATGTACATTATTATGATTTGATTATTATTATTATATAAATAGTCATTACTCTAGGAAGATTAATTAATAAATACATTTTTAGATAACACAAATTCCAAATTCCAAATTTTAAAGTACAAATAATTCTTAATTTATTTATTATCAAAGGGAATACAATATACACCTATGCAAATTGTCAACCCTGCTGAGAAATTTCGCGAGGCAGCCCGAACGGAGTCGACATACGACGATGGACATTTAAATGGGTATGTCCACTCATCTCTCTCTCTTTTAACTGTTCTCTGTCAAGCTTTCGTATCTGTTCTCTTTATAATCTGAGATTTTAGTTCATTTCAACTCAACCTAAATCTAAATAATGTATAGTATCTTCTATTTATTCTTCTCAGACCCTTAGGAAAAAATCGAAGCATATCGGCAGGCTTTAATTTAGACAAATCTTCTTCTTTTATCCAGTGGTCTTCCAGGGATTGTGCCATGGGATTATGTAATGCGCTCTGCTTTTTTCAACTGAATATACATTCTTCCATTCTACTATTTTAAGGTTTTCACATGTCAAAACTCTTAGTGATCTCTTCTAGTAACATTTTCCCAATTTTAGACTTTTGCAGCACTGCTAGATCTTTCCAATGGTCATATTTTTTCTATTATATTTAAGAGGGTTCCTGACATCAAAGAGGTGTTTCAGCCCCCTTTTTTCTGCTAAATCCACTATTCACAAATCACTGGTTTTGTCTTATGGATAAATAATTGTCATAAACATTTTCCTATTGCTTGAAATTACTATAAAATATATATCTCACTTTAAGAAAGCTTCTCAAAGACTGAATCAAAAATATAGAGTCAAGTTAAAATATTTACCCATGACATTCCAGTAAGATTTACATCCGATCCTATTTTAGCGAGAACACTTGTAGATTGTCGTCTGCTTATATCGGAAACTTCACTTTCCGAATCAATTATGTATTCTTGTTTTTGATCGGTTTCATCGGCAGATACTAACAACTTTGAAAATTCCAAAGTACTTTCCATAAGTTCTTCAAAACTACCTTGAGCTTCGACAACACCCTAAAACAGTTTTAAACAATAAAAAATATAACAGCAAATTTGTTGTTTGAGGACTTACATTGTTAAAAACAACAATCAGATCCGCTTTTTTCAAATACTGCAATTGATGCGTCACCAAAATTCTAGTTTTTTGCTGCAGATGTTGGTAAATACATTGTTCGAATAATTGTTTACCCACTTGAGTATCGACAGCTGATAGAGGATCATCCATTAGGTAAATATCAGCGTGTCTATAAACAGCTCTGGCTAAATTTATTCTAGCTCTTTGACCGCCACTAAGTGACACTCCTTTTTCTCCTACTATAGTTCGGTCTCCGTGTGGAAATTGTTCAAAATCTTTCTCCAAAGCACAAACTTTAACGGTTTTTTTTGTACCGCTTTCTTTCGTAGCGTTGTCCAAAAAGAATATTGTTACGAACTGTGGACTGAAATAACCAAGGCTCCTGGGAACTGTAAGATATTTCTCCACCTATTTGTACCCTTCCGCTTTGTGTAGGCAATTCTCCCAGTAAAACCTAATAAATAATAAAAAATGAATTAATTATAATGTGAAAAGTAGGGATTGATTATATATACCTGTAAAAACGAGCTTTTTCCAGCACCAACAGGTCCTACTATAGCACAAAGACTACCAGGAGCTACCTTAATATTAATATCTTGTAAAGTATTTCCTGTATCTGTCCAAGAAGCATTAACGTTGGATAATATAACACCGTTTTTTTCATTATCTTCGATTGTATCTTCTTCTCTTTCTTCCATCAATAAAAATTCCTGTAGTCTTTTAAGAGATATCCATGTTTCAGCACCTATACTCACTGCCATCGGATAACCATATCCCATTACTACTCTCAATACGTTGAAAGTTTGGGCAACGGTGAATACTTTTTCTGCCGTTATATAATTTCCTTAAAATAAAAATACTTATGCATCTATAGTGTAGAAAAAGTTACTAAAAAAATTGTTTGGTCATTTGGTACAGTACAGAGCAAGATCCATAAAAAAACAGTAGACAGGCAGGTCAAAGAAAACAAGATATGATATGACGAAGCAAAAGATTCTTGAACTACAAGGCAAAAATCAGTTGGTAGAAAATCCCTAGAAAACCTAGCTAGGTTTGCTTGAAGATAAGTCGGGATATATAAACAAGTAGATCCACTTTATAAAGTCGTTTTTAGCCACAGGAACAGGTAGATCCACTTTATAAGGTCGTCTTTAGTAGCAGAAACATGTATCCACTTTATAAGGTCATCTTTAGTCGCAGAAACAAGTAGATCCACTTTATTATAAGGTCGTCTTTAGTCGCAGAAACATGTGGATCCACTTTATTATAAGGTCGTCTTTAGTCGCAAAAACATGTGGATCCACTTTCTAAGGTCGTCTTTAGTCGCAAAAACAAGTAGATCCACTTTATAAGGTCGTATTTAGTCGCAGAAACAAGTAGATCCACTTTATTATAAGGGCGTCTTTAGTCGCAGAAACATGTGGATCCACTTTATAAGGTCATCTTTAGTCGCAGATACAAGTAGATCCACTTTATA
>CAJUYG010000043.1:32416-53484 GCA_910591675.1 Galerucella calmariensis | reverse complement strand
CGTCTTTAGTCGCAGAAACAAGTAGATCCACTTTATAAGGTCGTCTTCAGTCGCAGATAGCCGACTAAGGAAATTCAGCTGGATGCGAAAAATGAAAACGATGGCAATAAGGTCTCATCGGATGAGATAGGGAGTAGTGGAAGTTAAAATATGGTACTTACCTAGTAAGATGTAACAAACAATGGTGAAATAAACAGCCAATTTATCTACAAATAGAGTACAACCACTATAAACTCCTCGTAGATAGGAAGCTGATGTGATAGCTTTAATTTCGATGGCTCTAACAATTTTAACAAGTTTTTCGAAAGCTTTCTCCCAAGCATACATTTTAATAACTTGTATACCAGCTATTATCTCTCCCATCATTTTCACTCGAGTGTCAGTCTTTTTGGAAATACTTGTTCTCAGTCTTCCTACGTATTTTGTTAGGAATCCTAAAAAAAATGTTCATTTTTCAATAGATTTATTTTCTATAGGATGTTTTTATTACCTTGTATAGGTATAGTTAAAAGTACCATAGCGACAATTCCTACTAGAGAAGATATCCCAACTTGATTCCAAACAACCAAAAGTAATACTATCAGTTGAAAAGGCATTACCCAAACTGTGTGAAGAGTCGGTAGAACTAAATCGAAACGGTTGACGTCATTTGATAGTAAGTTTACTATTTTTCCAGCTGCAGTTTGACCTAGTGCCTTTTGATTCAATCTTGTCAACTACGATATAAAAAAATTGAAATTTAGTACTGCAAAAAGGTTCATCCACGTTGGAGTGAAAATATAAAGAAAATTGTGATTTAATTTCCAAAAAGTATAATAAAAAACTAAAGTATTTTTGAAACTAAATGCTGGGAGCTCAAATTTTGTGTACATATTCTTAAGTAAGTCGCTAAATCATCTGTAGATCCCTTAGAAAAAAGACTAACATAATTTTTATTTCCTTCTTAATTGCTTCTTTTATTTAATATCATTTGAATTCCTTTTTTTTCAAGCAGGTCATCCTTTCTCCACTCTCAACATCTGACAATGGAAGAAAGAAAGAAAGAAATTTATTGATCTTTACAAAAAGTACACAATATTATGCCAGCTATTTCTATGAATAAACAAACACAACATGTTTAGACACGTAATTACACATAATTACATTTATTTTACAATTAAATCAATCTTTATATGAAGATCTTTATATGAAGATCTGGGCCATTCAAAATTGGGGGACTACCGAGTTGTACCACGACTACCTGAGTTAATTCATTTCCGCCTTTATTGGGTATTATACTGACCATCGAGGTAGATCATTATGAAATTACACATAAGCCGTATTTATTGAGGGAATACCACTAATAATAAATTGTATTTAGGCGTATATTTGTTTTCATTCACTTACATATGGATATTTTGATCTTAAACATTAGTGAGAAAGACCTCATCTTTATTTTTGTATGTAGAAATTGTTATATATGGATGTTTTAATATTAAATCTAATTTATATAAAATCGTTAAGGTCATTGGTTATTAGACTTTATTTTTAAATCGTTAATTCTCCCAGGAAATTCGGTGGTACAACTCGACGGTAGGATTATACCTACCTGATATCTTGTGGTACAACTCGGCGATCCCGCAAAATTGAATACCTCCTCAATCTCATAATATGCCTGCCCTACAAGCAGCTGTTTCACTATATATTTTAATTTTTCAAGTGTAAAGTTTTTCCATAATACTGGAAGAGTGCTATATATCTTACAGTAATAGAATTCTGTTTGCCTAGCAGAACTCTCCTGATTGTTAGTCTAATCAGGTTTTTGTATTTTGTATTATAGTTGTGTATCTTACTTATGTTTATTTTTACGCTCAAAAATGATAGCTTCCAAAATGTATAACCAAGGTATTGTGAGAATCTCTAATTTGATAAAAACAGGCCTTGCATGACCTCTAACGTTGTCCTTTCTCTATCAACTTCTATCTATTAATTACTAGTTGATAAATAATATTTTTATACCTTTCTATAGACCAATGATGATGTGGACGTTCTAATTCTCATTCCTATTGATTGCATAGCAAAATTTGTATGGTGTATACAGAATATACTGATAATTGAAACCAATATCAACCCGGTACTGTACAGATACATATTGGTGTTTCTTGTTGATGATTTTTCTTGATTAAACAGTAATATCAATTGCGCTAAAAAGATTGGTTTTAAAGATCTGAAATATAATTAATAATAGAATAGTCAAGATGATAAACGATCAATTTCACAAAATAAAAAACACAAAAATCGACAATTATCAAATATTTCATTCATCTACATACAGTGGTTTGAAATGTTCATATAAAAAGATAACTATGATGGTGGAAAGTGTTGCAGAAAGAACAAGATACAGAATAAGTAGAGAGAGAATTATTAAAAAAAAAAACCACTTCCTCACTTTTTAGAAATCAGACAACCTGGGACATGCCACGAGACGGTATGATGAAGAAATATAAATTTTCAAAGGAATTCGTTACGGAATTAAGCAACAAGAAGGAATGGAATCCAAATACCATTACCAGTCTTGGAAAGAATGCCATTCAATGGTACACAGACGGCTCAAAAGCAATAGAAGGAACTGGGATAGAAGTGTTCGGGCCAGGAACCAAACACTCTGAAAGCTTGGGAAAAACCCCAAGTACAATAGATCTTTTAGGTCTCAGTGAATGTCACCCCAAAATACATACATACATACATACATACATGATGCTTCATAGCTAGAAGAACCGGAAACTTACATAAGGATAACGCTAGAGTAAAACCAAAGGATTCCATACAGAAAAAACTCGCAGCTGAACAATTTCATCAAAGGTCTCAATAGACTCGGTGTGCATTTTTTTTCTTTTGCTCTGTATAGTTCGTTTTGCCATCGTTCTTCGAGATTGTCTGTTAAATCGGCCGATTTGTCTTTGTCTAAAATTTGATATAAATCCTTTATTCCTAAGCTGTGTTTAACTCCTTGTTTAATTATGGGTAGCAGCCACCTGGAAAAAATTAATTTTTACAAAGCTTGGGACGTTTAATGGAGGTTTTGGTCATTGTATCTTACCCGAAGAATAATTTCGATAGCGCATTTGCGTGAATTTTAGGATTTTCTTCTTCTAAAATAAATCCTACATCCATTTTTAGATGTACACACTATATTATTATCACTACACATTTATGTTTGAACTTTATTATTATTTATTTCGATGAATTTTTTCAAAAATAAATTTATTACGATTCAAGAAAATGCTACTGTAAATTAGAAAATGGAAAAGTAAAAAATATCGCAAACACCCACCAAATAAGGTTGAATCAGTGATACTAAAAATGTTTATTATAACAAAACATGAATATACAGAGTATTCCAATGAAAACTATCCACATTACATAATCTTTTTAGACGACGCCATCTGAAAGTTGCTCGTTCTGTTACCGAAAGTTGCCTTTTGAGTGTTACATGTAGTGAAAGTGACAGATCCGTACTGCAAAACACTTTCAGGAAGATTTAATCAACGAACCAAGAGAGGTTCATTTTGTGGTTGTTTTATTTTTATTCTCAAGTCTTATTTTATTTAGTTTATAAGATATTACAAGTTAATGTGCAAATAATTAATAAATTAATATTGACATTGCAAATATCATTAAGGGGAATCTATCGGCAGCGATTTGAGAAAATATCTAAATATTTTTGGCAAAGAATTTTGAGGTAATGGATGAAAATTAAGAAAAAAATATATCATGTAGATTAATGTTGAACTTAAGAGTTCTCATCGAATAAAAACTTTGAAATGCTAACCAAATTTTGTTGAAAAAAATACGAATCATGAGGTAATTACACATATTGAGCAAAGTTTGAGCCCTTCTTAACAATTAAATATGGATGAAATGGAAAAACTAATTGATAAGAAGTCTAATTTGAAGCTTTATGAATACTATATAAAAATCTCAGAATCCTCAAATTACTTATGACCGTACAATTCCTTATTGAAATTCGGTTGCTACCACTAAAATATCGGATAAAAATCCATCGCTCGCTTTTCTATCCTTCTATGACTGACATTGTCTCTCTGCTTCGGTTGATACAACGCTTGCCGGTCTTGGCGGTCTCACAGTTCAGTACTGACGAAGCTTATAGAGTAGTACGTGAACCAAAATCCGCTTGGCTACCTACATGTTGCGGAGCTTTCATATTTCTAATAAAATTTTCGTTATGTGAACTTAAACGTGATGACGTAGGGAAACAAAAAAATATACAAAGCATAATTGTGCAAGGTCGAATTTGGTAGATGCCCCTTACGTACCTACATTATACAGGGTGATTCATTAAGAATGTCTAATCTCTGAACTGTAGATTCTAGACCTCAAAATATGATGATTCTGCTCAACATTTTTTTGTTTGTGTTGATTAAATCAATGTATACTTTTTTGGGGCTTAACTTACAACTAAAATAATAAAAAACTATTAATAAGCGTTAAATTCTACAAAAAAAAGTTACTCTTTTTGATTCGTGCAACTCAATCGGTTATCGAGTTATTTGCTTCTAAAAAGTTCAATAAATTTTAATTTTTCTTAAAAAAATTCATTATTCCTTAAATATGAAACAATAACAAATTTGTAAACAAAAATAAAAAAGCAAATGCTCAAGATGCCCACCGTTTACTTCAATACACTATATGATCCGCTTTCGTAAAGATCTCTTAATATAAAATTGTTTAATATTTTTGGTACCGCTTTATATAAAGTACTGATTATGTTGATATACCAATTTTGATAAGGAGCTAACGGATGCGGAAGAGATTCTGAATTGCATTACGTGTTGATAAGATTATAATGTTCCAAGGTTTAATGGCAAACTACTATTAGGTTTTTTTTTAAATCTTTCACATTTTTTCTAGCATTATCTGTATGTATATATTTATATATATTCAGTTATTTATTGATAATTCGTTAGATATCTTGACAACTTATCAAGAGCTTGTAAAAATGAAATTTTGATTCCAATATCCTAAACAGTATCATCAGAAATATGTGGATTAAAAAGGTTTCCAGCTAAATGAAATAAAACAATTTCAATAAACCGAAAACATTTATTGAGGATATTGATTTTGAAGCACATTTGGCATAATAACAGTATTTTTTGGGTAAGTATTTGAGGCAAACTGACAATTTATATATCATTCCTCTCCACAACACGGAGATGCAGACCTGGATGGTGAGTAGCGGGGCCAAATCATTCCTTAAATTTTTTTAAATATTAATTTTTTTTGTCAAAAATATATTTGTGGCAATTTTAAATTTTAATAAGCTGTTGTATACAAATGAAACAGAACACAGAGTCAGATGCTGCAAATGCAATACGAATATACAGGGTGTACCAATCTTACGACAAACTTCGGTATATGGGTTATTTTAAGAGATATCAAAAAATGTTATCAACAAAAATAGTAGATATGCTGAAGGTCGTACAACAAGCTACAGAGCGTTGATTTACCTACGATTTTCACATAAACGTGTCTATATCTTTTGAAGGACTCTGTATAACGTGGCAAAACCTCATATCAAAAACCTCAAAAATATGTAACCAATCCGAATTCGGTATAATATACAGGGGTTTGGTTTATAACGGAGTTATTCAGCACTCTGTATAGTTCGATATAATTTCAAAATATGGACTTTCAACACATCTACTATTTTTGTTAATAACATTTTTTGATATCTCTTAAAATAACCCATATACCGAAGTTTGTCGTAAGGTTGATACACCCTGTATACAGATGGCTCAAAAATGGAAGAAGGCTCAGGATGTGGAGTTTACTCCAGAGCACTAAGCCTAAGGATTAAGTGGGGAATGGGAAACAATATATACCAGCGTGGTTCAAACAGAACTGTTGGGTATACTAACCAGAAAAGGAATTTCTGGCAAAAATATAACAATCTGCACTGATAGTAGACAAGCCCTGTTGTATGTGTGGGAGAGACAGTTTATCGGCGGATGAAGATGAAGAACAATTCAATTCTGAAGTTTTCAGTTTGCCTCAAGTACCTATTCAAAAGTCGGTGGTATAATAATTATATTTCATCATTAACTAATTCTACAGTTTCCGGTTTGCGAGATTTAACAACAAATACAAACTCATAAACTAATATACCTAAAAGACAACAAATTACAATCATGAAAAACAAAGTAAACATATTCGAAACGAACAATTTTGTATATCCAGTATTAAAATCTTCATAATGCGGAATATTTTTATTACTCACGATACGAAGATTTTCAAGATATTTAAAAAATTCGCTTTTTTCAAAATCAGTATTGAAATAATCGAACATTTGTTTATCAAAAACTTCATCGTCACCTTTGATTTTGTAATTTTTCAAATATTTATCAACTTTGTTGTTTTTAATATCGTCAATGAAGTCAGTAACATTTTTAGCAAAATTTATCGAGTATTCTGTATCTTTTAAACTTTCCAAATATTCGTAAAATTTACTTTGATTAAAATGATTATTAAAATATTTATACATTCCAGTATCGTCTAATCTTACGTGCTCGGAATTTTGAAAATTTTCCATGAATTTATAAAAACTACTGTTTTTAAAATCACCTTGAAAATAATCTTTCAAAGCATCCACATTATTTTTACTTTGTCTGCTCATATCTTTCAACAAAGTCGATAAAAATTCTTCGAAATTCGGCTTACTATCAAAAACATCATTCTCTTCACAAGCTATTCCGTGTATATTGGAAGAACTTTTAGTATGACCGTAGTATAAGTCTATACGAGTATTTTTTAAAAAACGAGTCATTTCTATTAAATTACTACAAGTTAATTTATTATCATCAATCGATAAAAACTCTAATTTCGGTAAATCCCGAAAAAAATCAACTGGATTTATATAGTTTATATTATTATTGTTAATATAAAGATTTGTCAAATTAGATAACGGATAAAAAGAATCTACTTTACTCAAAACATTATAAGAAACATCTAAACTGTTTAATTCCGATATGTGATCAAATATTCCATGTTGAAAATATTCGATAAAATTGTGGGAAATATTTAAATCCTTCAAAAATACCATATTATAAAAAAAATCTGTAGAAATAACACTAATGTTGTTATTACTAATATCTAGTTGAGTTAAAATTGAATTTTCGAGGATTAAACCGTCCAAGTTTGATATTTTATTGTCACTTACATCTAAGACTTCAAGACGATTGGTTTG
This sequence comes from Galerucella calmariensis, assembly GCA_910591675.1. Taxonomy (NCBI): domain Eukaryota; kingdom Metazoa; phylum Arthropoda; class Insecta; order Coleoptera; family Chrysomelidae; genus Galerucella; species Galerucella calmariensis. Next base: position 46,241 of record CAJUYG010000043.1, on the reverse strand, counting down.
GTTGATACATTTATTCAAAGGTAATGTATATATTGAATTGTTATCTAAATAAAGTTTGGTAAATATTACCGGACAAAAATCAACAGTTTTCAATCTATTATTACTAACTTTAAATTCATTTATAACAAAATCATTTTCCAAAGAAATATTCTCCAGGATATTACTACTGATATCCAACAAATCCATGCTTTTAATATTGGGATCTAGCATGGAAAATGGTAGATTTTTCAGTTGATTGTTGGATAATATCAAAGATTTTAAATGAACAAGCCCCAAAAAAGAATGCTCTTGTATTGTTTTTATATTATTGTTGGATAAATCTAAAAATTCTAGTTCTGTTAGATGGTTGAATACTCCTAGACCAATTTCCGTTAAGTTATTGTTTGATAAAAATATTTTTTTCAATGATTTACTGCTAAACGCACTAGGCATCAATTTTTGTACACCGAGATTATCTAATATCAATGAATCAAATTTTACCACGTTTTGGAAAGAAAGTGGAGGTACTATAGTTGTTTTTAAAGAAGTAATAACTAAATATCTAGTTGCATTTTCATGAAGTTCAGCAAATGGTTGGTAGGTCATTGGTAAGTGAACATCGCTACAAGTTATGTTGCTATGGGTGATTACATCTTTATAAAAGGCGCCTACCCATTGTTCATAACCATGATTAAATTCATTATGCGCTGGTACAAATACTTGTTTCATTTCATTTTGTTCAAAACATTCTTGATTGAATGCTATTGTTATAAAAGAATATATGAAAAAGATAAGGCAAAACCTGTAAACAAAAATTAAAATCAGTTCCTTGAAAAGTTTAAATTATTATCGATAATAAATTAAAATATCTTTTTCTGTATCATATCTAACGAAATAATAGTATATTAAGATGTTAGGGCCAGAAGTGAAGCTTTAAGGGGTCAATCGGTATGGGTCATTTTAGATAAAATGTACAATTTAATTGAGTTGTGCGTTATGTAAACAAATTTAAATGTACAGGGTGATTCACGCAAGTATGCCATAGTCGGTGTTGTTTTTTTTAATGAAACACCCTGTATATTTGCATATTTTGGAAATCCTCTTAATAAACCGATTCTAACAAACTAAATAATGTATGGTCAATTATGAATTATACAGGGTGAAATTTTAAAATTAATAATTTATTATACTTGAAATATCGGTTATTTTTTTAAATTAGCTAAATATGGATTTATCAAAAATCTAAACTAACTAATTATTAGACGTATTTGTATATTAAACAAAACCTGCTACGACCATGAATTCTATCATAAATACCTAAAAATTGCCTAAAAACGCCAATAATTAGACAAAATCGGTAAATAATGTGAATAATTTCTATTCTGTCAGTTGTTGATGTGTTTACGGTTTATACTGAAAAAGTAAAATCTTTGTCAAACACTTTTTTCCTTGTCGACATAACAATGAAATATTTAACTGAGACTCACCGAATTGAGATTTAAATGATGATTGGGTGCGGGGATAACTGCAGAAGTCAAGTTGAAGTGGCAAACTTATTTAATTACAGGTATCCCGAATTGCCTAATATTTCACAAATTACTGTGTCTAAAATTCATGCACAATTCAGAGAACTTGGACATGTCAAACCATTGAAAAGAAAACCACACTCCGTTGAAGATGATATGAAAGTGGATATTTTGTTAAGTGTCGAAGAGAATCCAACTTCAAGTACACGTCAAATTGCATGTGAAAATAATGTTAGTCATACAACTGTTCTAACATGTCTTCATGAAGAAAAACTTCATCCCTACAAATTAACTTTTGTGCAGGAGGTAACAGAAGACGATCCAGATCATAGAATGGATATCTGCGAGAGATTGATGAATAAGCTGAACAGAAATGAGATAGTTCTTGGTACCTTTTTTTTTTCTGACGAATCAACATTCACATTGAATGGAGAGGTAAATCGACAGAACTGTAGATATTGGTCAGCAGAGAATCCTAATTGGATGCGTGAGACACGTACTCAGTACCCTCAAAAGGTAAACGTTTGGGCCGGTATCACAGGCGACCATATTATAGGTCCTATATTTATAGATATGGAAATTTGACAGCTGAAAAATATTTGAAATGCTTAGAAATGAAGTTATTCCTGCGTTGGCAAACTTATATCCCAACGCAATAGATCCTAGCTTACCGAATGAAAATGTTTGGTTCCAGCAAGACGGGGCAACACCCCATTATGCTTTAATGATAAGAACTTATTTAGATGAAATCTCCTCCAATAAATGGATTGGACGAAGAGGTACCATTGAGTGGCCAGCTAGATCGCCAGACCTTACGCCGTTAGATGTTTTTCTGTGGAGTTATCCCAAGAACAAAGTATATGCAACACAACCAACTAGCAAACAAAGTTAAGGAGGAGTTCTATAGAAGACTGTGCTATTGCCTAGGTGGATAACATTTTGAGCATTTATTTTAATGTATTAAAATCAAATACATCAGGTATTTTATGTATTTGTTTAATAAATGTAAAAATAAAAATTTCACCCTGTATAATTCATAATTGACCATACATTATTTAGTTTGTTGGAATCGGTTCATTTATAGTTTCTAAAATATGCAAATATACAGGGTGTTTCATTAAAAAAAACAACATCGGCTATGGCATACTTGCGTGAATCATCCTGTACATTTACATTTATGTTTACATAACGCACAACTCAATTAACTCAATTCAAAAGTTGACGTGTCTCGGCATTTTTTATAATTTTCTATAATAATGACATAAAGAATTTTATTCCATAAGTGGTTTCCACACTTTATATGAGTAATTTGCTAAAAATGATTATGTGCTATGACCAAAAATGCCATCTTAAAGCTGACACCTCCCTCTTCAAAACGCCCTGTTACAATTATTAATATCTACATGTACAATATTTTATAATGTACTTCGCTGCGCTTCAGAAAATAGAGTCGCGCGGATGCCGAACACATACTTAGTTTACCGAATTTTTTCCGGACAAACCATTGCTCGGACGGAAGAAACTCAAGATACCTTTTTTGTTGCAAAACACTCCCCCTACACGGCGGTATTTTTTATTTCCCTCTACCTTCCTCACAGCGAGAAATATTGGAACATTTCGAAAAAAAAATTTCTCTAATTTGGGAAATCGATAGACTTGTAAACTTTTTTATATATTAATCTACATACAAGGTACTTATGAAATAAAAAATCAGCCGTATTTCTTATTACTTGTAGCTGTTACCCCCATCGTCTGGCCTATATAGCTTTACGTTATTCTCAATTTTAAGTAAAATTTTTACAAAAATCTCAAATTGTCACTTATAAATCGTATTTACACCTACTTCTATGGTTCAAGCTTTTATTTTCAATAAAATTTGCATATTAAATTTGATTAACTTGTTCTTTTTTAATTTTTAACGTAAAATTATACTTACAAACTAATATTGTCAAGAAAATAGCAATAATAAAAATCAAAAAAACATTAAAAATACTCAGGAGGAAGAATGTTTCATATTCAGAATCTTCTTGCTTAAGTTTGGTGATGATTTGTTTCAACTTTGATACGTTTTCCATATTTTCCGTTCGTAAATTGTTTAAATAAGTCTTAAATTCGCTGTTTTCGAAATTTTCGTTGAAATAGGTATACATGGTGCTATTTAAAAACATTTCTTTTAGGTATAGTTTATAATTTTTAATATCTTCCAAGTATTTAGATGAAGTTATGTTAATAAAAGCTTCGAAAAAACCTTGGAAATTATCCGCTAAATTTTTGTTAATGTCTGTAAAATTATCTAAATTCTTAAAAAAATTACTGTTCTTAAACTCACTGTTGAAAAAATTATAAAAATCAGTCTGGTTAAAATTGGAATATTTAATTTGGAAATTGTTTAAAAATTTCATCAACTCACTTTTTCCAAATTCTTCACGTAAATAATCGTCATGTTCTTGAGACTGTTTTGTAAAATTTTTCAACAGTGTTATCAGTATATTTTCAAAATATTCATCGCTTTTATTAACTTTTACTACATTTATTGCCTCTTTATGAGATTCACACGATATTCCAAAAACATTACTGGTGTTTTTAGTTCTACCATACTTTACATTTACATGTTTTAATTCCAATTTACGTATAACTTCGATTAAATTTGAACAATTAAATTTATTATCATCTAGATTGATATTTTTTAGAGCACTATTATGAATAAATGTATCGCTAATAGTTTTAATATTATTATTTTGGATGTACAAACTTTCAAGTGCTTTTAAATTAACTAAAATATTCGTTATTTTCTCTAATTTATTATGGGAAACGTCCAAGGTTTCTAGCTTTTCAAGATGATCAAAAGTACCATATTCAATACGAGATAGAAAATTATGTGATAAATTTAAATGTCTTAAATTAGTAGTATAATAAAAAACCTCTGGATCTATCAAACTAATATTATTATTACTTAAATTTATAGTAAAAGTTTCATACGTTTCGTGTGGACAATTATAAGTGAAATTGTTTCCCAGTAAATTATTTTGTAAGAAAATGTCTTTGAAAAAGAACGGACAAAATCCCAAGCTTCTAATTTTATTATTATTAAATTTGAAAACTGCAATTTTAATTCCACTTTGAATAAAAATATTTGAAATATTATTTTCACCTACATCTAATTTTTCCATGGAAACAAACGGATCTAATATACGAGTGGAGAAGTTTGTCAAACTATTATGAAACAGTAATAGATTTTTTAAATTTTTTAAATTCAAAAACGAATCATCCACAATTGTAGCTATATTATTATGCGACAAATCCAAAAACTCAAGTTCTATTAAACGATTGAAAACACCCACGCTTATGTCACTCAAATTATTACGAGACAAGTGGATTTTTTTAATATTATGCTCGCCAAACGCTCCTGCTGTGATCCTTTCTATACCAACGCCCTCTAGAAACAATACATCAAACTCTAAATGTTCGGGAAAAGATAGCGGTGGAATTACATATTCATCTACAACAGATACAATTGTCAAAGTTCTAGAACAGTTGCTGCAGGCACTTCCGATAAATTTTACTGGAAAAGAAATATTGTGGCAAATTATATTTATGCCAATTATGACAGTTTTATATTGGTCTATTCCCGGGTCATCATAATCGTCAACTCTTGGTTCATTGTATTCGTCGTATTCGTTATAAATTGGAGGTGGTATTGTTTGATAGATCATTTTCGAATCGAGGTGTTCGGTGCAGGCAGATTCAGACCCTAGCACTGTGGGGTTTAGTGAATATACCGCAAAAAGTATTAGGATGAACTTCCTGAAATGAAAATTGGTGTAAGTAGGTTTGAAAAATGGGTAGAAATGTAATAGAGGTCGCAAGAATTCATTGATTCATTTCTTACTTCATAAAATTTTATTTTTCTTGTTGCATTTACACTAAGTAATATTAGGCCAGTCGGTATGGGTCATTTTAGACCAAAAGTAAAAGTAATTAGGAATACGGCTAATTTTTTTTATAAGTACCTTAAAAAATGTAGATTAAGTTTACCAGTCTATCGATTTCCCAAATAAGAAAAAAAATTTTTTTTTTGAAATTTTTCCAATATTTCACGCTAGGAAGAAGGTGGAGAAGAATACAAAATACCACCGTGTAGGGGTAGTGTTTTGCAATAAAAAAGGTCTCCTGCGTTTTTTTCGTCCGATCAATGGTTTGTCCGTACAAAATTCGGTAAATTGAGTATTTGTTCCGCATCCGTGCGACTCTGCTGCAAGGCAGAAAAAAATATAAATATTCAATCAGATTTTTTTTTCAATCTTTGGTGAGAGTTAAGGTTGTTAATAATAAATCTTCTCTTCTTTCTTTCTCTTATACTTATGCTTTCTCAGGCGTCGGATTGGAGATCTTCCTGAACTTATGTTTTCCATTCTTTTCTGTCCCTGGCTAATGCCTTCATCTCTGCCAATGCCTCCTATCCTTTGTTCTTTTCAATTTCTTCAATCTGGTCTATCCATTTACTCCTGGGTCTTCCTCTTTGTCTTTTTCTTGATTTTCCCATTTCCATTACTTTTCTCGCTATTCCATCTTGCTTCATTCTTACTATGTGGCCAAACCAGTTCAATTGTTTCTTTTTAATATTTGAAATTATTGGGTCTTGATTAGTTATGCTTCTGATTTCTTCGTTCCTTACTTTGTCCCTTTCCGTTTTTCCTGCTATTCTCCTTAAATATTTCATTTCAATTGCATTTATTTTTGTTTCATGCTTTTTCTACAGTACCCAGTTCTCACTGGCATAAGTTATAGTTGGTACTGTAATTTTATTGTATATTTCCATCTTTGTATTCATATCAACGTATTTACGGCTTAGTAATGTTCGATTTAAAGAATAATATAATCTTGTTGATTTATTTGCTCTGTTATCAAGTTCTGCGTCTATTTTTCCATCTTCTGTTAAAATACTTCCTGGGTAGTTATAGGTTGTTACTCTTTCTAATATTTTGTGATTACATTTCAATTCCTCGTTATTATTTCCCCTGTTTTTCATTTACTATCATTACTTTGGTTTTTTCTGTATTTATTGTCATTTTCATCTTTTCTATTTCTCTTGCCAGTAAGTTAATTAGTTTCTGCATTTTATTTCTCGATTTTGATATGAGTACGATATCGTCTGCGTATAGTAGATTACTTAGTCTGACCGGTACCCTATTATCGTGTCCAGATTTCCTCCTTGTCTTTTTATTTCCTTCACTATTTTGTCCATAATAATAACAAACAATAGTGGGCTTAGCTTGTTTTATACCTTTTTTCATTGAAAACTCTTCCGACCTCATATCTGCACTCTTAATTTGACAGTCTCGTATGTGCTGTATCAAAAGCTGCCTCCAAGTCCATAAATGCTAAATACACTTCTTCTCCCGCTTCAATTGTTTTATCAATTGGTCTTTTTAAAATGTATATATTATTGTATATTATTGTATATTGTTGTATGTATATATTATAATAATAAAGAAAAGGTGATAAATTAATTTTTACATGCTTTTGTTGGAAAACGAAAAATCTATAAAAACGAATCTATAAAAATTGCTATTTTCGCTTATAATACACAAAATCATTGAATCCAAAAATGTATGTGAATTAATTAACTTTGAAAATTATAATTCTTGATCTTAGAAGTTTTCTTAATATTTCTACGCAAACCCCATTAAAATTACTCCATTTTTATCAAAGTTACAGTATTTAATATATGTATATATTTTATTGTAAATTCAAGATTCCTAAAATTTACAAAATAATGAAAAGTGCCGAATTTCGTAATTAGGAAAAATTTATTATCCGTTAATTTTATCTATGGAACAGACCTCCTAAATAACAGTTTCCATCCTTCGAAAAATTGTTTCAATGCCACCTTATTATATAATATATATTTATTGAGATACTTGGTTTTTTATTAGAATATAATATTTATATTATATATAAGTAATTTGCTAAAAATGATTATGTGCTATGGCAAAAAATGCCATCTTAAAGCCGACACTTTTCTCTTCAAAACGCCGTATTACAATTATTTATATATACATTATAACTGTACAATATTTTATAATGTACTCCGAAGCACTTCAGGAAATAGAGTCGCGCGGATGCGGAACACATACTTAATTTACCGAAATTTTTACGGACAAACCATTGCTCGGACGAAAGAAACGCAGGAAACCTTTTTTGTTGCAAAACACTCATTCTCCAATTAAATGAAATTTTTGCAGATATAAAATATTTTTTTGGTGCCACAGATGTTTTAGTTATTCAAAAAAATACCAAAGTAACAACACTAAAAGTCTAAAAGTTCACAGCCAGATCGATTTTTAATATATAATTTGAATCATATACTCACATTTTATCAAATTGCTTCAAACTTCATATATTTTATAAAACTATCATCAGTAACATCAAGAAATGTGCACAATTGCAATATAGAAATTTGTATAAATAGTGTATCTCTGCTTTGTCAGGAAATAATATTTTGATTGTTTATCGTTATTTATGTGCTTCACAGAAATTAGATATCATTTATATACAGAGTGAGCGCACCAAAAATAATCAACCATGTTATTTAATAGTTTTGATTGAATAAGGTGCTGATTTCTGAGATGCTACATATACACGGTCTTAAGTGACATAGTTACAGGGTGATGAAAAATTCCCAATCGACAAATTAGATAAAGGGCCGTATTCATCTTACGGATTTTATTTGGAAGTTATGATTAAACGCAATAAAAGAAAACAAAAACTGTGAGTATGTCTTTGTTGAATCGTATGACCCGCATGATAAGACTGCATTTAACCATACCTAAATTTATACCATACCTACTGCAATTTTGGTTCAATTCAATAAAATCACCCTATATCTAGAAAATGGAAAACGCGTGTCCGGGTATTGGCCAGCTATGTAGAAATTTATAACAAAAACACTTTTTTTCCTCTCTTTCTATTCAAAAGCTTCCATCAAAGGCGCATTAAAAATTCTGAAAATAAAATATTTTCCGATTCGTTGGCCGTGTTAGCCCTCGATAAATTTTTCCCATTCTTTCGATTCAATCCGTCCATTAAAAGTAATTCAAAAGCATCGAAGAAAAAGTTTTTTCTGTTGACTTGTTGAAGTTGACAGAACTGTGAGTGGCAATCTGTAAAAAAAAGTTAGCATACACACGAAAAATCCATATTATTTTTTTTGAAGTAATAAAAAGTTTATTTTTTCTCCCACTTTACGTCTGTTAGGGTTAATTGACAAAGTTTGTTTTGGAACTAATTACAAAATGCGGAATATTTGTACCGAAAGCTCTTCTAATTTTCAGATGGATAAAGAGGTTGTATGTAATAACGGTCCCAGTATAAAAGAATTGTATTTATTCAAACTGGTTTGTAAAAAAAAGTTAAAATAACACAACACTATCCACAAAAAAACGACTTACACCGAATAAAAACTACCAGCGTCAACTTTTTTTTTAAATTTCCTTTTCATAAGCTCTAGGATTCTGAAGTGCTGTGCAGTTGGAAAGTATGTGGATGGAGGTTTCTTCTTCCATGCCACAAAATCTGCATTCTTTTTCCTCCACTATTTTGAGCTTTTTCAGGTGCCCATTCAGGCGTCAATGTCCAGTTAGGATCCCTGTTAAAATTCATAGCGCAGTTTTACTTAGACTCATGCATTCATTTGATCTCAACAGGTTGTAGTCACCCAGAAGAGTTTTTGATTGTATAAGCCCTACTCTCTTCTCTCTACTACCTACCCTACTTCTCTTTTTCTCGGCTTTACCTGTTTCTTCCAACATTACATTGGTGCCGATTCCACAAGAGGGTTCAGGCCCCCAGAAAGGTATTTCAGTCCCCCTCTTTGCTAGTTCATCTATTCTGCTATTCCATTTCCTTCTATCCCAGTGTGTCCTGGAATCCATAGTAAGGTGACTATATTGTTCTCGCCTAGTTCATTGAGTTTGTCTAGGCATCCCCACACCATTTTGGAACTGATTACACAAGAGCTCAGTGCTTTAATGGCTGCTTGACTATCCGACATTATGATTATCCTTTGTCTTCTGTATCCTTCATCAATATTGAACTGGGCGTACTTACTTATGGCGTGGATTTCCGAGTGAAAAATACTTGGGGTTTCTCCCCAGCTTTCAGAGTGTTTGGTTCCTGGCCCGAACACTCCTATCCCTGGTTCCTTGCTACATAAATAATTATTCTTAAAAAATACGGAACCAACCAAGAAAAATTTAAAGGGGACAATCTGTATGAAACTATATACCTGCAACTTATGGAATAATGACATTTCTTCTGGTTAATTAATTGCCAATGCAAGCTATTGATACAGTGCCCAGTCACCAATTTGTCTTACCCTGTATTGGACGAGAGTTCCTTGTCCAGCTTTTTCAACTAACAAACCGTATTTGCTACGCCACTAACCAACTGCCGTATAATTTCATGTAATTTTTTGTACCGAAAATAGAAATAAAAAAATAACGCTAGCTATTCCGGCTTACGACCTCAAAATTACAAAAGGCACAAGTAACTAAAGCATCTTTTTTACGCACCTCCAATCACGATAGTCGTGCCGCACACTGAGCTCTCGCTCTTTTTATATTTGTTCATGTTTATGTGACTCAAAGCGTATATAGCGGCACGCCGTGAACCAACTGACCCGAATACTAATCACAGTCATCGTTATCGTTTCATTAGAGCTGGATGGAGTGTGTTATGAGCGTGAATATGAGTGTACTATACAAACAATTGCCAATTTTTCTAGTTGATAATACTCAAAAGCCAGATAATGCTCAAAGAGAGTGTTGTTCGACGGCTATATACGTAGCACAACGGTTATTCTGAATCGGCACGTATTTTAACATTGTTAATTTTTCATTTTTTATCAAACAGTTTAACACGAAATATTATGCATTTTTTGTTATGGCTCATTCAAAAGTCAGTATGGGAACCAGGAGAGCCCGAAGAAGCCTGGAAAAGCGGGGAAAGCCTGGGAAAATCCAGCGGCGCCCTGGAAAACCTAGAAAAGCCTGGAAATCTCGAAAAGCAAGGAATCCCCTGGAAAAGGCTAGTAAAACCAAGGAAAACATGGGAAAACCCTGCGGCTCCCTGGAAAACCCCAGAAAAGCCTGCGAGAGCCTGGAAAAGCAGAGCAAACCTTGTGAAAGCAGAGAAAACCCTGGAAAAGCCCGGGCAAGCATGGAAAACTCCAGGTAAGCCCTATGAAGCCTAAAAAGCCTGAAAAAGCAGAAAATCCCCTAGGAAAGCAAGGGAAAACCCTGCGGCGCCCTGAAAAAAACCGGTAAAGCCTAGAAAAGACTGAGAGAGCCTAGAAAAGCCTGTAAAAGCTGGGAAACCCCTGGGAAAGCCCGGAAAAACCCAGCGCCAGCGGCGCCCTGAAAAAAAAAAAAACGGGAAAGCCTAGAAATGACTGGGAGAACCTAGAAAACCCTGGGAAAGCCTAGGAAAGCCTGGTAAAACCCTGGGAGAGCCTGAAAAATGGAGAAAAACCTGAAAAAGCCCGGGAAAGCATGAGAAACTCCGGGAAAGCCCGATGAAGCCTGGAAATGCCTGGAAAGACGGGGATACCCCTGGGAAAACATGAAAAAGCCTGGGAAAACCTAGTTTTTACATCAACTGTTGAAAACCACCTTTTAGTCAAAATAAGCAATATAAACTATCAAGGAATATTTTGTTGTCTTCTGTCCTTCCTTCCGTTGTGTTATTGTAGTTTAGACGCTCCCTTTGGCTTTTCTCCGTCTTGTTTTATTATATTCGTAGCTATAAAAAGCATAGAAATGCCTTGGGAAACCCTGGGAGAGCCTGGAAAACCCTGGGAGAGCCTGGAAAAGCAGAGGGAACCCGGGGAAAGCTCGAGAAAGCCCGATTAAGCTTGGAAAATGCCTGAAAAAACAGGGACAACCTTGGGAAAGCCTGGAAAAGCCTGAAAAATCCTAGGAAAACCTGGAAAAGCCAAGGAAAAACCACCTTTTAGTCAATAAAAGCGATATAAACTGTCAAGGAGATAAAGAACGTTACACAATATTTTGTTGACTCGTCTTCTGTCCTTCCTTCCATTGTGTGATTGTAGTTCAGACGTTTCCATCCTTTTTTATTATATTCGTAGCTTTATAATAATTCAATCAACACTCCGTATATAAAGCCTAGAAAAGCCTGGGAAAACCCTGGGAGTGCCTGAAAAAGCAGGGAAAACCCTGGGAAATCCCGATGAAACCTGGAAAAGCCTGAAAAAGCTGGGAAAACCCTGGGAAAGCCAAGGAAAGCCTGGAAAAGCATAGGAAAACCTGGTTAGGTTGGGTACTTATTTTACATTAACTGTTAAAAACCATCTTTTGGTCAATATAAACTGTCAAGGAGATTAAGAACATTCCACAATATTTCATTGACTTCTGTCCTTTTTTCCATTGTTTGATTGTAGTTTAGACGTTTCCTTTGGCTTTTTTTCGTCCTTTTTTATTATACATATTTGTAGTTCTATAACAATTCAATCAACACTCTGTACGTATTTTATATCAGTTCATGCTCAACGACCCCGATACAAACCCAGATTCTTCCGGTTCGGCCAGGGTTAAACAAAAAAAAAACAATTCAATTAAATATCCCCGATCTTCCAGATGCGAGCGCCTCTACCTTTATCCAGGAGCTGATGAGTCATCCCTTTGTACAAGAGAAACGTTTCTTTTCCTAATCCCCGGCGAAACACACATAAGTGCACAGGTGTTCTATGTCAACCAACAACCCTAAACTATATACACACGTGTTACGTGCACACCTTTTGTTGTACATAGGCGGAGCACGACAAGAAAATATAAAACTTTTGAGGCTATTTATCCAGTATAAAAGTGAACAGGAAGTTTATACGAGTGAATTGTTGCTATTAAACATTCTTTACATTGTATAAATAACTTCATCGGCCAAAAAGGTTTGCGGTGCTTGGAAAGCGTATTTTACTTCGAAAAGATGTATTTGGAATTTGAACGTTTTCCCCGAAGTATCGAATGGTCTGTTATTCAACTATCTTTTATAGTTGTGCTTTCGATACGATGTTTGTATTATGCATGATAACTTCTCTGTAGAATCATCATTGTTGAAACGGTTTAATCTTGAATACATTGTGGTACATTTTAGGTACAGTTTTATGTCTAGAATGTGCTGAATTTTTAACTCAATATCCAAATTTGACTTCTTTCTATAAATTTCCACGGTAGTCCAGTAAATGAATGAAGACTTCACTCTGAGATCAATTTATATTTCAGGAATTTGGGTAGGTACTTTTTCACAGTTTTCATATTAAATTATGAAATCAAACAATTTTATTTTGTTGAATCTACATTATATTTAAACCTTAAAGTTGTGACGCGTTTCGCTAACACAGTAGCTTTTTCAAACGTTTGAAAAAGCTTTAACAAAATAAAATTGTTTGATTTCATAATTTACTATATATCTACATCAAGTAAAAGCTTTATCTATTCAAATTTTCATATTAGTTGGGATGTTGTTAACTGTTCTTCTAACACTAAAACTTGCACAATCCAACAGTACCTATATGTTTTATGGTTAGAGGCACTTCATATATTAAACACTGCTTTGGTGGTTCTTTATTGAATGAATGCTGATGTGTGATGGCTGAATGTTTTATTCTTAACCTGTTTGAAACAACCTGATCTTTTCTGTTCTGTGGAAGTGTCAATCTGGATTTTACCGATGGCATGATTTCTTTAAGTAGTGAATTGGTTTCTTCCCATCTTTTTTGCCAGATGTTCCATAAAAAATCCTTTATAACTGGTTTGAAATCGGAAACTGGAAATTTTTCAAAAAATGGTAGACTTTCGCTTAGAGAATGTCGTGCAATTCCATCGACTTTTTCATTCGATGATATGCCATTGCATTAGATGTTTCACCAAATATTTCTTGCGCTATAAGTTTTTTATTATTCATGGAATTTTCAACATATCCCTCCGCAACCGAGGTAGATTTCCAACCTCCATGCCTCTTTAATTTTAAAATATCAGCGCCACTGTCTGCTAGGAAAGTGGCAGATATTCTTCTGAAGCAGTGGCCAGTATATGGAACAGGATTTGGAAGATCAAGAAATTATGCAATAACTTTTGGCAGACTGCTAAATGTGTTAATTCCCACAGGATTTCTGGTACATTCTCCATTCTCATATTTAAGAAAAAAATCTGTTGTGTTTAAGAACCTGGGGACGCAACTTAATATATTTTCTTATTGTTTCAACAAGATTCGTATTTTCAATGTCTCCAGTGGTAATTGCAAAC
>CAJUYG010000043.1:0-27416 GCA_910591675.1 Galerucella calmariensis | reverse complement strand
TGAAGGTGGGATATCAACACGAAAATGGCTTCCTTCGTCTATAACATATTCAACTGGAAGAAATGTTAATTCTGCTTTTCTGCATGCTCCTGCCATTCCAATTATCATTGCAACCTTAGCCAATAAGTATTCTTTGTCATCAGCTTCCACTAATAATTTGACAAACTCTTCTTTAATAAAAACTTTTGAATTTTTAGCACTGTATCCGTCCGCTTGCCTTCTAATATATGCTCCCAAATTTGTATATTTTTTAATATCAATATTCCTTTTCAGATTTAGTTCAGACCTTAACATTGAGTAAAGTGTCCATAATGTGGAAACTTTTAGATCTTTCTTACCCTCAAAATATGCAAGTAAAACTTTCTCATTAACATGTTTAATTTTCTTCTCATCACACCACGTAACAAATTTTTTATATGCCAAATCATAAACTGCCTTTGACTTTTTGGGAATTACTGATAATAGAGCATTACCTGCGCTGCCTCTTCAATATCGCTTGGTAGCTCTTCAGAACTTGAATCACCCATTTTTTAAAAATAAAACTAAAAATATATCAATCTCGCTAAAAACCTTCCGTCTAGACTTTTTTACAAAATGTCAAACTGACAACTAAGATGAAGTAACAGCAACAGACTAAATTTATGTTATCCAAATTTTTATCAATTATATTAAATTTTATTTTTTTATTACTTTCTTCAAAATTAGAAAAAATCTTGTATGCAATACGTTACGAAATGAAATTTTGTGTAACTTGTGAGTAACTCACTTCGTTCGTTCCGTAAAAATCTCACGCGTTACACAAAATTAAGCATTTCGTAATTGATGGCATAAATAGCTATTTTAAAATCTGCCGAATGCGCCAGGAGCACTAATTTGTATATACGCATTCACCATTTTTTGAAATAATACACCGTCCACATATCCTTCTATATATAATTTGTTATAATGAACAAAGATCTAAACAACTAGTTTTCCTATTAAAGACTCGCAATAATCCAAGTAGATCTCCCAAGTTGTTTTCTCGCACCGAAACTTTCACATACAACTCCAATCAAACAAAAAAGACAATTAGAACTTTGCAAAACTTTCCTAATTACACTAAATTACACTGTTTTGATTCAGGTTAGGCATTAGATTTTCATTGTGGACTATCTAGAATGTCTTTCAGGCAAATTTCGCGATTTCACTGCCACAAAGGAACTGCCTGAGAACGTACAGTTACGATTAATACTAGTTGTATACGGGGTGTTGATAAATTCATGCGAAAAAATTCAAGAGGTGATAAAAAGTAATTGTATCCAAAATTTGGTAGGTGGAAGTTGTTTGGGGGGTTGTTACACATAAGGGGAAAATGAATGAGACAATTGAAAAGTGGAAGGGAGGATTTAGGGAGTGGAAAAGTGTGAAAAGACGGTTGGGGTTCTAGAAAACACATTATTGCAATTTCCGTCCAAAGTTGGGGTTCTAGAAAAAAAATTGAGATTAATAGCTGTGGAACTCAAGAAGATCTACAATCTTTGTGATGCTGACTTTTTCACATAACCTCAAAATTAGCTCGAAAAACGCTAAAAACTGCTTTTTTTAATTTTTATTCTTAGATGGGGCAAAAATTGTCTCTATTTTAATGAAAATTTGGTAGAAGGAAGCTATGTAAGCAATTTTCAAATTGAAATATTGAAAATTACTATTATTTTCTCAAATTTGAGTGAAGATGGAAATTTCAAGTTTTTGCTCACTCGTAATGACATTTTTCAACATTTTTGTTAGATTATAGGGGGGTACAATGATCAACCCTTACTTTTTTTTGGTACTTGCTCAGTTATTTAAATTAAATATGATTTTGCTTGGAAGAGAATGAAATAAAACAAAAAATCTCGTTTCCGAGCAAAACATTTATCATAAGACAATTACCAGCATCAATTCAGCGTAATATTGAGTATCTAAACAGGAGCTTTTAGATGAAATTCTCTATTAAAATTTATTACCAATGTTCTCTCGCCTTTATCCAACAATTTAAACTTTACAATTAGACAAATAAATCAGTGTGCACATATCTTGCAATTCCTGAACCAATATCCTACGAGGGAGGAAATAGGCCAGTTCAGTGTGAAGTTGGACGTCAAAAAAATAAACCAAACGCAATAAATTAAAAGAAAAAAGATGTCCACCGAAATTGTGAAAATCGAAAAATTGGAATATCGAGCCATCATCAAGTACCTGTATTTAAAAGGGTTAAGAGGTAAGCAGATTTACGAAGATATGCTTAATGCTCTTGGTGGTCAATGTTCTTCGTCCTCTCCAAGACCTAAGAAGTCTCGTGTCCAAAAATATGCTGGAAAAGTTTCAGTTTTTGGGATTGCCATGGAGTAATCATGACTAATTTTTTGGATGAGATTACTATTCGACATTACTGACCACTCTACGGGAAAAAATTAAAGAGAAAAGACGCGGAAAGCTATTCAAAGGTGTTTTGTTTTGGCAGGACAACGCCCCTGTACACAAATCTCATGTTGCCATGCAAAAAATTCGTGATTTAGGGTTTGAATTACTAGAACACCCCCCTTATTCACCAGATTTGGCTCCGTCCGACTATCATCTCTCTTCTCAACTGAAAAAAAGTTTAAAAGGTCGTAAATTTTCTTCCAACGAGGAAGTAATAAAAGCTGTGGAGGTCTGGTTTGCAGAGGAAAAATAAAAATTTCGATTTTCACAATTTCGGTGGATATTTTTTTTCTTTTAATTTATTGCGTAACTCTGGTTTACTTTTTTGACGTCCAGCTTCACACTGACACTTCTAATGAGTTATTGTTCGTTGGTAAGGTAACGCAATATTTTGTTTATACATGGAACTGGTCTAGGCTAACTAGACATCAATACATCCTCGTACATCAAATGATTAAGTATAATGCACAATTGAAAATAGAAATTGACATGTCTCACCGTATATATTGACAGTAGATAGTGTGGTTATTATTGAATTGATTGTTATTTGGAGAAAAATAAATTCTTAATGACAGATTACAATTTTATCTTCCGATTTGATATCGAATAATCAAATATTAACGAGATTAAAACAATATAAAACTGGTAAATATTTGATAAACGGTCTCTCTTGGGTAAACCTCGGCTATTGTGATATTCTAGAATATTTCGAATTCGCATAACTCGGCAGCATTGTTCGTTGGAACATTATCGCCTCTCATTTCGCATAATTTTGTCATATTTATAGCTTTTGCTCGAATACACTAAAATTAATATTAAACTGAATTTGTTCCGACAAATTTAATCTACCAGAATTGTATTATTCAAACTTCTGTTCCCGAGGGAACAGTTTGTTATATTTATATGGATGCCCGAATTTACGCAGTCATTGCAAATTTTGTTCTCTCATTTCAATTAATTTTTTCATATGAAAAATAATCGTCAAAATTTACAAATTGCCATAAAAAATTATCTTTTCAAATCCTGATTGTTTAAAAAAAAGGTATAGTTAGTTAAGCTTCAGAAACTAGACAGATGCAAGTCTGCCTTTTTTATATGACAGTGTCAAAGGTGTTTCCTGGGTTTCTGAATCCATTCCACTTTCCTGAATTTGGATAAAATGTCCCAGCCCAGCTCTTTTTAGTTAGTTAGTTGTCAAAAAAATTTACGAGACGTTTAAGAGTTTACATAGGCAAAATGGTACGTACTCAAGCCGACAAAGTAGCAGCTATCTTAATAATTGGTGAATCTAGGGAGAATCTCCATGAAGCGGAACGTTTATTTAATGAGAGATACCCAGATCGCCCTATCTCGAGAACTTATTTGAGGGAGCTTCTTCACAAGTTTGAAGCAACAGGTAGTGTTCAAGATGCCAAGCGATCTGGTCGACCAACATTTAGTGATGATAAAAAAATTGATATAGTTGCTGAAATGGTAGTAAACCCAACTTCCTCTTCAACTAAAGTTGCGTCTATCTGTGAAGTAAGTAAAAGTACAGTACAGAGAGTGTTGGCTAAAAATAAATTTCATCCATACAAGTTAAAAATGGTGCACCATCTTTCGGATGACGACCCCGACAGAAGACTCGAATTCTGTGAATGTATGACAAATAAAATTAGTCAAAACCCACATTACACAAAAACAATTTGTTTTAGTGACGAAAGTACTTTTTGCCTCAATGGTAAATGTGAATACACAAAGCGTAAGGTATTGGAGTGACACAAATCCTCACACCTTTCGTGAACAACTCAATTTCCAGAAAAAGTCAATGTTTAGGCAGGTACTTTGGGATGCCACATAGTTGGTCCTGTTTTCCTAAATTCAAATTTAATCGGTGAAATGTATCTGGAGATGTTACAAAATGCAATTGAGCCGTTAATTCTTGAAATTCAGGAAGATAATCCAGATGAATTCGGCCATCTGGAAAAAACATCTCAACAAGATGGTGCTCCTGCACATTATTATGGTGCAGTAAGACGTTACCTGGATGAAGAATATCGAGGTACATGGATCGGCCGGCGAGGTCCTATAGAATGGTCACCTCGGTCACCAGATCTGACACAATTAGATTTTTTTCTATGGGGGTACTTGAAATCCAAGGTTTATACTACGGCACCAGATAGCAGTGGCGTTTTGAAAGAAGGAATTATTGAAGAATACAATGCATTTTCAGCTGACACATTCGAACGAGTACGACAAGAGTTTACTAATAGGATGTATTACTGTCAGGAAGTAGACGGAGCACATTTAGAACACTTGCTATAAGAATCCATTGTTGATATTTGATTAATTAAATTTAAAAAGATAATTTCAATAATTTTGTTATTTATTTAATTTATCCGTCAAAATTAGTTTAAACCCAAACAAAATTAATATGGCTATGTAGCCAATGTCAATGCCTTTCAAACGAGATATCACTTGCCGTAAGGTCCTATTTAAAATTATTGGCCAGAGTGGCACTGTGACGTCATCTATTACTATTACGTTACCAGTTACCATTCGTAGAGAAGTTTACAACACTTTATTTCACCCTTCAAATTTTATTAATGTAAATGTAGCCGTTCAAAAGATACGAAGGGGAGGGGACTTTTGTATAACACTGTATATATTAATAACCAAAAAAGTATTATTTTCAAACAAAAATATAAGTCATTTTTATTTCCATTGTACAATCGATGAAATAAAACATTCTTTCATTCAATATTATCGCTTTATGAGTAAAGTCCTCCATTTTTCCGTATCTAAATATAGGTCACGAAAAATAGAATTTTTTTTGTTGATAAACAAAAGAATATGGTAACAAAGAATTGTGGATAATGAAAAATGAGTTGTACATACTGTCATTTTGAAATTTATTACACGATTCAGTAGAGTGGTTCGTATTGAACATATTTTCACTAATGATCATTAAAAAAAAGAGAATCTATACAGTACTAGAATTTTCAGAGCTATAAATTGAAATAATTGGGTAAAATTATCTATTTTTAGATAGGAATATTGCAGAGATTAGTCTAAATTGTCAATAAAACTTGAAAAAAAAAATGTCAAAAATAGTATAAGAGAAAATTTTTCGGTTTTTGGGATTTTAAATCATTTTTTCAATGTATATCCTTTAGAAATTAATCTGAAAGGATCTATAGGATGAGGATTTCCTTAAAATTATTTGTGATGCAATTAATTTATTGAATAATGAAGAATTGTCTTCTAGTTTCAAAGAGAAATATTTATTTCAATTCCGGGCATTGTCATTTGGCCATATTTTCATGTAAAAATATCTAGCTGTGCGCTTTTGCCGCATGATTGTAGCCTGACAGAAATAAATATATAGACATCATCATGAACAATAAAGACGTTTCTTATTACGTGTAATAAATCATCAGGATTCAACCCCTCTATCTTTCTAACTTCACGGCTGAATATGGAACATATCCAATTGCTTTTATAAGAAATGATGCCATCAAAACGGAAGTGAAACGCCGCAAAAATATCTTTTAAACAAATTAAAATAAAAATTCTCCGTTTTTTTTGCTGACTTTTCAAAAAAACAAGCTCTATACCGAAAACAAATTGGTCCAAGGATGTCATAAAATGGTCGATAAATATATCAGTAACTCATTGTGGAAAGATTTTATCAGATGAAAAGTTGTTCCAGCCTGCATCCCTTTTTCCCCATTAAGGTGTTTCCGAAAAGAATCCCTTGTTCCCCGATCCCTTTGAGCTATTATAAAAGTAGACAGATTTACAGAGATTTATACAGAAAGGAAACTTTTATAGTTCAGTACCCCATAATACACATACTCAGCTAAATGTGATTCTCGATCTGGGCAAAAGGTTCCTTTTGATTTCAAATGCCGTTAGCAGCTTGATCTCGTTCTACTAATACATTTACATTTGCTTGATGTATTAATTTGATTATACAGTGTGGAAACCACTTATGGAATAAAATTCTTTATGTCATTATTTTAGAAATCAAACTTACCTTAAGTATAGACATTAATTATTAGAAGATAATTGCAAATTTCTGATCTCAGAAATATATGTTACCATAACCCCTGAGATGAATTATTCGATAAAATCATAACAAATTGTTTAGTTTCAAGTATTTGATTTATTAAGAACAGTTTAATTCAGTATATTATGTGTATTGGTCTCAAAAACCCAGAAATACTATGGTCCACATCTATTATTACTTAATAATATTAAACCAAATTAATAGTGAATACTAATCTAATTGTGCTTAATTTGGAATTTCAGGAATGGGAATAAGTATGCTGTAAGGACTGTAGGTGAGTTTTTGAATTACTTTTTTGCTACTTACTTATACAATGTACAATACCTGCTTATGAAACTATCTTTATTCACAACCATATACAGTGTGGAAACCACTTATGGAATAAAATTCTTTATGTCATTATTTTAGAAAGTTATAAAAAATGCCGAGACACGTCAACTTTTGAATTGAGTTGTGCGTTTGTAAACATACATTTAAATGTACAGGGTGATTTACGCAAGTATACCATAGTCGGTGTTTTTTTTAAAGAAACACCCTGTATATTTGCATATTTTTGAAATCCTCTCAATGAACCGATTCCAACAAACTCAATCATGTATGGTCGATTATGAATTATACAGGGTGAAATTTTTATTTTTACAGTTATTAAACACACACATAAAATACCTGATGTATTTGATTTTAATACATTTAAATAAATGTTCAAAATGTTCTCCACCTAGTTGTTGGCAATAGCACAGTCTCCTATAGAACTCCTCCTTAACTTTGTTTAAAGTTTGAGGTGAAATATTCCGTCTTTGAGGTCTACAATGCTAGTTGGTTGTGTTGCATATACTTTGTTCTTGAGATAACCCAACAGAAAAAAATTTAACGGCGTAAGGTCTGGCGATCTAGCTGGCCACTCATTAGTACCTCTTCGTCCATCCATTTATTGGGGAAGATTTCATCTGAATAAGTTCTTACCATTGGTGTTGCCCCATCTTGCTGGAACCAAACATTTTCTTTCTGTAGGCTAGGATCTATTGCGTTGGGATATAAGTTTGCCAACGCAGGAATAACTTCATTTCTAAGCATATTCAAAAATTTTACAGCTGTCAAATTTCCATCCAAAAAAATAAGACCAATAATATGGTCGCCTATGATACCGGCCCAAACGCTCATCTTTTGAGGGTACTGAAGTATGTGTCTCACTTATCCAATTAGGATTCTCTGCTGACCAATGTCTACAGTTCTGTCGCTTTACCTCACCATTCATTGTGAATGTTGATTCGTCAGAAAAAAGAATGGTACCAAGAGCTATCTCATTTCTGTTCAGCTAATTCATCAATGTTTCGCAGAAATCCATTCTACTATCTGGATCGTCTTCTGTTAACTCCTACACAAAAGTTAATTTGTAGGGATGAAGTTTTCCTTTATGAAGACATCTTAGAACAGTTGTATGACTAACATTATTTTCACGGGCAATTTGACGTGTACTTGAAGTTGGATTTTCTTCGACACTTAACAAAATATCTACTTTCACATCATCTTCAACGAAGTGTGGTTTCCTTTCAATGGTCTGACATGTCCAAGTTCTCTGAATTGTGCATGAATTTTAGACACAGTACTTTGTGAAATATTAGGCAATTCGGGATACCTGTGATTAAATAAGTTTGCCACTTCAACATGACTTCTGCAGTTATTCCCGTACCAGTTCATCATTAAAATCTCAATTCGGTGAGTCTCCGTTAAATATTTCATTGTTATGTCGACAAGGAAAGAGTGTTTGACAAAGATTTCACTTTTTCAGTATAAACTGTCAACACATCAACAACTGACAGAATAGAAAAAATCCACATTATTTACCGATTTTGTCTAATTATTGGCGTTTTTAGGCAATTTTTAGGTATTTATGATAAAATTCATGGGCTCAGCAGGTTTTGTTTAATATATAAATACGTCTAATAATTAGTTAGTTTAGATTTTTGATAAATCCATGTTTAGCTAATTTAAAAAAGTACTAATATTTCAAGTGTCATAAATTATTGATTTTAAAATTTCACCCTGTATAATTCATAATTGACCATACATTATTTAGTTTGTTGGAATCGGTTCATTAAGAGGATTTCAAAAATATGCAAATATACAGGGTGTTTCATTTAAAAAACAACACCGACTATGGCATACTTGCGTGAATCACCCTGTACATTTAAATTTATGTTTACCTAACGCACAACTCAATTCTAAAGTTGACGTGTCTCGGCATTTTTTATAATTTTCTAAAATAATGACATAAAGAATTTTATTCCATAAGTGGTTTCCACACTAGTAGAACATCCTGTACTTAATATAAGGAGCCAATTAGATTTTTCTGTTCTTCAACGACTTCACATTATGGGTCTCTTAAATGTCTTGTAATTTCTAATTTTTTTTTTCAAAAAATGTTCCCCAACTAGTCTTAAATACAATCATTGTTCTTTTATGAAACGAATGTAGCTCTAGGTACGTCGAGCCGGTATAAATAAGTCACAGTAGTCACTGGGGTGTAGAAGTAGCTCGTTTCGATTGAGTTTAAATCCCTTAATGGCCCTAAATAGTGGCGTTTGCAATTGTTCCGGACTACAGCGTATCCTAGTGTGGAACATCACGACGTAACCAACTAAAATCCAACCAAAAGAAAAATCAGCGTAATATGCTTGAATGAGAAGAAACAAATTCTACCATTTCAAAAGATCGTAAAATAGATATAACCTTGACATTTATCACCATTTATTCATAATTGATAGTTTTAGAAGAACCAGCTGCACTTGAAAACACAGTAGGAGCTCCCGAACGGGTGACATAAGTATTAAAAAACGTTTACCCCATCCAATAAAAAAATGGGGTGGCATTCTACCAGTAGTCGTAATTTATTGGGAGGTCCATTGTTGAATAGATATGTGAAGGTTGAACAAAAAAATTAAGGGAATAATATTTGAACAGGTGATGAATTTTTGAATCTATTTAAATGTTGGTATTAAAAGAGATTGTCGAAATATAGGACAGACGATAGGGGTAACAGCTACAAGTAATTAGCAATACGGCTAATTTTTTTTTCACAAGTACCTTAGAGTATGTGGATTAATATAAAAAAAAGTTTGCCAGTCTATTGATTTCCCAAATTAGAAAAAAATCATAAAACTTTTTTTTTTAATTTTTCAATATTTCGCGCTGGGAGAAAGGTAGAGAAACTACACTACCGTGTAGGGGAGTGTTTTTTAACAAAAAAGGTGTCTTGCGATTCTTCTGTCCGAGCAATAGTTTGTCCGGAAAAAATTCGGTAACCTAAGTATGTGTTCCACATCCGCGCGACTCTATTTTCTGAAGCGCGGCGGAATACATTATAAACTATTGTACAGATATAATGTAGATATAAATAATTATAATACGGCGTTTTGAAGAGGAAAGTGTCGGCTTTAAGATGGGATTTTTTTGTCATAGCACATAATCATTTTTGGCAAATTACTCATATATAATATAAATATATTCTAATAAAAAACCAAGTATCTCAATAAAAAATATATTATATAATAAGGTGGCATTATAATTTTTCGAAGGATGGAAACTGTTATTTAGGAGGTTTGTTCCATAGATAAAATTTACGGATAATTAATTCTTCCTAATTCCGAAATACGGCATATATATATATTAAATACTGTTACTTTGATAAAACTGGAGTAATTTTAATGGGGTTTGCGTAGAAACTTCTAAGATCAAGAATATATAATTACAAAATTAATTTATTCACATACATTTTTGGATTCAATGATTTTTTTGTATTATAAGCGAAAATAGCAATTTTTATAGATTCAGATAGAAATATTGAAATATTGAAAAATTTCGAAAAAAAAAAGTGTGTTTTTTTTCTAATTTGGGAAATCGATAGACTGGTAAACTTTTTTTTTAAATTAATCTACATACTTCAAGGTACTTATAAAAAAAATCAGCTGTACTGCTAATTACTTGTACTTTTGGTCTAAAATGCGCCATACTATTAGAGTTACAACGAAACAGAATTTCCAACAAATTTTGATTCGTCATCAAAAAAAAAAGAGACCGTTTCAATTAAATACTCAGTGCTACTGCAAAACTTCCAATTAATGGATTTCCGCCAATGGTTATAAAAAGATTAAAAACGGTTCAGAATTATAATCAACTGGTCAAAGTGAGTGAGATTAAATCGTTGTGAATGAGTGCTTTGTTATTTGGAAATTACAAAAATTTTGAATTAAAAATGGTCGAACTTTATCTTTCTATAGTTTAATAAATTTTGCTGAATTTCTATTTGCAATATTTTTAGTGACTCACATAATAGTATATTATACATCAAGATGGTGAATAAGGTGCTAGGTCTATAAATGTCTTCAACACCATGGTGTATATACAATTTTTTCCACTACTAGCCCAATTTAAGACAAAAATTGAAATTAACTCACAAACGCACCGGAACCCTTACATTTATAAATGAAATTAATTCCGGGAGGCGTACATATTCACTATCGCTACTGTTGTCCATTTTTTTCTTTTATAATATGTAAAATTATGATTTTATAATTATTTTGACGTTTCAAACGACGCGCTGTCACAAGCAATTTGCGTTCTTAGGTATTTGACGTTTTCAATAGACGATTTGATTTATTCGTTTTAATCCAATTTAGCGTGAATTCTGATAATAATAGAATGTGATTGGCTAACGATAGTGAATTATTTTTACTATTCACTGGTGTGAAGAATTTATATCATTATGCAGCTAAATATGTAAAAATAATTTGTGCGTTATTATTTAGTCGTGGATAAAAACATTATTGCTATTGCCTTACAGTTTTTCAACATATTCACTTGAAATAAAACGATTTGTTATTTTCAAATTGACAATAAACAACAAAAATCAACTCGAAAAATGTTCCTCTTCCACTGTAAAAAGATGTTTCTACAAATCCGGAGCTATAATTCATCAATAAACCTCTTAACTCAAAAACAAACATCTTTTCAATCATACTAATGGATGTATTGTAGGGGTATTCTGCTTTCACGTAATAAAAAAAGAGAAGTCTTAAAGGTCTGTTAAAGCGAATGGATGATTTTAAAAACAAAACGACGAGGAAAAGAAGATCGAAAATGGATTGGTGAATGTTTTAGAGTCGATGGCGATGTTATTTAAGAAAAATTTCCTCACCCACATAATACATTAACTTCAATTATCTCGAGCGCTGAATTGCATTTTATTTTCGTAGACCCATACCGTCCAGAACGATAAATATTTCGGTGTAATTGTCCTTCTCGACTCATTAGTATCATCAGAACAATGTTGGAAGATGGAAAATTTGTTATATACCCGGTCGGGGGTAATTTAAAACTGCAAGGCATGCACAGGGGGTAAAACAATGTCTATTAAGCCCGATGATAACATCCCTTTTGTTGCCATTATTTAGAGATAAGGGTAGGGCGCTGACAAAATAAATGAAAGTGGACAGGGTAAGAAAAACCTTCGAGAGCCCTTCTGGATTTTCGGGTGATAACGAAGTTTTTGCATTGGCTCCCGACACAAAAAGAAATCCTTGCTAGTCTATTAGACCTGAAAAAGGAAGTGTCTTTTGTTATTTTCGAATTGAATTTATAAATTTCCAATTCCTACAATTTTTACACACAGTAACAGTTGTTTTTTTTCCACGACTAGCCAACTGAGAAGTTGAATTTCTCTATTGGCACGAATCCCGGTAAAACTTCAAACGATTTTCAGCTCCGTCTTCAATTACCTTGGACCTTTAACTCGGTATGGTCGCGATGTTGCCAGTTTAAAATATTCTCTGAATTTCTTACCAAATTGCACTGTTGACTCAGGGACAATAATAATTTCTAGTGCTGCATCTAGTTTTTTGGAAGTTTCCACTAAATCTTTAAAACTGCGCCATGAATTAAAACAATAATCATAATCGAATATACAGGGTGTACCAATCTTACGACAAACTTTGGCATATGGGTTATTTTAAGAGATATCAAAAAATGTTATTAACAAAAATAGTATATGGGCTGAAGGTCCATATTTTAAAATTATATCGAACTATACAGAGTGCTGCATAGCTCCGTTACAAACCAAACATATGATTTTCCAAATGGGAACCCCTGTATATTATACCGAATTCGGATTGGTTACATTTTTTTGAAGCTTCTGATATGAGGTTTTGCCACGTTATACAGAGTCCTTCAAAAGATATGGACACGTTTATGTGAAAAACGTAGGTAAATCAACGCTCTGTAGCTTGTTGTACGTTGAAGAAAAAAAATGTATTTTGTTAAACAAAGTTTTGTAATATGATGCATTTTATTGCAAAATATTGAGCAAAGTAGGTTTTTATTTGAAACCAATTCTGTTGAAATATGTTTAAAGTAAATAAGACTTGGCATACTTCGAAGTAAGATGATGTAATCGTGTGGAAATTGCTGTAAACTCGTAAACCGAGTTGATGTGCTAAAACTTGGCCTATCTTTGATGTAAAATAGTTTGGGGTAAATGTAAGAGTGCCGAACGAAAAATGGGACATAATTTGTATGAGATGAACATGGTTATGTTGACTTCGCCTTACATATAATACGGCTAAAACCTGAAGGATATTTGGGAGATACCTTTTTAAATTGCATATTGTTTTTTACGACGCGAAAAAGTATTTGGGGTAACATTGGGGTATTTTATAGCGTCAAAAAGAAGATTTCCGTAATAACCCTCATTGCAAAATGACATTTAAGGTTAATTTTTTGTTATTTTATTCAAAATAGTGGATTAAATGTAACAAAATTGGTTAGAAGTGCAAATAATAATAAACCAGTTTACTTATTTCAATTTAATAAAGAAATTTTGGTAATAAATAATTATTTTTTCACTGGTTTTAATGTTAAATAGACTTTTTTTTAATCGAGAAAAAGTGGGGGTATACTGTAATCGAGATGAAGATAAAGCAGAAACAATACAGAATAGAACAATGTGCATTTAATGGACTCAACGTGTAATTGTCTGGACTTGACGGACGACACGTATGCATTTTTTTTTTCATTAAAAATAAATCAAAAATTCATTTCCTTTATCTGATTCAACGTGCACCTATATGGAATGAAATTAACGTTTGAAGGGCTTAAAATTGTAGCACTTTCCCATTAGGAATAGTTAATGTTAATGGATAAGCTTTATTACTAAAAGTTTACAGTTTGTTTGAAGATTAACCGATATTTTGTTACACGGAAGCTTCGAACAAACACAAACGTCTTCTATATAGCACCATCTGTTGAATTTTTTCGACGAAATATTAACCAAAAATAATAGTTATTTATTTTATTATACAAGGGAAATACTACTTTTCCCGTGTATAATACACTATTTTTTTCTGTGACAGGATAAACGACGATTTAATAGTGAAAGAACATATTATTACAATATATTAAAGTCAAAATGTTATCGATATGAAATTTGAATTTTTAAACTAGTAAGCTGTTGTAGTTATAGCAATAATTAGACCTGCGTTGCTAAGGAAAACTTTAAAGTAATCAAATATCTTTCAATTTAATTCTGTGATTTGATTCAAAAATTGCGAACTCAGTGATGATAGAAGCAGCGCAAGTAGCTTCACGAAAATTATTGCCAGCTAAAATTTAAGTAGCTGTATTCAAGATTTTCAAGAACACATATTTGTATTCTGTGTGAAATTTAATTTTTTTTTTATTTATTTTTCTTATTTTAATTTTTTTTACTTTTTTTTTACTTTTTTTTATTTTTTATTTATTTATTTATTTTTTTTATTAAATTTTACACAGAATACATATGTTTTCTTGACTTTCTAGTCATGTGTACTCAGCTATAAAGATATTCACCTCATTCAAGATTTAATGGAGAATGAGAAAGACATGCAGTTCTTTCTCGGAGACAGTGTTATTGGCTTATTTTTCGGAACTGGCAAAACAACAAAAGCCATCAACAGTGTGGTCGAACTATTCAATGATTAAAAGTATGTTACGATCCAATAGTAATGTAGACATTTCCAAATATTTCAAACTAATTACATTTCTGAAACAAAATGGGGAAGGTTACACTCCCAAGAAAGCTGCGATTTTTACGAGGTCACAAATTAGTGATTTTTTAAATAATGCACCCGATGAAGGTTATTCAATTGCCAAGGTTGTTGTTGTATTTGGGATTTCAGGAGCTTGTCGAATTTGTGAAATCCGCCTTAGATGATATTGAAGATTCGGGAAAGTTATTAATTGTGAAACTGAAGCAGACAAAGAATGATGTAAACAGGAGATTTGTAGTTACTGAAGAATATATTAAATATTACCGGTCATATACAGGTCATTCATTTCGAAGATCGTCTGCTACACTTTTAGTTGAATCTGGGGAAGACTTGATGACACTAAAGAAACATGGCGGTTGGAAGTCATGTTGATGAATCGGTGGCACACAGAACAGAAATTGCTAATAAAGTGTTCAGAACGTGTGTCAGTTCTGAAATAACACCCGATTTGCGACCAGGTACATCAACAGCAGTTGTGTCCATGTCAGAGAAAAATATTATTTCAACAAAGGAAAATTCGTCTGTTGTACCGAATAGTTCAAGGAACATGTCATTCATGCAATGCACATTTGACAATTGTACTTTTGCTATAAAGGAAATGTAACTTATGTTCAATAAAATATTTTATAATCCAATATCTTCCTTTATCTTTTTGTACATATAACCGGGAAAAAAGTACTCATTTTTGTCCCGGGAAAAAGAGTAATTTCGTGGAAAGTTATATTTCGTTACCTGTCAACGGAGATAAAATGTCAAGTTTTTTTCCCGTCACAGAAAAAACTTCTTGTTTTGGTTTATTATTCATATTTTTCAAATGATGAAATATATAAACAAATACAAGATATTCTTTTTTTTTCGGACTTATTTCCTTATATACGAAAATTCGAAAACAACCAAAGAAACGTAACAATATCTGGGTGAAACAATCGTAGCATGAAATTCACAAAGCAAAACAAATCTACAAAGCGGTTTGGCTCAAAGCGAGTTTTGGTCACTAAACCTCGTAAATTCGTCTAAGAATTTATCCATAAAAGTCTCGTTGTCGGGTGATACTTACAAGAGAAACCCCCATTCTCCTTTATCCACGAAATCTCTAAGGTTCAGGAATACATCCAGTCGAAGAGCGAAATAAACCGTCTTATATATTCTTCTCTTCGCCCTCAAAATAGGAATTAAATCATTTTGTGAAGGGTCGCTATAACGAGAGTCTAAAGAATGGGGAAAGGTGGGTATAGTCACGGAATGGAAAACGGAAAATGAACATTCACACCTGCTCTAACCCACGTACTTCATTTCAAGCATTGTTACCGAATTATTTGCAATACTTCCTGTGTTTTTTAACCAACCAGATAGGTATACGAGGCTAGACATTGGAAAACATCTCTTGGATGCTAGAAAATCTTCTAAGCCCTGGTAAAACTTTGTATACCGTTAAATAATGATGAGCTGGATAACTGCTTCATTTGCGAACAATCCAAAACCCAAAAAAATGGATCGCGAAGCAACTAACACAGATGGAAGCACTCGACATCAATCATAAAAGGATTTGACTTCACAAACCGTCCCGTACTTATGAAGTAAATTATGCCAGAAGTATTGCAGTATTGCAGTATTGCAGTATTTCTAGATCTTGCTAAAGCATTCGACACTGTCAACCACCAAAAGCTAATCGATATCTTGGAAAATAACGGCATTCGGGGAGTTGTATTAAATATATTTCGAAGCTACTTGTCTGATCGGGAGCAATGTGTCAAAGTCAACGATGTGCTCAGTGATACTAGTATAGTAAAAATTGGAGTGCCACAGGGTACAGTACTTGGCCCAATATTGTTTTTAATGTATATAAACTCACTTCTTTCGATAAATGCGACGGCTAAAATAGTATCATACGCAGATGATACAGTTGTTATTTTTACTGGGGATACTTGGGATGAAACAAAAGCGATTCTACAAAATGAAATGAAAAATATCACCAACTGGCTAAATTTGTATCAGCTATCATTAAATGTCAATAAAACACACTATGTTGCTTTTACTGTTTCTGAAGCCACCAGACCAAATTTTACCTCCATAACAATAGCTGGAGAAAATGATCAAATTAACGAAGTACTTGAATTCAAAGAAGTAAAAGAAATCAAATACTTGGGCATTATTATTGACCAACATCTTAAATGGCAAAGTCATATTGATTATTTAACCAAGAAAGTAAGAAAACTTATATACAAATTTTACCAGATGAGAGAATTTCTCCCAAAGAAGATACTTTTAATGATTTATAAGTCACTGGTTGAATCGATATTTCGTTATGGTATTTTGATATGGGGAGGAGCATATAATAACGCTTTGCAAAAATTAAATACTGTTCAAAATTATATATTAAAAATTATCTATAAGAAAAATAAGCTATATCACACAAATTTACTTTATTCGGAAGATGTTGGTAATATTAGGTGTCTGTATCTTCACAATCTATGTACTTATGCTTATAAGAATCAGTCGCCTCATAACTATATATCCTCGATCTATAATACACGATGTAGAATCAATCTACTACTCAGCATTCCTAGATATAATAAAAATCTCAGCCATAGATCTCTAATTTACACACTACCTAAAACCTATAATATGCTGCCTGCCTCTATTAAACAAGTAAATAATTATAAACAATTTTCAAAACTATCAAAATCATATATCTATAACAACTATCATCAATTCTCAAGTATGTTTAATTATTCCTAAATGTTTTTCTTTTTTTAACTATCCCTAGTTTTATTGAAACAAATCTACTATGAATAATTTTTAAATTTTTTAATATTTAATTTACTACTAAATGAATGCACAACACAAGTGTTAAATCACTTCAGTGCTTTTTTGTTAGTCTACATTATTTGTTAGTTTGTTAGTCTAAATCTTTTTGTTATATTGTAAACTGATCTTTTTTTTCTTCAACTTATTAATTAATTTTATTTTACATGTATAAACTATTTTGTCATATTGGGTGTTACCCGTTAAATAAATTAAATTAAATTAAAAGTCTAAAGCTCTTCTTGCTGTCCAGGTATTCAGTGTTTGTTTGACAAAACTTATTGCTATGCCAACTGGTTCCCCAATCCATTACCATCAATAATTCATTAATGTCCCGGAAATTATTGGAACAAAGTTCCTTATCGCGCGTTGTGAAAGGGGGCTAGACGGATAAAATTCTAACCAAAAGTTGTCACGACACACGAAAAAATTTTCACCATAGTCCGGGCGCGAACCATCAACCTACGAGTCTATATCAAGGCATTCAACACATGCTACCATGAGCTCTCATGTGTATTAGATGCGAAGAAAGGTACATATTACATGCTGCAATGTACGATTATATACAGATAATAATAATAAATGCTTTTGTATTTTTAGCAAGTACGCACTATAACCTCTCTTTATTATTGTGCTAACCAAGTCATACACATTTTGTGTGTTTAGCAAGTGTACGCGTCATAATTTCAATAAATTCAAAAACAAATCATATTTTAATATTACAATTTCAGAACGTATGTATTTAGCAGGCCGTGCGTGTTCTAACCTATACACTGTTGTGTTTACGAAGTCGAGAGAGTATATATATATATATATATATATATATATATATATATATATATATATACACTCTGTTGTTGTGTTTACAAA
Source organism: Galerucella calmariensis (assembly GCA_910591675.1). Classification (NCBI taxonomy): domain Eukaryota; kingdom Metazoa; phylum Arthropoda; class Insecta; order Coleoptera; family Chrysomelidae; genus Galerucella; species Galerucella calmariensis. The sequence goes on along the minus strand of CAJUYG010000043.1, from coordinate 9,170 downwards.
GTCTCGCGCATCTATGACGTGTATGAAAGAATAGACAGACAGAGTACATATATATATGTATAATATATATATAAATGTTTCGGTGTGTGTATGTATATGTACAATTCCTTCACTAATTAATCGAAAGGAACTTCGTTCCATCCAGGTGTCCCTTGACACCTCTCAAGTTTTTTTTAGAGACACTATTGCCAACTTATTAGGGGATTCTTTAAAGTTTTTTTTATCAGTTATTGAAGCTATGCGGTGTAAGGAAACAAGGAGAATAATCAATATAAGTCAATAGTGGAAGTGAGAAGGAAGAAAACATGCACCATATTATCAGGTGGTTGCATAGCAACGTCCATTATATTCCACGTTTAAGGGATTAGTTCATCTTTTCGGACTGTCCTGAAAATATCAAATATTGAAATTATTTCAGCCACTTCTCATCTATATATGCCAATTCTAGCGATATTTGTTCTTCATAGAGAAATAATTTAAAATAATATTAATTGAAAACACTTATTTCTGCTGTAAAAATACAATTTTTGTTTGGTACTGCTAAGAGAAATAATCGATAAGGTACAAGTGCACAAGAAATCTTTGCACCAAATTTGTTGTTTTTCGTACAATTAGTTATCAACATAAATGGTGGAAACTGAACAATTTTTTTCGTATTGTGCGTCATTTCTTATTGGTATGTGATAGTAAAGTGTCAAAATCGATAGCAGGAAGATCAATGGGGCCACCCGTATAGAGACCCTTCACTTACGGGAACAGCGGGATGTCACACTTACCCCAACATCGGACCAGCAGCTGTCTCTGGCGTGTCATTATCCACTGACGGTGGCAGATATCGCCCTCAATTGTGCCTATATACGTTATATGTTCATAGAGGGCGCTTGAAGAGGGTTATAACACCGGAATATTAAAAAAAACACGAATAAAAGTATTTTCCATGTTTCATCACAAATTTTCCTAATTATTTCTGTTAAACAGTCAACATAATAATATGGTGTTTTAAAAATTTTGTTAGGTGAATTATTGGTTCCTTAGGTTTCTTCTTGCTCTACAATCCAGACCTCCACAGCTTTTATTACCTCCTCGTTGGGAAAAAATTTACGACCTTTTAAACTTTTTTTCAGTTGAGGAAAGAGATGATAGTCGGACGGAGCCAAATCTGGCGAATAAGGGGGGTGTTCTAGTAATTCAAACCCGTAGAGTGGTTAGTAATGTAGAATAGAAATCTTCGGTTATTGTTCTACCCTCATCCAAAAAATCAATCATGCTTACTCCATGGCAATCCCAAAAAACTGAAGCAAGAACTTTTCCAGCAGATTTTTGGACACGAAACTTCTTAGATCTTGGAGAGGACAAAGGACATTGATCACCAAGGGTATTAAGCATATCTTCGTAAATCTGCTTACCTCTTAACCCTTTTAAATAAGGGTACTTGATGATGGCTCGATACTCCAATTTTTCGATTTTCACAATTTCGGTGGACATCTTTTTTCTTTTAATTTATTGCGTAACTCTGGTTTACTTTTTTGACGTCCAACTTCACATTCTCACACTGAATATACATCCTCGTATTATTAATGGCTATTAACAATGATTTCTAATTTCTTTGTTTATAAAATTTGTCAGTCATTCCAAACTGATTTTAGTAAAGTTTCCTCCTTTGTGAATCCATTATTTTATTATCCCTTTTTCCACGCTCATAAAATGATGGGTTTCAAAATTCAAATACCTATTAGGTGCCTTAGTTTATGGTAAACACTTGTTTCATACCAAGTAGATGTTTTATTGATAAGAACATCTAAATAAGACAAAATATTGTTATCGGTACAGGGTCACATATATTTAGTGGATGACGCTACTGATAATGGGTGAGTACTTTTTCTGATTAATTCATGGTTATCCTGTAACATGAGTTGGGGTTGCTGGAATATTGTACAAAGGGTGGTAAATTATCCAGAAAGTAATGTATTGGCGATTGAGCTCGATGAAAATTATGTAAAAAAAACATTTTAAGACTCCAAACGCAATTCTATTACTTGCTTAACAGAACTGCGCATGTAAAACAGTTTCCATTGTGTTGAAATTGATATTTTAGGAAACAAAAGCTGTTATGGCAATGTGTTAAGTTACAGGTAACTTTACATTAAAAATGCCTATTGAATTTACGTTAATAATTTGCAAAATTCGAGCTCGAAAAGTAACAGAATGATTAAAGCATATGAGACAAATGGCGTTCTAAGACTTTGGGCCTTTGAATATGACCTAAAAGATCTATTGTGTCCCCTTACTTCTACTTAGTTCCTGAGGAGAGTCTCAGAAACTAGTAGTTCTATTTCCCGAAGGAAATTTAGGATGTCTGCAGACATCAACTTAGGTAAATGTTCCTCTTCTATCCAGTAATCTTCCAGGTGCTGTGCTATAGGATTCTGAAGTGCTGTGCAGTTGGAAAGTATGTGGATGGAGGTTTCTTCTTCCATTCCATAAAATCTGCATTCTTCTACCTCCAAAGGTATTTCAGTCCCCCTTTTTGCTAGTTCATCTGCTATTTCATTTCCTTCTATTCCAGTGTGTTCTGAAATCCATAGTAAGGTGACTATATTGGTCTCGCCCAGTTCATTGAGTTTGTCTAGACATTCCCACACCATTTTGGAACTGATTACACAAGAGCTCAGTGCTTTAATGGATGCTTGACTATCCGACAGTATGATAATCCTTTGTGTTCTGTATCCTTTACCTCTATATTTAATAGTATAAGTTAAATAATGGAGAGAAAACACTCAGGGGTTTTTCAGAATTTGTTCGGCTGCTAACAGAGCTTTTTGAAACTAAAATAAGAAGCAGTAAATATTATTCCTGTTGTGACTCGTTTACTTTTATATATAAATCAGCTTTGGGATATATTTTCCTGTTCCACATAGACGGAACACATAGCCGAAGGTAGATGATTGAACTCTAACTGATAACATAACATTTTGATAAAGAAGACCTTCGGGCTATGCACCTCTAGTTGAATAACATATATGTTGTTTTATCTCAAATTAATAGAATTACTTTGGATGTACTTTTTAATCTTTTTTAAATTATTTCTTTGTGTACCATCTGCTTAAAAATGGAAATTGAAATGGCCCCGACAAGAGGGAACGCTTACTGAATAACAAAATTTATTCATTCACACTTTCAAACAAACTAGTGCATCTAATATTTCATAGAAACGACCAACCAGATACTCGATAAAATATCAAGAAATAACATCTTCATGAATATAAGCACGGAAATGTGGGTCAGTGAAGCCTTATCGACACGTCATATCGCTTTAGAAAGCGTGAATCAATCTTATTATCGAAAGAAAATTGAATTTCTGAATTTCCACAGGCGAAATGTCTTGATCTTTTTGCTTTTTATTATATTTGAGAGCCAATTTTCACCAAGAATAGCTGGATGTGAATGTATGTTAACAGGTTTACTGTTTTTCGGTTTGGTGTTTTTGTGAGAAAATGGTTCTCTAAGCCGAGAAACAGATAATATACAGTGTGTCTACTTCAGTTTCTTATGTGTAGGTATGCTAAAAAAGTTTTTGAAAGTCTTCCGTATCTGTATCTGTAAAGTAGGGAGAGTGAGTGTCGGCTCACAGCACTTAGGCCACATTGTACATCCTCCTAGGTCATCGTCCATCCTGTCCTTCCCAGGAAGGTGGACAGGTCACTAGGAGACATATTCTTCAATATCGGCAGGTGTAGGCCAGGACTTACCGAACACACACTCTCTTATTGACCATAACTTCGGACACTCGCATAAGACATGCCTGACAGTTTCATCTTATTGTTCACTCTTAAGGGATTGAGCATGGGTGTAAAGTTTGGCTAGTTCCGCAATTGTCGAAGTCGTTAGGCCGTAGGTGTCACTGGGTCCTAAATGCAATTACCTTTACTCCTGTCGTTCCTTTTAACCCACCCCAGGATAATATTGTTATCTGTCGAGGCGTTAGCTGAATCCTGGTGGCACTCTAGTACTAGCCCCGATATAACACGTCTGTTCAAGGCTAATAGGACTACTATCAATGCAGATTGTTATGTTTTTGCCTTTTCTGGTTAGTTCTTTTGTGGCAATTGACATACCAGCCAGCTCTGTTTGAACCACGCTGGTAGTGTTTCCCATCCTCCACTTAATCCTTAGGCTTAGTGGTCTCGAGTCTTCCGTATATATTTTGTTGCCTTTATTTTTGCTTGGAACAATCTCAGCAAGAGATAAATTTGAATTCATTCCTTCCTTTCTTTCTCTTATCCTTATGCCTTCTCAGGCGTCGGATTGGAGTTCTTCCTGAACCCATGTTTTCCATTCTTTTCTGTCCCTGGCTAATGCCTTCATCTCTTCTAATGTCTTTCCTTTGTTCTTCAATCTGGTCTATCCATTTTCTCCTGGGTCTTCCTCTTTATCTTTTTCTTGATATTCTCATTTCCATTACTTTACTCGCTGTTCTATCTTGCTTAATTCTTACGAGGTGGCCAAACCAGTTCAATTGTTTCTCTTTAATATTTGATATTATTGGGTCTTGATTAGTTATGCTTCTGATTTCTTTCATTCATTTATTTCAATACTATGAATAAAAATTTTACTGTCATTTATATAATTGCTTTACGTTCCACCCTGTAGGTACCGATCATAAGTAAATACCCAATTAATTTATAATTTTATTGATACAAATAGTATATATTTATTCCAACAAATCTAGTTATCGTATCATTTCTTTCTTTCAGACAGTTTCTATAGTACAAGCAATGGGGTATTGAAAATACCAATTTACAAAAAAATAACCACAAAAAAGAGCTTATTTTTTACAAAATGTACGTCCCATCTAAAGTGGATGACTATTTAAATTGTCTAAAAGGATGCAGTCTTGCCAGGATCACCCTGAGAGACCCTGGGAAGCTGGCGCCGAAGAAATATTTGGCGATGGCCAAGAAAAACGTACCTTTAACAGTTTCTGACTGGCCACTGTCAACTAAGGAAACACCTCCATACTATGGGGCTAGTGGACACACCTCTATACAGGATGTGTGAACAGGAAGGTGAAACTGTCAGGCATGTCTCATGCGAGTGTCCGGAGTTATCGTCAATAAGGGAGTGTGTGTTCGGTGAGTCTTGGCCTACACCTGCCGATATAAAGGAGATGTCTCCCAGTGACCTGTCCACATTCCTGGGTAGGACAGGATGGACGATGACCTAGGAGGATGTACAATGGGTCACATGTGACCTAAGTGGTGTGAGCCTAAACTCACTTCATACTCTACAGATACAGATACAGATAAAACGTATCTCAAAAGTATTGCAAGTAATATATAGTTTTAAGCGCCCACACTATCAGGTATTTAAGTATCTAATTAAAATTTGAAATCATGGTAATCAATTACGCTCATTAAGATTGAATCTGATTCTGCATAATCTGCAAAAGGCAATGATTACCTCCCGGTTTAATTGGCAACGAGATATCATCTCTGCAGTTCAAGGGCCAAAATTTATAAACACATTTTTATGGTATTAAAGGATATTCAATTAACGATCTACATGCACAATCAACAAAAACGAACCTTATTATTGCTTGAAAGTTTTTTTTTCTGTTTTGTTGGTATTTATATAAAATCGCAACATTTGTTCAATCTCCAAGTCTGAATCCACAAAGTTTTTCGCGTCATTTACTTTTTCTCTAATAACGGATAAGCTTCACCTTCATAAATATTGACGTATAGAAGCTGAAATATATCGAATGGAATGTTTAATTTTTCGGAAAATTCTTATTGGTAACTTGGGTCGTGACTTTAATGGTCGATTTCACTTTTTTCAAGATTATAATAAGAAATACCGAGCAACGATATTAGTTTTTTTTGGCGAATTTTATTTTTATAGCAATCCTAAACACTGTGGGCCGAAATAAAGGAGTGCATTTTTTAATTGAAAATATTTCTTTTGTTTTTTGGGCGATTTATTTTCTTATTGCAGGGCTAATAATCTAACATGTCCTCAACAAGACTGTAAATTTGGAAGCAAAAATAATGTACAGGGTCGGACTTAAAAATTATATAACAGTGCATTTGAGCTCGCTGCAAATGAAAACTGTCTCAGATAAAATTGTACTAATATGCATTTTCGGTAGATAAACTATCCAGAACACTTCAGTGAAAAAAGGGAAATTTTCCGATATTACCGGACTCGCGAAATACCATTTTAACAAATAAAACATTTATGAAAACAGTTTAGTAATTCTTTTTTCTTATTCTTCTGGGAATCAAACAACAATAATGTTTTTTATTTTTTATTTCGACGTTTCGGTAGCGTTCCAGCTACCGTTGTCAAGATTAACTAGTAATAAAATAGATAAAAAAATTTTTGGTCCCTATCTGACACAACGAAAAAAATATGACAACTAGACAATCAATAATATTTTGAAGTTTAAGACTACAAAACTTTGTTGTCAAATTTTATTAAGGTCCATTCATAGTAGATCACATCTCTGGTAAAATGTGAAATAAAATATTTCATTTCATGACATTCTAACGATATGATAGTCTACTAGAAATGGAATCCAGTGAAGTGCACGTTCCAGGAACGGTTTTTATTGGGATAGCGCTTTTTTTAGCTTATTTTTGGAAATGTTGTTAATAAAACGCGTTTGTTGTTACTTTTTTGTTTATGATCATTTTTGTATCTCTAAATGATTTTTTAATAAATATAAATGAAGGAGAAAAATCTATGAAATTTGAAATTGAAATTGAAAATTACAATTTTTTACCATTTTTGGATATTCTTATCAATAAAATACCTACAGGGTATGAAACAAGTGTTTATCGGAAGCCAACACACACTAATAGGTATTTGAATTTTTAATCAAATCATGCTATAAGCGTTAAAAAAGGGTAGTAAAATCTTTATACGATAGGGCCAGAATCATTTGTTCTAATGATAATCATTTCACAAAGGAGAAAACTCTACTGAAAAATGTTTTAAATGGCAATAATTACCCGACAGAATTTGTAAATAAAGAAATCAAGAATATAGAGAAGGGCTCTTTATTAATACCCCATAAGAATAACAATAATATTAATAATTCAGCTAACATAATTTTTAAAAACTTGACAATACCGTATGTTAGGGGTTTGTCAGAAAGAATTAAGAAAATTGGTAATCAATTTAACATTCGAACCAGCTTTAAATCTAACAATACTTTGAGATCTATCTTAACAAAAACGAAACCAAAAAATGAAGAAAAATCTTCAAAAAATTGCATATATCAGATATCTTGTGAATGCGACAAATTCTATTTAGGTGAAACATCTAGACCATTGAAAGTCCGAATAAGTGAACATAAAAAATACATCAAAGATAGGGAGTTCTTTAAGTCAGGTATTTGTAAACATGCTTGGGAAGAGGAGCATAAAATTCAATGGGATTCGACAAAAATAATATTGAAAGAGCCCAATAATAAAAGACGAAAAATCAAAGAAAGTGCTTTGATACAACTAAATGCAGATAAATGTGTGGCTTGTATTCCAGCCGAATGTAGTCAAATTTGGTTACCAATGTTAGAAAGAGAAATTTCCAATAATCAATTACCTGCGTTATCAGGATAGCATCATAAGTTTTTATCCAGGTTTTCTTATGATTTATCATTGGAATAGTTGTTAATCGATACACACTTCAATACACAAAATCACCAAACTGAGTTATACATGTTTTGAAAACAAAAATGATCATACACAAAAAAGTAACAACAAACGCGTTTTATTAACAACATTTCCAAAAATAAGCTGAAAAAAGCGCTATCCCAATAAAAACCGTTCCTGGAACGTGCACTTCACTGGATTCCATTGCTAGTAGACTATCATATCGTTAGAATGTCATAAAATAAAATATTTTATTTCACATTTTACCAGAGGTGTGATCTACTATGAATGGACCTTAATAAAATTTGACAACAAAGTTTTGTAGTCTTAAACTTCAAAATATTATTGATTGTCTAGTTGTCATATTTTTTCGTTGTGTCAGATAGGGACCAAAAATTTTTTTATCAATTTTATTACTAGTTAATCTTGACAACGGTAGCTGGAACGCTACCGAAACGTCGAAATAAAAAGAAATAAAAAACATTATTGTGGTTTGATTCCCAAAAGATTAAGAAAAAAGAATAAGTAATGCCACAAGGAACTTACAGAAGACAGTTTAGTAACTTTAAAACTTATAGAAATATATTATGAATGTGGCCACAATTATTGTTTACCACTTCTTGAAGTCGTGTGCGTCAAAAATTGATAGCCCCATTCATTGTACCCTGTATTCTAAAATGGGAGTAGAAAATATGGGAAATGGTACAAAGATTCAGCACAATCCAAAGGGGTACCCGGACTGGGATGTTATGCAGAAAATTGAAGTAAACCACAAATTCTTCTATATTAAATAGCAAAACTAAGCTAAGAATAAGCTAATAAAACCTCAGGGTAGTTTCAGACCAACCTTGGACTTAAGTGATTTATTGAAGATTATAAAACACAATATCATATCTAGAACTCCGGTCAAATTTGACTTAATAGTTACCACAGTTAATGCAAATGGTTCTAAGGAATTTCTATAAATTCATAACAATTTAATATCTTAAGAAACACAATTTATTTTTATTGAATTGAACAATATTTCATCACCCTGTGCTGTATTTAATAAACTGAATCATTTGAATAAATTACTATAACAAGGCCTGTAATATTCTACGAATATGAGTGAAAAGCCGTAACAGTGACCGTGCTGCCCGTATAGTAGTAGTAGCAGCTCCCCCACCTCCCCCCCCTCCTACAACAACACACAATGTAATGTCACAGACTGATCATAAATCAAGAGGACAATTAAATCAGTTAGACCATGGTTAAACGCTGTCAACTTTAGTGGGGTCACCTGGATAGCCACCATATATCAAGTTGGTAACGGGTGATGGGCATAGAGCAGACTCGTACAGGAGCGTAGTGGAAACTGACATTTTTTTTTGGAAATGTGTTGTAGAAAAAATGTAGTGTGCATACAACGTGATGGTGTTATCAACTATTCTAATATTTACCTTGAATGGGAAGATTTAGATTATAAAAATTGTTGAAATACGATAATACGAGTGACTTGAACGGAGTTGGTAATTT
>CAJUYG010000042.1:593269-603885 GCA_910591675.1 Galerucella calmariensis | reverse complement strand
GAGTTTCAAATATCTGGGAGTAGATATACAAAACAATGGAAAACAGGGAGCAGAAGTGAACGAAAGAATAAGTGCAGCAGTCAAAGTATATTACTCATTAAATCGAAATTTCCTGGGAAGAAAAGAAATTACAACTAAAACCAAATTGAATGTATACAAGTCAGTCTTTCGACCAATTCTTGTGCATGGTAGTGAAAGCTGGGCACTCACAAAGTCACTCAAAAGCAGAATACAAGCAACAGAGATGAAGTATTTACGCAGGGTCAAAGGTGTCACCAGAAGAGATCGAATGCGGAATGAAATAATAAGGGTAAACCTAAACATAGAACCAATACTAAAAACAATCGAAAAACAGCAGCTTAGGTGGTTTGGGCACCTTTGTAGAATGGAAAACAGTAGACCAGCAAAAAGGATTTGGCAAGCTAGAGAAGTAAGCAAGAGAAAAAGAGGTCGCCCAAAGAAAACATGGGATAACACAATAGCCAAAATTTTAAAAGAAAAAGGAATTACATGGACAGAGGCGGCGAAAAAAGCTAGAAATAAAAAGGAATGGCGAAAGTTTGTCCACGAATAAGCGACACACCCGACACCCACAGCGGGTACAAACGGGTTTATGATTATATATTATGATTATATATATATAAAATGAATTAAAATTTAACTAGGTTGGAAAATCAATTTATTTATGTCATCAGTTTTTGTAATTTTTTAAAAATTATTAAATAAAAACAAGTGGAGCCAAAAAATATCTTAAACTGATGGACGCACTGTATATTGTATATTTAAAACCAAAAATGTATTAATATTTTATTTTGAAAAAATGTGTTTTTTGACGACCACCCCTATACTGTGTAGAGGTACTGTTACGTCAAAATTAATTCCACAAAAATAAATTAACTTACTTTAACACTTGCTGCGTTCAAAAAAAAATTTGAAGCCACTCACTATTTTACCCTACAGAACTCACAAACGTAGTGTCTCCTTCAACTTGATTTTCACTAAGCTAAGTCCAATATAATTTATCATAGTTTCATGTGGGGAACAGTCTGATTGAAATCGACCAATGATAATCGACTATAGTACTAGGTTAATTTGTTTTTTATTTATCAAATTCTTGTAACGATTAAAGGTGGGTTCTTAAAAATCATATTTCAAACAAAAAATTATGTGTGATCTATTTTTATTATAATAATAGTTGACACTTTTCTTTCCCAATTTATTATAAATCTATTAAATATGACTTCTGTTTACAATTGGTTTCCTGAAAGTACAAAAATTGAGAGAATCTTAGTATCCTCTACGGATCCTGAACCTAGATCTGTATCTTCCCACATAAATGATGACTAATATATAACTTTCAGAATAACTTCAAGAGCTCATTCATATCTCAAATGTGGTTTTACGAAATCCAAACAAGAGGGTTCAATAAAACTCAAAGTCCAAACCACAATAATTTAATTTTGTCCACCAAAAGGACAGATTATTCTGTTACTAGTTTCGGTACATTAATTACCATCATCAGGCTACAATAGAAATGGTATACTTATTATAAAGATCTCATGCATGAAATTATGTTAAAACTTAAAACAAAATAAAATAAAATTTGGAACAAAATTAAATAATTGTGGTTTGGACTTTGAGTTTTATTGAACCCTCTTGTTTGACGTTCATAATATTTTAAGGTTTTTAATAAAAGGATCTATGCTATCATATTTTTGACCACTGTACTTATTCACGTTTATTCGCTTTTCAGCCATTGTTATTCGGAAAAAGTTAGTTATTTGTAGATAACTAATAAAAAATTGTATTAAAGTTTTGTTTATTATTTGAAAAGTCCTTCATTCATATTGGTAACTGTTAAACTTCCTAGAAGTGGGTCCCTAACCTAACCCAGACATTGGGAACCACTACCTTAGATGATTCAACTTATTTATTTGTTACTAATTCTTTACTTATTTATCTCATGAAAAGTAAAAATAATATAGAACTTTACAAGGGTTGAGTAAATGGAAAAGAATTAATACATATATAATTTTATTTATAAAATCAAGACATACATTTATAAAAAAAGAACCTTAAGTAATATTGCGAATATAATCTGCATTGTACCACAATTTCATCCTACATAGAATGGTGGTCAATGCAGATAAGTCGTCGATTATAATATTTTTATAATCTCTTTCTAAGTATAGATACAGAGAGAGCTATCTAATAAATCTATAACTACTCTAATATCATAATAAAATTGTGTTTAAGGATTTTACACATTTTTATAATAAATTATTCGAAAGGTAAGGACATATTTATATAATCAGATCAGTACCATGTAGAATTTTCTAAATTTAAGAAAAATTCTTTAAAATATAGTGAAGAATTGTATCTCAAAAGATTTTCAGATTTTACTACTTTTTAAATGGCCATTTGCAAAACATACAAATTAATAAAGCGTTAGTCAGGTACGTTTGAAATATTTGTGGGTCTATTTTTAAAACTCATAACCGGCATGAAATTAAGCTGGAAAATTAATAATTTTGTGATTGTCTATTTTTATATAAAAATCCTACTGTTAATTTCAATATTTTGAAGTTCAAATTGGTTGTATACATTCGAACAAGAATATAAACAATTCTTTGTTGAAACGATAGAAACTATAGCAATATATGGTAAAATTGAAATGAATTGGAAGTTATGAATGTCACGACCATTTTAATTAATAATAATGTACATATTAATAGCAGAAGGCTGTTAACATTATACCTATTAATAATAAATTTTGAATTATTGCACATTTTGGAATAAACAAAAAATGTGTTTGTAAAAATTGATTGAGCTTTTGTGTTACATTCTTCAACATAAGAGGTTTTGAGTAGTTCTTATCACAACACTTAAGGTGCGTATATATCTAAGTCATGGCTGGTCAGTATTTACACTTCTAAAGCTATTTACAAAAAATAATCCCTTTTTCCGTACCCCTAGATACAAGAACTAATATTTCTGTACATGACGTGTTCAGATCATTTACAAATTTCAATTTTGAGATCAATGGCGACCAAGTTATCAATGTGATCCATAAAACACGACATTATTTATTTGCAACTCTCGTACTTTGTTTTATCAAATCACGTGAAATAATATAAAAACAATGAGTTAGTTTTTTAATACTTCTTCAAAGCCCCCAATTTTGTAACTAAATTTACTACAAGGTCATCAACATGGCTCTCTAAAAACTATACTCTTCAGGAATAGCGTGGTATCGGTGAATGAGATATCAAAAAAGTATCCTTATCCTGACCAGATTGTAAATGAATTAATGAAACAAGAGATTTTCTAGCTAATAAGTATCACAAGTTTGGAAAAAATATTGGATGCCAAAAGATTGTAAAAAATAGATAGATAATTTACAATACTCTCTCTGGAAGGATTACTAGTAAACATTTTGATAACAAAGAAAGAGATATTTTAAAAACAGGAGATGCGCTTTTTAAATAGCTGACAGAGCAACAGATATTACCTAGAAATATCGCCTAAACTTCATCTCAGTCTCTTATGTCCATGCTATTCATGTAAAGTAGTAGAATTCCATCAAGTCACGTATAATATACAGGATGAGTCGTCAATAATTAATAAATATTTTTCCAACGTTGAAATGACATTTCCGTCAATTTTAAGAAAAAAAATATTTTTGGGAGTTCACAGCAATTAAAATTCTTTAAGTATTTTACAACGATATTTATTACAAAAAAACGATATAATTACTGAGACTACTACAACAATGGCTCATCCTATATTTACGTTTGTAAAAACAAGCTGAGAGAGCAAAATAATTTTGTGACGTGGTGTTTCGAGGAGCACCATCAAGTTAATATATAAAATTATATATAAATCGATGTAAACCCTAAATTCTAAATTCCTAATAAAAGTATTTAAATTCTCAGAAACAAAAACATTGCCACCATGTATATAAAAATTGATAACATTAGAGTTACATTGAATGTTAATGATCACATTAATATTTTACAAATATAAACGTAATCATGTCCTTAATAAACATAAAAACAAAAACTAACAATAACTTAGTTTGATTATAAATTGAATTGAAAAATCCTTCTAAAATCAACATTCTAGACACTATAAACAAATAATAAAGTTCTGATCAACATCGCTCTTAAAAAATACATCGTTAAAAACAAATCACAACAAAAACTGATAATTCATAAGTACGTAATATCAATGGCGGTTAGTGGCTCATCAGTTCCACAAGTGTTATGTCGAAAATTTCTTCGTCCACTGCTTTCAATTCCATTAAGAAAAAATCTTCATTGCAGTAGTACGCAACCATATCATCATCAATCTTGGCTATAATGCTGAAATTAAAGAGAATATTGATAAATATGCACATTTAGACATATCGTGAGTTTAATTTTCAATTATTCCAATTGGAAAATCTTGAATTGAATATATAAATCATTTGGTGAATTATAGAGTGTTTTATTTAAAGGTTTAAAAAGGATTTTCAATTTTTATTAAATTGGTGGTTTTAAAGACCAGCATATTGTAGCGTGATCTAGCGATGAATGACGAAAGTTGGTAGTAAATATTACACTCCCGAGCTGAATGTAGAAAACTCTGATCGTCAAACTTTTTATACTGGTTTTAATAATCCCAAGCAATATAAAATGTTTGTTAATTTGTAATTCAAAAAAGTAAGGAATTCGTACAAAAAAAACAATGCAAATTATGACGAATTGACAAAATTTAGAAATACATTTAGCTGTTCTGGTTACTTTTCACAATTCCTACTTTTTTTTACTACCTATTTTGGACTCTCACCACTAGATAACGCCTTGATATGCTCTCCTCTAAAAATGCTTTTGAAACAAAATAAACACAATATTTTTTATTTTACTTTCGTTCACCAAATAAACTAACGAGCTTTACTCACAGGTTGCAGTGGAGAACTGTGCAGACCCACTTACTTTTAACGTAACTTAACCTAAAGCCATCTCCAACTGTTGAATTTATTTTAAGAATTATTACTGGCAAAGGGTTGGTATGATATCTTAAGATATTTTGCGAAACCAATGTTTAGTCATGCATTTTATAAAATGTATTTCACATTCTATATTTTTGTGTGGTTTAAATCTTGTAAGTAGTTAGTAAAATGCGAACTGTAAAAAAATTTCAACCAGTTAGTGTCCAGTTCACTATTCACAACTACTCCAAACATTTGTCAAAAAATCTTAACTTACCCTTTTCTGTTTTTGCGATACAAGTTATTTATACTTGAAGTGCTAATTTTGTACTTATTCTCAATCTGCAAAATAAGGAAAACAGAATTAATTTTTTGATTGGAAGGAATTATGGATTTCTGTCTTTCTTAATTTTAGCATAGATTTAGAAGAAGTACTGAGCTTTTCTCGATAAATTAAAATGACAAGTACGTGGAGCTGCAAAAGTGAACTGTTCCCACGTTGGTTTTTGTAATGATGTTAATCCAACATGCCAATTTTAGTTTTTAGTGTTATATAAAACGGAATGAGATGTGTAAAAGCCCAGTACGTCCAGGTCCATGCATATTACGCCTAGGGCTTCCAGCACAAAATATGTAAGTTAAATTATAAGCGTTTCTGCAACACACAATCCCATTTTTTTTATCCAAAAATATATGTCTTTATCCAAAAAGTATTCATATCAAAATGAGATTATCTATAATTAAACTACACTATTTTTTAAACGTAGGTTCCAAAAAATAGTTAACCTAATCTCTTTTTGATACAAGACACCAAAAATCATTCCTACAAGCACAACAAAAGCGATAATTTGCCGCAAATATCAGTAAGGTTCCGAAAGACTGTGGCAAATAAACATATCGTGATCTATTCAACGTAAATTGGCCATTCCAATTTATTAGAATACATGGGAGATAATATCAGATTGATATTCTCAACTACTACATGAAGTGAAACTAAATCCAATGCAAAATGAACTAGAAAGTTAGAAAATCTATATTCAAACAAAACTAAAGTCAAATGCGAAAGAAGTCGCATTAGAGAGTGAACCAAATCCTACTAAATTATGTAATTCACAAATTTTCTCCAGGATGCTTGGAACATAAGTTTTCCCTCAAAAGTTATACATAACTAATTCTCACTGTATTTCATTAGAAGATAAATATCTAACCATTAGGCTTTTGTTATCCTGCTATCTCTCATCTAGTTATCTAGTATTTAGTATCTAGTATCTAGGATTTATTGAAGCACACATGGGAGAGGGATTCTTGGAAGATTAGTCACACCGCCAAGTTAAGGTCATCTTCCTCCACAGATCTTATCTTCTACGAGACAAATCTCGTGTTACCTTCTCGTGTACTTATTCTGCCGTTTATTGTGTCAACGGATCTGATATGAGTCAGCGACGTAGTAGAAAATACTGTTTAATTGTATTAAATACTCTATGAATGTGAAAATTTAATAAAACCAATAAATTACATTTTATTTGAAGCTCTTTTTTTTTCTTCATTTATTAAAGTTTTTAATATCTTTCTATCTTCAGTAGTAGTTTTCTTTATAATAATAAAATAAGATTTGAAATAAAGTTAGTCTATGCCCGATACAACATTTCCAATTTTCAGTTGTATATATGCGAATATTTTCTCCATGATAAATGAAACTAAGTTTAAACTGAAAGTTCACTATATTTACAGAAACTGTCAATAATTGTTTCAAAGAACAAGTCTACATCGCCATGAAATGACAAGATAACTGATAACTTAACTATTGCCTAAAATTAAAAATCAAACGTGTTGTTTTTCACCTCTTTCCTTTTTGAATGTTGATTAACGTTTTAAGTCTAAACATGGAAAATAGACAAGGAGCACGAACTCAAATTGGATAATTGACAGAGTCTGTTATGAATTTACTTTTAAACAATAAAGTTTCATAAAGGAAAGCTCACAATTATTATTTTTTGAACTAGAAGTAAAGAACTTCCCAGACTCATTAATTTGATATTTTTCATTTAACCTAATATATTTTTACTTTCGCAATTTCACTGTAGAAACATTTCTACGGATTTAAAGAAGTGTTGTTCAAGATATTACGGTTATTAATTTAACTGGTTATTGTTAGATTGTAATTGGGATATTTTGGCTGAAAACCCAGAAAGCAAATGAAGCTAAGCGTTGTAATATATAAACAGTCAAAAAACCTGAGGCAGCGCAACTTTTATTTTAAAATTGAACAAATATCGATACATGATAGGATTTTATCAAGCATTGTTTCTGCCTAGGTTTTTCCACGTCTTATTTTTATGCTATATAACTCACTGCATTTAGAAGTCCAGCAGTAGTGGGAGGAACAACATGTAATGGGGTATACACATCTTCATTTTCTTGACGTACATACAACATAACTCTTTCACTTAATGGCGGAGGGCCTGCTCCACCTGGTCCTCCCATCAATTTTGTCCTCTTTATCGGTGGAGAAAATACATTTCCATCTGAAGATAAACTACTGTCTAATATGCTATTGTCCTTTTTATCAGCTTCTGGAGGAAAGTGGTTGTGGAATTTGAGGGTAGGTGTGGTGGGAGGCTTAGAAGCTGTATGTAAAAGAAACGGAGAGCCTGATGTTTTCACGTGATCTACTGGACCACTGAGAGAACCATCTTCTTGAGAATAAAAACCTTGCAGCTCCATGGAGGTCAGCTGAAAATATAAAATCTATTTTAAATACATGTTACAGTAATTACGGTTAAATAAATTAAAGTAGGATGTTTCAATGTTTTACCAAGGAGCTACTAAAAACTTACTTTGTCAATGTCTTCTGCTGGTGAAAACAATACGGGAGGTTTTGTGAGATCACTCATTGTATAGAATTCTGATCTTTCGCACATCGGATGGTACAATTCGTCTAACTTTTTCCTTCCCGTTGCTGTCATTTTACGTTTGGCTGCTCGTCTTTCTTCGTCTCGTGTTTTTCTCTCTGCGCCCTAAAAACCAATTCAAATAATTAACGAAAATATTGAAGGTATAAACTTCTGGTACAACACTTCCAAAGGAGGATTTCTCCAGGAAGGATCTAATGATAAGACCGACTGGACACACCAAGGTGCCGAGGACGCGAAGCTTCTGGATGGATAGCCGCTCCTATATCAACACTTGTCCACTTTCGCTTATAATAGAGTGAGCACTAATGCAAGTAAGCAATAAGTACAGGGTGATAATGTCATGATTGTGCTTGAACTATTTTATTTAAGAGAATTTCATTAATGGTGTCTATACTAAAGGATAATTATGGTAACAAATAGTATTTTATCCTTACCTTATCACAGAAAACCTTTATTTGGCAGTAACCCCTGTGGAAAATTTGTGTATCCCTGGGATCTTCATAGGTATCTATTTGTAAATGAAGAGGTAGTCCCTTCACTCCTTTTTGACTACTAAAGTCTGTGCTTAAGCATTGGACGGCGATGTTTATCTTAAAAAAATAAGAATTAAGTTAATAATAAATCGGGTGAATTTGTTAGGTGATTAAATACCTTTGCTGGACTTTCTAGAGGATTCCAGTATACTGCTATCGCGTTATGAGCTACTTCTTCGATACAACCTACTAAACCTACACTGTTCTTCGTATCTGTAAAATAAATGTAAAAATATAAGATTGCGATTAAACATGATCAAATGTAGCTAGTCAGTGTTAGGTGTTAACGAAAACAAACAGAAGTATTAGCAAATGTGAGAATCAATATCAATTTTTTTTTTTTTTTTCGCAAGGGAATAGAAAAATAAAACACTTGCAGCAGGAGAGATGTCTCATAAGATGTAACCTGCTACTTCGGAAGACATTTCGTTATATATAAATACATGAACAGGTAATATTTTGATGTGTATCCAAGTTTTTTTATGAATTTTGACTAATCTCACGAATTAAATTATGAAATACCACTTCAATAACATACATTCGAGTTATGTGAATTGATTTAGATAACATAATCATATTTTTAAAGACACATGCAACAGCTAAGATTTGCAATCTGAAGAGTGAAGACACGTAGACAAATAGAAAGTATAAATCAAAACGAACATATGGATACATATAGATGAAAAAATTTTATTCCAAGCAAGTTTTCTATAAAAATTAAAGTTGATGACAATCAAAATAGTAGTGCAATAAGATTTAAAAATTTTAGTAAAATTCTTATTCGGTACATGCACTAAACAAAGTGAAAATGAATAACAAAATCACAAAAATTAATAGACGGCTTGTAGCTACACATAATTTTGAAGGTGACAGTAGTTGCCATGAAAACTATTAGATTTCACTGCAGATGTCGGAATTTTCAGCGAAACAATAAATATGAGCTTTGTAGTATTAAATAAAGTGCATTTGGTAGAATAATTTGGAAAACGTTGAAATCGAAAAGTTTGAATCGGACGATAATACTTAGAATTAATTATTTTGTTTATAAGAGTATATGGTTTGTTCCACTGCAATAATTATTTAATAAAATGGATCTCATAATACCTAATGGGAGAATGGAATGGAAGGAATTATAAACAAGAAATAAGAAACAAGTCGATATTTTGAAAAATCTAAATATATTGTTAGAGTTATATATTTCAAATAAACATAAGAACGTGTAATAAGTGAGTTTTAACTACAAGATGGTGGACTTACAAGAGAAAAGAAGAAAATAGCCTGGATTTACAGAAAATTATAACGAATATACATAATAGTGAATAAAAAGTTTGCAAGAATAGTATATTAGAAGAATTTAGTAGAAGTCAAAATATAAATAAATAAAATAAAAAATGAAGATATAATATAATATAAGCAAGGACTGCAACACAGGATGGTGTAATTACGAGATAAAAGAGAAGTAAATAGTCTCTGTACTTATAGAAAAATTATAACGAAAGCATAATAATAGTTAAAAAATCCAAAAATTGAAGCTAGAAAGAAGAGATTGAGAAGTAATAAAACGGATTATTGACAGTAAGGAATTGGAATCGAACGTAAAAGGTGGGAAATATTCAGCGACCAGAAAATAATATAGAAGTGAAAGGATATAATAGAGAAGATAATAAATGAAGATTTCAGCCAGGAAGCACAATACCAATAGAGGAACTATTTATAAAGGACATTGAAGCTCCAAGAAAACTCACACCGATATTTGGAAGTGTGTACAAGACACTACTAGAAGTACATGTGAATGAAGGAATCCTAAAAAAATGTGACAACGATATTGGTAGGGTAAATTAACATGATTCCAGTGCAGCCACAAGTGCACAAAATAGTTTAAAACAAACGAAATATTGCTAAAATTACAGTGCATATGCTCTCCAAATACTTATTGCATGGGAAATCAATGAAATGGAAAAGTTTCACAGAAATGTGTTCGTGCAATATCAATCCTACTTATTCTGTCAATATCATCTAACTGGATGTACAGGACTTCTCACAATTTTTTCGACAGACCAATATTTTCAAAAGACCAAAAATTGAAAGGAAACTTAACATTCTCTAAATTGAATAGATGAGGCTTTTACTTGATGTAGATCCATAGTAAGTTATGAAATCAAACAATTTTATTTTGTTAAATCTACATTGTATTTA
>CAJUYG010000042.1:552683-593259 GCA_910591675.1 Galerucella calmariensis | reverse complement strand
ATAATGCTTGCCCCTTCCAACATAAATTGACGTGTTTTTGGATTTTTCCTAAATACCAGTATTACAAAAGTTATTAAAGGTGGATACTTTTATCTGAAAAGCACTGTATATGTACAAGACAATGAAAATGGCGGGTGAATGTTTAAAAATTTGGAGTATTAAGAAGACTATTCCCGAGGGTAACGATGGCGCAGATCAGGATCGGGATAAAAGACTTTTTGGAACACATTTTATTATGATAAATCGAGTAAATACAACCTAACACATAAAATAGAATCTGCAGCTTTGTAATTTTACATTAAGTACCTACACGTATTTAGAATAAAAATAATGAGTGTACCAACCTGCATCTAGTATTCGTTGTTTCACAGAATGCTGTCGTCCGTGCCAAAACTGCCAGGCTTTAATTTCATCTTCAGGACTTTTTTCTTCCCTAAACATTAGCATTACAATGCTCTGGAATAAAATAGAACAATTATTGACAGAATTTTCACGATTTTCTTGTTATATTTTGTTTCTTATTTAAAGCTGATCAAAGTTTACTTATTTTTGTTAAATGTGGATTTAAACTGAATAAAAACAGTTAACATACATAGTGTGATGTGTAAATCATTATACGATATAACTGTGGGGTCTTTCTTTGCAAAATTTAGAGACAAATTCCCAACTGTTTTACAACAGTTTAATTAGAATTTTACTATCGTACAATAATTCAAATTATTGGTGGTGTTTCTGTATCTTTAATTTTTTTATTCTTTCTTAAATATGTGAAATACCTCTGTGTCAGTCGGTCATTTTGTTTGGTTAATACTTTAAAAATGGAAATATATTTGATAAAAAAGGAATAAAGTTTTGCTTTCGATTGTTCGTTTTCTAG
Organism: Galerucella calmariensis; assembly: GCA_910591675.1. NCBI lineage: Eukaryota > Metazoa > Arthropoda > Insecta > Coleoptera > Chrysomelidae > Galerucella > Galerucella calmariensis. Next base: position 592,382 of record CAJUYG010000042.1, on the reverse strand, counting down.
AATAAAAATGAGTAGGTAGGTACATATATTTTGCAAATATCCAAAATGACAAACTAGAACATATTTGTCAATGTAAACAAATTATATATATATATAGGTATATGTGTGTATTTAATAAACGAGGGATCATTAAGAAATCAATAAAAAATAACTACAAACATAATTGGTATCAATTAATGTAATAATTGTTTTATCATGAACACTCAAGACTTATTAAAAGCAATATAATGGTTTCTTTGCGTAAATGTTGTAAATCATTCAATTACAAATTACCTTGAAATATCGAATTGAGTAACCTTTTTGATATATGGTCGTTTACACTAGCATAAACTTTTTTTCAACAACATATAGCAAATTTTCCATCACAGTTTCTAACGGTGGTCAAGAGATAAAAATGAAATTCAAGAATTTTATTGATGCTTCACCTGGAATATCAAGTGTAGTGTGAAAATATGCTAAAGTACCTATTATATTTACAACCACAGCATTTCTTATAAACAATAAATATTTACAGTACTTCATTCTTTTTCAAATATTTCTTGGAAAAATTAGGCAGTCCTTTGGTTTCAAAACGATCATTTTCTAGTACTTAAGCTGTGATCGCATATTACGACCAATTCCTCACCCATTTGTCATCCATATAAGGATTAGTGCCATTGAAAGAAAAATAAGAAAGGTATGTCGTAGAGGCTGAATTCACTATGTTGAATTCGATCTAAAGGCAAATACTCAATACACAGTGAGACAAAATAAACATTATTTAAGTTCCTGAAGGAAGTTTTGTTGACTCATAACTAATCCTATAAGATCTTTTTTTTATTATTCGCGATTTATTCATGGTCAAAATCCCTAAATTATTTTCCGAAGACTAAATCGTTGATCTTAAAAAATAGATAAATAGATTGTATAAAAAGGCCCTAGAATTCCCATTTTTTTAAAAATCTTTCGACTGAATAATAGTAACGTTTAACCAGAATATAATATTAAGCATTCTCTTCGGTAAATGTTAAGTTATATTTAAGCCAAAGAAACCTAACGCAATTCTTTTATATCATTCTATCGATTGCTGCACTATGTATACCTATACAGGAGAAGATGCTGTGGACGGTATTTTTTTAAATGGTATCCACGTTTCAGAAGAAATGTAGGTAAGTATTGTTTTATCGACTAAGTAGTCTATATAGCTTCAGTTTCTTTCAATGGCGTGGAAATTATATTTTAAGAGGATTGAAATATTTTTTTTTCGCCTACCTTACTGGAAAACCAAAAATAATTAATTCATATTTACCATCTGTCACTTGATAGCTTTGATGTTTCACATGAATTATTTAATTAAACGTTCTGTATGTCAAACTTTTTAAGTTATATTTTCCTATGTTTTGGTTTATCCGGTAGACGAAAAACAGTTGTGTGTCACACATGCAGGAAATGCTTTAGCAGCCCTTAACTAACAGCTGGCCTCGCTGGTGCATATAATAGACTTGGGCTGCTAAAGCTCATTTTTTGCTCTTGACACAATATACTATAAAAGTTATATAGTTAATTTTAAATGAATTCCGATAAGAAAAAGATTATTCTGGAGAATATTTGGATATCATGGAGATCTGGAGAACACAATATAGCTAGATTTATTAAGCTGAACGTATAGAGCATTAAATATGGACCATAGACAGTAATAAAATTCATAAAACAGTACCTAGGTTGGTTAACAGATTCATAATTAGCCTAAGCGCTGTGAGCTTCATCAAAAGTTACTTGGTTATTTGATAGTCATCCAAAACAAATTTTTGGGTCAATCGAAATACAAAATGGGAATTAATATTTTTGAGAATACAGAAAAAAACAACAGCAAAAGCAAAAGGCAGAAGCAAAAAAGGTTTCAGAGGAGTAAATAAGAGATGCATATGAAAACATTTTTTAATTTTCGGCTGAATGTTTGTGGAGGTAAAAATAAATGTATATATATAATAACATATATCTTATAAATTAACTGTTATATTTTTACCGGTTTGGTAAGAAACTATTTTCCGGTCGGAGTCTTCTTCATATCTGATAACACGACATATTTATGTTCCGTTATAGAAAGATATTAAAATGTTAATTACAGTGATTTCTTCAAGTGCATTAATTTTCAAAGTGTACGCGATCTTTTAAAATCAAGTATGGTATTGGTATTTCAACAATTTAGGTAGGTACATTTACATATTTTTTTGTTCTATTCAAGGATTTTTGCGTAAAAAAAATAAAAAAAAAGAATGTGCGTAACGGAGAATGAAATGTTTGGTACAATTGACATTGGTATTTCATTACTCGATTTCTGATTAATTTCTTAAGGCTGATGGAATGTTCATGCCCGCATCAAGTCGGACGTGTAATCCTTACCTATAAGGTAACAGGGGTTATTTACCTCCAGGAATACAATACAACAAAAACATTTTGCAGGGTTTCGACTTTTTTTTTCTCTTCGATGATGAGTGACTGTTGGATATTTTTTACAAAATTATTAAGAATTAGTGATATTAAAGATTCCATTTAAGCATTGCCAATTACTGGACGGTTATATGTATAACTAAAAAACCAGCCTAGTGACATTCGTTGCCTTTTATGGCGTAATTATCATTAGAAAGATTTACCAGTGGCGTCAAACTCACACCCCCATTCAATATTATATAATTTTTCAGTCAATTGTGATTTAAAATTAGAAGCTTGGTGCAAATGAAAGTAGGTAACATTGAGGGGGAAGTTTTCCCATTAGATCTAGTGCATTATAGGCGCAGCTAAGAAACTGGATTATTTTTTTATGTAAGTTGCACCCGATTTTATGTATTTTAAACATTTCCGGAAACGATAGTCAAGTTATTGCTTCCAACTAAAAAACGAATTCAATAATATCCTTGATAATAATCTTAATAGGAATTTCTAATTATTTTAAAACGCTTAATTAAAAGAAAACTGTTAAAATTTTATATTCGGTTCCCAAGATACGCCTTTGCTTATCTTATTCTTATTAGTGTAACATTTTATCCAAAAATTTTTATGAATTAATAATATGAAATATATTCCCTTGATGATGTTAGCCAATTACTGCAAGAGGATTATATATGTCTAAAAAACCGAACCTGTAACATTCGTTACCTATTATGGAAATGTAGCGATCATCAGTTATTCTATAGACAAGACGAATGTGGCAATTCCCATACGACAATTTAAAATTACAAAAACTGAGAATAATTAATAATAATATTAATGCTGAACAAACGAAAACAAGCATAATAGTCATTAAAACAAAGTATTATTGGTAATAAATATTTTAAGTAGTTTGCAGCAGTCAGTAAAGATGACAAAATTAATTAATAAAGAAAGCAATTCAATAATAAGTAATAGAAAAATGAGTCAAAAGAGGGGGCTTACCAAGTATTTCTAATTATGATTGAATTTATGGAGATACCTACATGTAGGAAAAGTTTTGAAAGCAGCTCTTGTTTTTAAATTATTTAGTAAAACAGCAGATCCATTTGAAAATTATTTGTTTAATGTTGAAGCGGAATTTTTTTCATGTAGGTACCGAATGCATACAACATCGAAATCCGTTTCTTCAAAAATATTTTGATTTCATTAATTGCAACTTTATTGCTCAACCATTAACTATAATGACAAAAATAAATTTGTTACAAAAACCGATTTACGTTAATGTCAATTTGATGGAACAAAAATGAATAATATAACCATTATCATTATACCTATAGGTACTTATTTAGTAGTTATTTTAAATGAAATGTTCACAGTTTGTTGCTTTCTTAACGTACAAAAATTTATTTCACAAACATGCCGTTGAAGTAGGCAGTCTGGAAATCTATTAAATTTCAATGAATTATGATATGCGTACACTGCGTGAAGATATATAGGCACCCGAAACTAATCTTAAAGAAAAATTTCGAATAATTAACGTAACCTAAGGACAAGGGGTGGACAATTGATAGCTTATGCGGATGATTTAGTCTTGGTAGCAAAAAACAGAGAAATTATGAAAAAAATGTTTCAAGAAATTTTGGAAGAAGGTAAAAAATGGGCCTTAAAATAAATGAAACAAAAACAAAAATAATGACTGTGAACAAACACCTAGTGAACAATATTAATAGCATCGGTGGCTTCAAATTTGAAGAAGTTGATAAAATAAAATATTTAGGAGTTACAATAACCAACAATAGAGATGGAGAAATGGAAATTAAGGAGAAAATAATGGCAGCAAACAGAGTCTTCTAGGGCGCATAAAAATTTATTAAGAAGTAAATTTCTAGGCAAAAACACCAAAATGAGAATTTATAAAACAATAATTAGACCAACAATAACGTATGGAGCTGAAGTTATGATAATGACAAAGAAACAACAAGAAGACCTGAAAATTTTTGAACGAAAAATACTGAGATGAGTCATATTGGGACCCAAGAAAATAACTCAAAATGAATAGAGGAAAAGAACAAATGAAGAACTGAAAAAAGACATCCAGAGGGACATCATAAGTGTAATAAAATAGCAAAGGTTAAAATGGTTGGGACATGTGTGGAGAGCAGGCCCAAACAGAGAGACAGGAAACAGTGGAGGAACATAATTAAACTGATTTAAAAACTTGGAAATGGGGCCCGATCCCCCCCAAAAAATCTGTATCTAAAAAGCCGCTACGGCGACTAAACCCCTCTTGGGGTACATAGTCACTATATATAACGTATTCTTATATGGTAACTTAGTAGTTTTTCAGAAGATCAATCCTAGTTAATTTTTGGTTGTGAAGCATGGTTGGGTATCTACCAAACAGTAAACGAGAGAAAAAACAGGTATTTGAATATAATAATTCAGTAGGGTAACAAAGGAAGTACAATAAGAGTTGGGACCATTAAAAAGGACAGCACACATTTGATTATATAAAGAATTACAATATAGAAATCTATGTATGATAAAATATTTATGGAGGAAAATAAAGATCGGAAAAGTCATTGTAATGTAGCCTACTTTAATTTTGAGAAGAACCTTTCAAAACCCACTTCTGAAAACACCTTTACAACCAACCGACAACAGAGAGAGGCAACGATCATTATAGAAGACATAAAATTGGTCACACTAAAGTCACATATGATCTCCATGATATCCTTCCATTTGCCAAATCTGTCATGCGATTATTACCACCAAATCCATGAGTCAAATCTCAAAGAAATGTTGAACTGCCAGACAGAAATAGTATAATCAGTCTAGCAAAAATATTAAACATCAACTAGGCATATTTTATTTAATATATCGAAATAATTATCAATAATTCAAAATTTTCATATATTTTTTCGTTAAAGTAGAATTAATTAGAAACAATTTATGGATGGGAAATATTTTTGCCGAAAAATGTTCACTGGTTTTACTATTTTTCACACGGAAAGCTTCAATTAGTAGGTTTAATGACAATCTATGCAAGCAATAAATTCTATTCATTTACTTTAATTGAATGTATTAAATTCTGTTCGATGACAATAATGCCCTTGGCAACGAAGATGAAAATATATTCAAATATGGATAAATTAACGTTTATTTTATACTAAGTAAATATTTACCGTTATTTCAACAATTCAGTATTCACTACATCCGCAATTCAGTCGTAAAATTTATTGGGAATCGGACAACTTGTTATCTACTGACACTAATGTACAGGGAAAATCAACAATCATGAACTCTAGCTAACGACAAAGCAAAGAAACAAAGATTTTCTTGACATGCTATGTTAGGTCAGATAATATTTAGTGCAATGCACTATTAGTATATCTAAGCAAATGTTTTGACTCACAGTAAAATGTACTGCTTAAATTATTTGGTAGGTAATACCTAATTTTTTGCGTAAGAGTTAGATTGTTTTATAAATAACATGGGACAGTCTGTAGATAATTTCTCAAGCTTTTAATGACCATAGTGTACACACAATAACAATACTAACGTAAAATATTTTCTTGAAATACTTTGTATATCTGAAGTAAGATATTAAATATCCAACACTGTTGCTAGACCCTATACGTCTTTGACTTGTTATATAATTAACCAACCAGTTACCATTCTCACCGTTTGTATCTGATGCATCAACACAAATCAGAAATCTTGTTTAGGAAAATCTTGTTTAAAGCTAATGAGTATGTTGCACATCTTGTTTTTGCCACTGCAAAACGCACAATATAAGGAAAACTAATTAATTGCAAGCGAAAAAGGGATGGTTTGTGTCAACCTTATTTCATCAAGGTTTCCAATGGGATGTCTTCTTAAAGAGTTTTTTTAAGTTTACACTACTTGCGTTTGTTCATAAATTAATTTCAATAGTTGAATAATAAAAATTAATATTACATTGGAGGGATCTGTCGTAAATGATGTAAAGTTTCACACTCTATCTATCTATCTATTTCAAACAGTTAAACGTATGGGGCGAGATTCGATTCCATAAAATGGCGAATGCGCCGGTTATATAAAAAGAAGTTATACTTAAAATTGACGAAATTCATTAGAAATTTTTTTAAGTTTCTATAGGGATGGCCTTGTTTATTAAATAAGTTTGATAACTTGCTATACATATGTATATTTACCAAAAAAAAAGCGCAAAATAAAAAATAGATTTCGAAAACCTATTTTATCGTATTGTATATAATATTCAGTTTTTTATTCCAATGAGGATATGAGTGTGAGATAAAAATGTACAGCATAATAAAGTACATATTACTCATTACAAATATCACACCTCTTTTCTTTTTCTCTCAAACAAATTATAAACAGAAGCTGAAGCCTAGGTAATATTTACAGCGTGTTACTAATGAGTTGCAGTTTAAGATTAACAATTATAATTCATTTATAGGTTCTATTGTATGTTGATTGCATTACGATTGAGGACTAGCCTTTTTTTATTAATCATTCATATAAAACGTGTTTAGTTTGCTCTAATTGTTCTAATTTGCGTGGGATAAAATGAAATAATATGTAGGTACTACCCATAAATTTTCAGAATAAATATACTTTATTTTAGAATAATAATAATTATTTAGTAAATTATTAAGTGAAAAAAATATAGTTTGTCTCAAAGTATATCGTCTTTATTTTTGCAGGCAATCATAAAATTGATGGACCAATTGTAATAAATCATACCATAGGGCCAATAGCTGCTGTAGAAGAGAGTCCAGTGGTGGACGTCTGTTGTTAGGTTTCATTTCAGGTAAAATTATTTTAAAAAGGTCGTAAATGGTCGTATTTAGATGATTGCCATCAAAAGTAAAGATATACCTTGAGATAAATTATATTTATATGGTTTAGTTGCTTGCAAATATCTTAGAAACTATTGCAAATATCGAGGTACTTAAAAGGCAGTAAACTAAACTAAAAAAAATGTGTCTTAACCAATTAAAATATTAATATTAAGAAATTAATGAATTTTAGTACGATCTAGAGACATGAACAAACGCAATAATCCGTCGGCACAGAAATGTTAATAATTGATTTATTCTTACCTGTTGAAATATGTTTCAAGTACTTAATAGAGAAACAGAATCAAGACCGATCTAATTAAAAGTCATTCTTCGTAATTTTTAACTAACAATTTACAAGGATCACTGATGATCGTGTCAAGGTGGTAGGTCGATATAAAATGTCTGAAATATACCTTAGCATATCTTAGAAATGATCACACCTATATCTAGCATCAAATATAATCCCCCAGAGTGTGATAAATGTCGCTGTCAAATATTTCCTTGTTGAGTATTCAAAATATAAACTCCATAGCCCAAAACATGAACTATCTAACCATAAAAAATTGTGCATTGCAACAGCCTAACAAATTTAAATCGTTACCAAGAACTTGATATTCATTTTTTTTTCATTTGTTGGTTGTAAAAATTGTTTTTTTTATACAGGGTGATTACTGTATGGGGAACTTTTCTCAAAAAAAGTTTTTGCACTCTCTAGAACTAAACTGAACCAAAAAATTTAAAGGAACTCACCCAACATATGGTTCTTGTAGCAAAATTCATTTTTGGTGAAAAGTAAAGTATTTTGAACGATATGGAAATAGGTATATTATAAGTTGTTTTCAAAAAATAAAAGACCGCAAGATCAAGGGATTACCAAATTAAATCCATATACGAAATTTGGGATAGCGTTTTTCAATGTTCTTGAACATTTTTATGTATTCCTAAAATGTTTACACGATATTGATTATTTATGGATCTGATTAAACTTGAAAAAATTAAGTATTCAAATACTGACAGCACACTATATTTCAAGTTTTATTCACATTTTATAGATGCATATTCAGTTTTAGGATATCACCAACAGTTATTTGTTAACCAGTTAAGATGTACTAACTTAGGTATATCAAAAATTGATGGTTGTTCAGATGAAATCTGGTATACAGTACTGATGTATGATTATGAAATTACTATATACTTATAGCAGTGGAAGGGTTGAAAGCATAATGAAGCACTACACTAAATAAAATTAGATACAAACTGATTGCTATCAACAAATTGAATGTCTTATAGTTGGCTGAAGGAATAGAAAAATTATTCTAGATTCTATAAAAACAGCGATAAAGCTTTAAACAACAAACAATATTATAATAATAATTGTAAATTCTACCTGTATAGGTACTAGTAGGTATATTATTATATGTTAACTTACCTTTACGGTCTGTGATTTGAGTTGTTTATCTGGATCTGGTAAGTATTCTAAAGTAACTCCATAAAATTGTCCCTTATTTATATACGTAATCCTATCATCTTCTCTTCTTTGCGATGTCGATATGGGTGTCTCTAAGTGATACTTGAAACCGACGGGAGAGAAACTGCAACAATTTAGAAGAATTATATTTTTATTAAAAATGTTTATATCGTTGCATCTCTTTGAAAACGGAATTGTTATAGGTACATATAGCTACTATAGAAGATACGTTGTTAGTGTGTAGAATATATAGTCAGGTAGTTGTAGTTGACCCCATGACCTCAGAAAATAAAATTATAAAAAGGTAATTGTATCTGACATATAACGAAATTTAGAGTGTGGAAAAAGCAACCTGGAGCATAATACATGTTGTTGTGAATCACCTAAACTTGTTTAACAGGCTCTGTTTGATAGTATTACAACTGTTTCACGCCGCATGACATAAGGTACTTGTATCTAGTGTCATTGGTCAAATCGAGTTTGTCCGGTTAGAGACATTTTTCAGCACGGCGAAGTTCCAAGGTAACAAGTCAATGAAAATCCGTTTGTTTTCCTGTTCTATGCATATAAAACGAGTATAAAGAATTTAGGATACTTCCGAGAAATATTTAATGAGCGAGCTAACAACGTTTATATATTTTATTAGAACAATGACATTACTTACATTTTTGGAATTTGTATTTTATCTGAATCATTCTGTCGACCAAAATCATGCCAAGGCCGGCTTCTGCTAGTTGGTTGATTACCCGGAGATTGAGAGCTGCTGTTACTTCGTTGAGATAATGATAAGGGATCCAACAAGGTAGGATTAGTTTGACACAATTCTGCATAGTCGAAAGACTGTAACAATAATGGTTTGTTAAAAATGGAATGAAGGTGATACAATGCAGTGATGCGAATGACACGAATGATTATATGAGCTTAGAAGATTAAAGAGAATGATGAAAGCAATCACTTAATCGTGCTCTTCGCAGTGCCTGCATTGAAACATACCACAGTAGATATTTTATTTGAAGTAGGTCTAGGGCTCACCTGCTGCAGCGTATTCTGGTCGCGGGGCGTGATAGCATCGGCGCCTATTCCACTATCTGGACTTGGGAGATCAACAGTGAGGCCCGCAGCAGCTATAACACCTTTTCCATGATAGGTCGATTGACGAACGTATCTTTCGACAAAACTAGCTGTTGTTCCACTGCTTGCACCATCTTCTGCGTATGCTAGCTGATTTTGTCGAAGTTGCGTGGAATATACAGGCTCTGGAGTTCCTGCTCCCGATGCTACTGTGGTGAAATATTCGCGATAGTAAGGATCAGCCACCGAAAATGTTGTTGAACTACTTGGTCTACCGGTGGAAGAGTAAATGGTAGAATTACCACCGACACTTCCACCGGCCATCGAACTTTGAGTGCTATATTGAATATGATCAGTGTAGGGTATTGGCGAAGGAGTACCACTGCCGCCACTATGAGGTGCGTTGTTCATGGAGGTGAATATCTGCGTTGTATACATCGCTGGTTTGAGGCCATTCGCAGAGATAAACTCTATAGGGCCCGTGTTTGAACCGTCTGCTAGAAGACTGCTATGCGTTGAAGTTGGAGTACCGTTTATGGATCGAGAACCGTGTTGGGGGGATGTCAGTCCGTGATGACTCTCGTCTTTGATTGAGTTGACGTCGACCACCAGGTCTCCAGTTTGACCACCAGCTGAAGATACCAGCACGACCTATAACCACCAAGGGATGTTAGCGCCATGCCTGCTGCCCTAGGTGGGCCCTAGATCTAACCTACTTCTAGCTAATCAAATTCTACGTTTCATACCATGCACTAATACTAATAGATAAAAAAAAGAATCATTAGATTTTAGATTTAGAGGAAAAAGAAAATATTTAAAATAAAGCATATATTCACGTTTCAACCCCTACTATAGAGAATGTCCAAAAAACAGTATCATTCCTAAGTAGGAGTACTCTATTAGGTACAAATAATCACGATCACATGCACTTCAGTCGCACCTTTCACACTAAAAATGAAGCACATGTCACTAAATAAACAAATTATTCCGAAGAAAAACACCACTAACTACTTTTTTAAAAACTAACACTGATGACACCAATTCATTATTATTCACCTTAGCTCTGGATTGCTTGGGGATGATTATCGAGCCATCAAGACTACCCGAACTAGGTGAACTACAGTCCAGTTTCCGATGATGACTTAAATCCTCGGGTTCCCGTTTGACGATGTGCAAATTCTGTCCGCCAGCCGTAGGCTGTGTATACCCGACGTGTGGATTAATAAATAAGCCTTGGAACTCTTGAGAATTAAGTTGACCGGCAGCACTAAGAGGCGGGGTCGGCAATTCTAAGCCCGCCCCACTCACCAAACCATTGGTTGCCTTCAGCTGTGACGTTAGAATCCCTCCGGCCTGGGAACCTGCCCTGCAACAAATATGTTACGTCATATGTGGATGTTGCGTTAATAGTGGGGTCATATAACATCAATCGTACTACTTTGAGAGCCATAGTGCTATCAATTTGGTCGTTAAAATGTTTGATAAATTAACAAATAATCAATCGTCGTGATTACAGAGTTCACGATTTTGTTAATAATTATGACTGCATTTTTTATCCTTACATAAAATATAATCAAATAATTCGAATAATGTAATGGATGAGAAGAGTAGGTATTAATTGGTTCATTTTTTAATTAATATTTCAATTTACAGTCGACAAAAGCAAACAAGAACCCCGGATAGTATGACCGAAAGGTTTTATCATTTTTACCGTACTTATTTAGGTACGTACCACCCTGTAGGTATATACAAACTGTTTGACGACGATATTAATATTTTTGCACAATAAAATAAAATAAAGACATAATGGGCGTAGCAAGGTTCTACTATAGGGGGTTTAAGAAAATAAAACAACTAAAAGTAGGTAGGTACCTACATAAAAGATGTGAAAAATACATACAGAAAAAATCTCCTCCAAGCAATTGGGGGAGTTCTTTTTCGTGGACAGTTTAAACTATAAGCTAAATACAAAATTATGTTCTGTTTTATATCAAGTACCTATTCTTTCCTTGAAAAGGTCCTTTCTGGGGTAGCAGTGGAAACAGGATGGAAGCCAATATTTGCAACAATGTGTAAATATTGGGATATAGTTTTTGGTCACACTTATCTGAGCATTCTAAAGCTGATTTTGGAGAAGAGGAGGTGAGAGTCATAGCTGCTTTCTATACTTAAAGTCCTGCTTTGACGACAAATATACTTTTTTTGGGCAGTACCTACTGCTGAATCTTCGATTTCACAACTGGTAGCAAAATTCGACGATAACAAGAGCATGTTAGGATTGGTAAATATTTCAAACTACTTTTATTGCGTCTGTTGGAAGTCTAATTTGGAAAATATTCTACGAAATGCGGATCCAAAAACAAATTTTCTCTTTAAACGTTTCCTTAGATAGTGGTTAAATATACATACGATTGCTACGAGTAGTTCTAATTTGTTAAAAAAGCTCAGATAACTGACTGTAATTGCCGATTTAAATAAATTAAAGTGTTACCGTGTTGTGCCAGTCAAGCATGGAAAAAAGGTATTTTAGTATGGTAGCTTATTGTACAATTGTCGATCTTTTTCTTTTATCTGCATATCCATCAAAGGAAAAAGCCAAATACAAGATTAATATTAGTAAGAAAATATGTATACCTACCTATATCTTTTTCAAAAAGTGGGAAAGTAATCATGGTATTCACCCTGCTCCTTCTTGAAAACACAAACATTTCCATTATTGTCGAGAAAAAATACAAGAAATGTAAATTTTAGATACGCTGGTCTTCCATAATTGTATATCAATAACTGCGTATAGTAGACTCCGTTTCACATAAGAAGAACCTACTAGAGGTCTAGAAGTTGCAGTCGTATACGTGAAGAAGCTGCACATACCAATATCTGAACATCAATATCGGTCAAAGCCTCTAAGGCCTATAGACTTCTAGTGGGTTCTTATGTGAAACGGAGTCTACAAAAATAAAACCACTTTTTGAGTATTGTGTGTACCTAGTACGACAATGCCCAAAATAAATTGTTTTTTATTTTTTATTTATTTATCATTTGTTTCGATATCCACTTCTTAAACTTTTTGTTTGTTTGTTAAAATTTTGGTTGTAAATGTTTTTATGTAATTTCTAAAAGTTATTTGAAATATACCAGGGGCGATTCAAATTAAGCAAAACAATACTTAACTATATCACTTTCATGAAAAAAGATTAAAAATATTTTTCCCCAAAAACAAGAAAGCAGCTTTGATATACCTACTGAAAGAAAGAAAATTTTGTTAAATTTTCGATGTCTTCTGTTAATGGGTGGTTTAGTATTTATCGGGGAATATAATAGCTCGGGACTTATCGCTAAATTTTTGAAAAACGCTTGGAAATTTTTTTAATTTTCCGGTATTTATTATAAAATATAAACAAAAAGGTCGATTTGATATAAATTTTAATAGTGAAGATGTAAGCTCCGGTACTACCAGGTCTAGTACCTAGTAAGTACTCACGTGTTCGTGTAGATTGGCGCGTGGACTCGCGGCATTGTGAAGGTGACCCGGTACAGGTCGCTATAATCACGATTAGCGCCAAGCGGGCAACCAGTCTCTGAAAGATCTAACGCCAGATAAAACTCAGAACCAGCTTTTATCACTTAGTACATTTTGCTGTCGGTTTACTGCGAAATCAGGAAGACAAATTAAGACAAACTGGAAAACTGTTTTAAGAACAATTACACAAAAATAAACGATAAAATGTGTTATCACATCAATAATAATCTGTCAAGGAAAAAACATTAAGTGGACTGGATTGCGGAAATGCATCAGTGTTTATGACATTTTGAGAATGTGCTTGTGTTTGTGTGCTCAATTTTAGTATAACCGTTGTATTTGTATAGGTAGGTGAATTTGGCAGATTCACATGATAACTATCTACTTATATTAGTTTCTAGCAAACTTCCTTAAAATAAATCAAACTGCATGACAGGCAGTTATCGGCTTAAAACTTTTCTTGTTAGTAGGTTAATTTTCAGTAGTTTTAAGTTAAGTTTTAAATTCACTTGATGGAACCAGATTTTTTTAAAATTGTTCACGTAATTTTTATGTTAAACAACATAAAGAGTACCTCACGCAGAATAACATATACATTGTATGGAATAGTTTTTTTATACAAAAATGTGCTCAATGAAAACTGTTAATCCAACATAGTCAAACACCACAAAAATTGAACGTCCGGTGTCGCATTTTTAGTGACCATATTGTTGGACGATATTTTATTGAGGTAAACTTAAATAGTGAGTCTTATCTAAATTGGATAAACAATCAGGCGTTGTGCAATGCGCAATAAATAATTCTCTTGTTAAACGAAAATGTTGACGAAACTGGGTGCATGTAAAAAAAGGTACTATTTCCTCAAAGTAATTTTTTATTTTGACAACTTTATTACGTTGCTTTAGAGAACCAGACACTATATGAAATAATTCCATTTCATCATTCTCGCTGTCATCACTATCTTCGCTCATTAATGCCGAAATATTACAAATGCTACTTATATACCTATGCTTCATCGTTAACATTTGAATTAATGCAACTTTTTTTTCCATTTTAAAAGCTTCAATGTTCGTGGTCGATACCATCAAATCCGACCGGAAAATATTTGCAGAATAAATGATAGATTCCTACTTATTGGATGAAATATTCCAAATTAAATTGTCAAAGAAGATGAACTGTATCTCCATAGTTATTCAACATGTTAGCTACATGTATCTATTCATTCACTGCACTCGGATATTCTTATTGTACGATGAGCATAAAAACACCGTCTATACTAACGTAGTTATACATTATTTTTTTTAATAAAATATATATAAATTCAAATGCGCATAAAAATATTGACCAAACTACGATTCAATAAATGTTCAATTAATGTCTTAGGAGTAAAATGAAAAACAGAATAAGTGACTTACATCTGTGCCTTCAGATCCATTACGTTAAAACAAGTTCTAATATTCACAAACCTTATTAGAATAAAATTATGTTCAAAACTTGCTATTCTGGCTATTCGGGCGTTCAAATAAAAACATCAACAAAAAGGTACAAATTCTATCATAGGCGTTCACTTAATTTTTGATAGCATTTTAAGTTTTTTGACATTCATTGACGTGCTATTAATTGTAGAGCGAATTATTTCAAAATATGTTGAGACACTGAGCTTTTTGGGTTCTTTATTCAATCTAGTTTGCGATTTTGCTACTGCCCTATCCAGTGGATACCGCCGTCATATTCTATTTTTTGTGAAGAAGCGATCTATTTTATTATTACAAACAAGATAATATTTATTTTTAGAATTTGCTTATTTCTGTGAAAATTCGTTGTGTATACAGTATATTTTTAGCAGCTTTTAGTTCAATTTCAACATCTAGAAGTTGAAAGTTAATAATATTTGCGAAATTGGGTGCACATTTCAATCTTACCCCGAGTCTAGGCCCAAGTATCAGCAGAAATTCATTACTTAACTCTGTATATATAATTTTGATAAAGTCCATTATGGTTACTGCACTGTGTCATTAACCTCTAGAGCCTGGCTTTTTTATTCAATTTTTCTAATCAGCATCAATTTATTCCAAACCTACGTTTATATCAAATTTTATTGTTTATTCAAGAAAATATTTATTATTCTCCCAGAAAAGTATTCAGTTAAATATATCCACGTTAGTTCAATAAATCTTCAGGTAATACTAAGAAACAAAAAAATTAGGTAGGTGAATATCAACACCACCGCACAAATGGAAACCTGACTGGGTTTTATAAGTCAGGAATTTTCAGAAAAATGCGAAAATTAAATTTTGATGGTTAGAAACCTAATTTAACTGTTATATTTTCAACGTTCCCAGTATAAAATTAAGATCAATCTCAAAAGGGATTTTCAAAATAAATATTTTATCGTTTTCAACTGTAGGTAAATTTTATGACAGAATATTCTTTTTTATTTTTTATTCTATCGTTACGCTCGGTAACGATTTGAATAAACTTTGAACAGATGGCAATTGTCTACGCACTTTTGACAGTGTCATCACTCATCTCGTATTATTCTACTTGTGCCGGGCAACCCTTTCGATTTCTTATACAAATTCAAATCCATTGTGCTTTTTGCCATTCTTATTCATAATCAAAGTGGGTCCTTAATGCGTACTGAACGTATAATATGTAGTTAGTATTGGGGAACACTTCCTTATGAAATTAGACGCTGAAAATTTTGTGTGAATTTTTTTCTAATATTTCAACAGAAATTTCACTATAACAGACCACAATTTGGGAACTATGACTAAAAAATGGTGTATACAGGCTGAAAAGAAATGGGAATTGGCGCCAGCACCCACAGCCATTCTAGAATAACATAATAATAGGCTATCACAAACTCACCCTCACCTCAACTGAAATGAGAAGCGATAACATTAACGACAACCAACCATACAATAAACTGGGATAGGTTGCTATAGCATATTTTTAGGAAAGAACGTTGGTGTGGTATCCTGATGGATCTAAAACTGATAAAGTTACAGAAGCTGGAGTGCACGATGCTAGACCCATGTGTAATGATCATCGAAAGGGGGTATAGAGACCATGAAACGCTCTTGTGAAGGTTCACGACGCTTCGACAGAGATCGGCAGTTAGTAAGAATATTGACAAAGAGATACATCATTACTGCTGCAGGTGAAACGTTACGCACGTAGCTTCCAATCTCACGTATGTCAAATGTCACGCATGTGACGTCAATTGTGACGCAATGCAAAACAGTTCTACACATTTTCGCGCTATTGGGCTAGAATATGCTTAGTATATCTTATATATCTACGCAAAGTGAATAAAAAAATTAGCAGCACGTGTAATTCTACTTGCAAAAAGTTTATTCAGTTCAAGATGTGTTTTGTACTAATTAAATTATAGCGCCATGAAGTTTTGTGGTTAAGTAGTAACTCTTACGTCGTTTGGCCAGTTATAACTGGAATGTAATGTTTTCCCACAAACTTATTTCTTGTACTGTATGAATATGGGTACATATTTTAAAATAATCCATATTATATAAAGAATAACAGAAATATAGCATTCATTGATTATGGATACAGCAATCCCAGAGTATGTTCAAAGACTCTAACAACACTAATACATATTTATTAAGTAACGGGATGTGTCTATGAACACTATAAGTAATTTATGTAAAATCTTACGACAAATAGGCGTGACTAACACCCAGTGTTTACGAAATATTTCGATTCCCTCCTACACTGCTCCATTTTTATAAATTGGTTATTTGAGAAGTTTAATGACAAATAAGTGATGGTAATTAAATAATTGGGAAGTTGCCGACTTCGATCTATTCAAGAACTAGTTTGCTCTTCATTTCTTAAGTTAATAGATCGTATTTTTTCTGTTTCACGCCTCTTGTTTATTATTAAGAGTAATAAAACTTAGCTATTTGATATTGATGAATGGATCTCTGATCAGAATTAAGTCGAAAATAGACACCGATAAAACAGAGCTTTATGCTAGATACTAACAGAAAATAAGGCAATAAATTCATTATTTGTACATTGTCGAGCTAAAATTGGCTACGGATGTCGAAGCAAGTAGAACTAGTGGAACGTCTACCAAATGCTTAGCTGTAATACCAAATGTTCAGAGCGATGTTCTTGCGTATCACGGAAATGTAAAGAAGTTACCTGTTTTTTTACCATAAGGCACTCATTTTTTGTTATTAATTCGTTCTACAATTATTATCAACCATTAATAATATTAATTAATATAGTGAAAGGAGTCTAATATAGAAAAACCTCTGCTTCACTGAATAACTTTGAGCATTGAATTAGTGAATGTGGTCACAAAGCCCAAAAATAAGGAATAGAGTCAATGAGAGATGGAAAAAATCCGAAAAAACATTAATTGGGCCAATTAAATAGAGATGGTGAAGGGAAAACAATGAAATATTTACATTAATTGGGAGAAACAAAAGCAGATAAATAGTTGAGAGATGTGCGCGAGATTAAAAATTTATCACTACTTTTAAAATTAATATTGTTAACTCTATCACTTAAATCATTCATGTTTAATCCGACTTTTCGAATAAAAACCAAAAACAATTTTACGAGGTAATGTTCAATTTTTCAATTCTTTGTGTTTGGAGATTAATGTCGAAATATATAAATAAAAAGTTGGCTTTATTAAAAAAATAAACCGTTGGTAGTTTGTTTTGATAACGGGTACGTAATCCTTAGCTACTGTGTGCCTAATAAAAAAAGACGAAGGTACTTTATCCTAGATAAATCAAAATGATTCAAAAGAGCATGATGGTAAATTTTAATTCTGTGTTTATATCTTACCTACTTCTCATAAGGGGCGTACGATACCTTAGGCAGATCTCTGGGTTGCCAACAATATCCTACATATGTAATTTTAATCCCTTTTATTAAAAATGTTATCTCGGATCTGCATAGTAACGTGATACTGATAGTATCAGGTTGAAGACCCTTAGTTCGAACAAATTATATTTAAAAAAAGATCTTTGTGACCCCCTACGTGAGATTTATTCGTTTGTTATTTTAAACCTTAAAATATTCATTTCGATTGCTGCTTTTTACTTATTTCTCCCGCCATTAAATTTATAACTCTACTCTCATATTCGAAAAGGGATCGTACAGTAACACTTTTTTATGATGGTAATAAAGTATCGGCTTCATTTTCGATACGAAATACAATATCGATATTAATATAAGTTATTTATTTGACAGTTTGTCCTAATTTTTTCTCAACAGTATGTCTACATGCGTTTCATTCTACATTTACGAAAATAAATTAACTGCTCTCTTCCCACGACGATTAAGCCACTAAATTTTTCAAAATAAATGGCAATAAACCCTCCTTGTTCCACAATAGAAGTATTTCTCAAAAGGTATAGATTTGTATTCTATTGCAACAAGATTGTACCACTAGAGCTGCTCCAGACTGCAATTCATAGCAATTTTAACTTTTCAATCAACAGTGACAGTCAAGCTGCCCTTAAAGCACTTCAGTGCTCTAAGGTAGCATATCGGCTGGTATGGGAATGCGGCGAAGAACTTAGAAGACTGGCGATTCGGAACTGTAACACTGGAGTGGGTCCCAGGTCACGAAGGAATCGCTATCAATGAAAAAGCTGACGAACTCGCAAGAGCAGGATCGTCAACCCTGATGAACGGACCAGAAACAGCTGTGGGCATTCCCAGATGCTCAACTAGGTCATGGTTAAAAGGGTGGGTAAAAGAACAACACAATAAACACTGGATGAATACGCCCAGAATAACTTGGGAAGAAATTCATAAAAGAACTATCAGAAAAAGTAGCGAAGGAACTGCTCTCTTTCTGACACTTTCCCACAAAGGAGCACCTGAACAAAATTGGGCTGTATAACGGAGATCTTACATGCAGAAGATGCAAAAAGGATACCGAAACAGCTCTGCATATACTATGCAACTGTGAGACGCTGGACCACAGGAGGCAGAAACTGTATGGTAAGTCCCAAATGACTCCAGAAGACTTCTACAACCAACCAGCAAAGAACCTGTATGAGCTAATACAGGGAGCGGATTGGCTGAATAGGCTGTAGTCAGAATACTAGTATCCACAATAAGCCCAGGAGGCTGAGGTGGTGCCGGCGAAGGGACGGCTCCCTTATTAAAAAAAAATTTCAATTGTTACTACTGATGTCATAACATGTTTAGAATGATTCTATTCCTAGGGTCTTCTCGAAAACAAAGAAGCTTGATTGTATACCCTATAATGTCGCTGTCACGTTATTTTAATTTAGCAATTTCCTCTTTCTGTTGTTCGCAGACTAGGATGCACCTACATTAGGACGGTTTAGGGTAGAAAATACGGAATTAAAAAAAACTCTCATTACCAGTTTAATATACAACCTTTAAGTTGTATCATTTCAAATTCATCTTATTGAACTATGACATAATAGGATGATACATTTAATTAAATTTCAGTTGAATATCTTTTTTCTGTATTGAAAATGAGATTCTGTATATTTTCTAATTAATCATGAATACATTAAGCACTCGTTATCTATTCGTAGACAACTGTCATCTTTATATGTATCTAAGCCTCCTTCAGTTTCACTCTGATCTGATTTAAAACGCCAACGAGTACAGCTTATCGAGACTGTAACATAATAGACCAGGAAATTGACTACATTTTACATTAAACCAGCAATTACAGTTAAAGCAGATATCAAACAGACTAAAAGGGTTGAGGATATGTTGTCCCTAATAATAACAAACCAGATTGGTTGGTTATATCAACTGATATCTCAACCCTTTTTAACTCAGAAGTGTTATTTAGTGTCTGTGGTGGCATATAGCCAGAGAAGTAGTTGTTGCTTCTTGGTGAACGGTCTGCTCTTTGAAGAGTGAGTATTTTTGATTATTAATATTTATGTTTTTTCTTTAACCATATTTTTACTTTTTATTAGAGATATCTAACTTTACATTTGAAGTTAGAAGAAATAAGCTTCCAATTAATTTTGATACTAATTGCTTGTGATAATTTTGTAATAACGACATACACTTAACTTCATTTAAAATATATTTTAATAACTTTTCAGTAATCTTTTTTCCTTTTATTGATATGAAAAGCATGAATGAAGTACATAAACTTCTTAATAAACATCGTATTTAAATTACCTGTAACTAGAAAACGGTTTTTAGAGTTTAAATTGGATTTAGATATATTAATAAACTTCTCAAACCTTAACTAATGTATCTTCAATATTTCTATACTGCTTAAAGTCTTTTTTCTCAGATGATTTTCAATATTTCTTTATTCAATTCCGAGCACCTCGTTAAAAAATTTGTAAAATTAGCTAATTTTATTTAGGTAATGAATCCATAGCTACTTGTTCCTTGGTCTATAATACGTGTAAGTAAATAAGGTGGGTGCGCTACAGCTCGCGTGTATTTGAAGTATTATTTCTATTTGGTTTGTAGTAGCCTCGAGAAGAGACATTATTTATGGCTAGCTAGGTCGCATGTTTAATATAAGTCATTCAACTATCCCGCCTGTGAAATGCCCTCTTTGCCTTCGCATTTTCTCGCCCCATTTCATCTGCATTTTATCTGTCGGAGACCCTAACATCAACCTGAATTTTTTTTGCTACCCACTGGTTTAAAACTATTATTATATATCTTTGTCCGGAATAAATGAACTGTATATTTCATACTTCCAATATAAAACAATTAAGAATATATCAATAAGTTGTTTGTCACGGAAACTTTTGTAAACTTGGATAGATTTAAATATTTTGTGCGGTAAAATTATTGATGTTTTTATAGCATTTTCGTACCAGAGTTTACAATAAAAACAAGACTCTTTGTTGTATCACGATAAACCAATAAAAGTAACACAACGCCGACGATATTTATTTATTTATATAAATTTATTTATTTATTCCAACAATTTGTTAATTACAGTTGGTTTGGTTTCTATAAGAGGTTTTTCATCAGATCTATGTATGTCAATATTATGCCTTAATCTAAATTAGATTACCTACAACGTAGGGTTCAATATTCACAAGAAATTTTCATACTAAGAGTTTACAATAAAAACAAGACTCTTTGTTGTATCACGATAAACCAATAAAGCTATAAACCAATAAAAGTAACACAACGCCGACGATATTTATATAATGAAGATCTAATTATAGTATAAAATTAATGATTTGTTTCTCAAAAAGGAAGGGATTTATTGTTTAACCAAAATACCTAACCAAAAGTTTCTAATATTTTTTGAGTTATAATAACCTAGAAATTAAATATAAGAAAGTGAAAAGCTTTCTCGGACAGCCAAGCGGCTTTGAAAGCACTTAGCTCTCACCGTGTAACGTCTAAATTAGTTTTAGACTGACAAAAATACTCTCCTCAATAGGAGAACTCAATAAAGTATTGCTGATCTGAATCCCTGGCCACTCTGGCATGCAAGGAAACGAAAGGCAGACTCTCTTGCAAAGGAGGGTGCCGCACGTGTTTCTATCGGACCAGAACCTACAATTAGCATCGCAATATGTTTTGCAAAACAAATACTTAATACCTGGACAGTAAGAAGAGCTTTGGACTTCTGGCATAATTTACCAGGATTTGTTCATTCAAAGGCTTTTATACATCCTTTGAAGAATGTCTAAACAAATGTTAGACTACAGCAGGTATGACCTACATTGTCTAACAGGCCTTTTAACAGGCCACTGTCATCTGAATCATCATATGCTGAAACTTGGACTGTCGGAAGATCCGACTTGCGGTCTTTGTAGGGAAGATGATGGAACAGCAGAGAGCATATAATTTGTACCTGCCCTGCCGCGGCTCGAATCAGGTATCTGATGATTGGCAGGGTCTCTCTCTCGCCTTCGGACCTGAAATATCATTTGTTTGGTGAAATCTGAATACGTGTGAGCCACAATAGACTCTTGCGAGTCGCAGTGGAAGGCCTCATAGACCCACTCACCACACGCCTAACCTAAACTAACCTAGTGGGTAAGGGAAGTATTTTATTTTATAGTACAATATTTTATAGCACATAATTTTATATTCGAGGTGATTCACCACAAGTTTTCTTTTATAATCTCAAAAATTGTGGAGTTTTTCAAGTTACTATAAAATAATTGTGAAATATTTCGTAAATTTTTTGAGTACAACTCTATAATATCTGGTTGTTAAAGGATTATTGTATTCCAATACTCTATGTACTTTTTGAAACAAACTATAGTATAGAGACAATGATGGGTAAGAGTGATTAGTAAACTAATAGAAATACTAAAATTGAAATCAAAGCCCACATATGTAACAAATGTATTTGTTGTTGTTGTTTTTTCAAATCGCCGCGGGATACAAGCCATACTTTTCTGCATCTTAATCGAACAGCCTGTTATATAAATAAGTCCCAAGTAAAAGTTGTTGGTTCTTGCAACATTGAATCTGTAGAAATTATGCAAACTGTCTTGTATCCAAACAGCCGCAATTCAGGAGATTTTTTTTATATTAATCCCATTGTATGTCGTAATATATAGTTCAGTGATACAGACGAATGCTATAAATTTCGTCCAGACATTTTTATTTCTAAAAGATTCTCATATATTTAACGCTTATTTTTATCCCAACCATTTCAGTTTCTTTTGTTCAGGGGCGTATCCAATGGTATACGCATTTTAATGAATGTCTTAAAAATTCATTATAATAATAAATTTCGTTATGAGAAAAAAATGATATAAAGCCATATCTAATGTTTCCAGTTTTGATATAGGTGGTGACAAAGGTATCTAAAGATGAATGCTACACATTTTGCAATCAAACACCACCCCCCAACTTATATAACTTTATAAATCTACCAACTATATTTATAATACTATATTTTTTTGAACTAGTGCTCCTTGCTTCAACAGAAATAGATATACAAATTTCCAGCAATAAAACTTTTTCGAAATTACTTATACGAAACGACAATTTGACAGTCCATTATCTCGAAAAATCTTCACAATATTCAACTTTGTAGTTGAAATTGATGTTTATATTTATTATAAGAAAACTATAATTAGTTTAAATGGGGCAACCGGTGTAATATTATATATTTGGATAAGCCCTTCAACACAAATTTAACGATACCACAGCTGTACAGTTTGAAATAATAATAAAGTGAATGTTCAAATCAATAAACATGTCTGTACATTGAGACAATGTTCAAACTTTGTTTCTTATAAGTTTTAACTTATTTTCAAATAACGTTATAAAGATGACCAAATGATAGCAGCTGAAATTACCATTAATGTACATTATTTTAGATACTTACGACCATATATCAGCTAATTTGTCTTTGGAATCAGGTAATTTATAATATTCATAAATCAGTCCCATCGCTGTTGATTGATCTTCAGCCCCACCCCCGATGTTGAGCATGGCTGTTGTGGCGGCTGTTAGAGGATGTTCGTAAAATGCTCTCCAATTATGTTGATCCTCGGGAGGGGCTGCCCCCTCGGGCAATTCAGCCATACCTCGTTGACCCACCACTGGCAAATCTCCGGCTGCGTGCGATGACGTTGAATCAAGACTTTCTTTCCGTTTTCTGTAAGAAAATGCATCAATATTAATTTGGTGTAATACTTGACACTATAAATAATTTCAAATTCGTCAAAATGAAAATATTTGCGAGACTGATATTGGATATTATTGGAATACATCTAGAACCACTATTTCTGTATAAAATTTGTTAATTTAGTTTGTTCTTCCGGATACAGAATGGTATTTAGAATAAAAAACAGTAAAAAAACTTTTTTCCTATAATTATAACTGTAGGATTTATTTTGTTCTTGTCTTTGCAATATTTGTTTTTTAATGTTTGTGTTAACCAGTTTGTTTTACAACAAACATTTTTATAGCAGTTATGCTATAAAAATGATAGTTACATAGACTTTTCACATAATAAAAATGTACAGTAATGTTTATTGCCGCATGCAAAATAAATGTAACGTGATGTTCACAAACATTTTGCACTTATTATAAGCTCTTGTTACTTGAAGAAAAAATTATGTCAGTGTTCATTGTGTTGGATGTTAAATTTGTAAATGTGAAGAATAAATTGACTAGATATGGGGTATAACAATTAACTATTTTTTAATTGGCTGAAAACTTTCGTTATTAATTATAGAAGAAACTTCGAAATGTCTGATACTTGACAATTAAAAATAAATACAAGAAAACTGTTTACTTCAAAGGGATATAAAAACAATATGAAATGTTATTTATTGTCATCAGAAATAAGTTTAATTACAATTAATTTTAAATTATTTTCTTATTATTCCAGAAATTGTAGTTCTTAGTCACTCTTTTTGGAAGTCATTGTCAATACCAACAAATTTATATAAATTTAATTATTTATTCCAACAATTTGTTAATTACAGTTGGGTTGGTTTCTATAAGAGGTTTTTCATCAGATCTATGCACGTCAATATTATGCCTTAATCTAAATTAGATGTAGGGTTCAATATATTCAGAAGAAATTTAATATTTTGTTATGAAGTTAGCCTAACTGCTATATTTTCAGGGGCAGGTCCTTAGGTTTGTAGTCTAAATCGTCCAGCAGCCACCCACATAGTGATAGACCTGATCTCCTCCCTATCTATGTTTAACAAGGGTTCTCCTTTGATCAAGGCACTTGCTTTGCGGTCTATCTGGTCCTAGATTTAAAGGGAATCATAGCTTCTCTTTTCAAGAACTTGTGGAACAGGAAATTTTGATCAATGCGGTAATCTGGAGTTTTGGCATCAATATTAAATTTTTATAACATTAGTTTTAGATAGCCATAAAAGCTTGAAGCAGAACTGTGGTTAATTTATTATTAACTAACGACATAGAGAAAAACGACAAGAATTTAAAAGGTGTCATTTATTTTTGAACAAATTTGAATAATTAATAAACTATTTTTACAAAAATGTTGTCCGTTAAGGAGTCGTCTTTTTTCCTCAAGCTTTGAGTTCGAATTCGGTTTTTATCTTTATTTTATTTAAATGCTAACTAGTTTTATTTTGATCTATTACACAAAAATTGAATTATGTCATTTTTTAAGTTTACCTTGCTCTTTTGGATAAATTTTGCATGACTTGTTGGCTTTGCGAAATGTATACATTAAAACTAACTCTGTCTCTACTAGAACTGCAAGATTTTTTTCCAATAAATGATTAATTAATAGAATCAAATTCAGATAACAAATCCAGTTAGAATTTGACTGGAGAAATCAACCAACAATAAATAAAATAAAAAAAATTATATACCGCGTTTTTAAAACGAACTAAAAAGTGAAGAATAAATTACTTATAAAATTATTTAAATTTATTTTATTTTTATTATTTTCTTTTTTAGTATTGAGTGTTAATGCGGAAAATTTCATATTCATTGTAAAGCCTTCATATTTGATTATATCCGAAATATAAATAATAATATGAATACGTGGTAATTGACTTGATCTATTAATTTCATTTATCTCGTTAAAATTATGTTTCTTTTTGAATACAATTTTATACCAGGTTCCTTATTCGCCTACTCAGTGATTATTATTCAAAAAATTTCTGAAAGTTGGTTATTCCAAGTAATTATTTAACTATTTAAAATCAATTCGTGCAAAACCAGATTAAAATACATAATAAATATAGATATTTCACCTTCTTCACCTTGACTGGATTGTCGTGACTTACGTTTTTATAAACGGCGCCTTAAACGTCCAAAAACTATTGACATAATTAACCAGATATAATATAATAGATTATTTAAAATCGAATATTCCAATTTAAAAACAGATTAAAATCAAATAAGTTGACATTTGGAAGTTATTACATTATAACTAGATCAAACAAACTTTATTCTGGGCATAGGTGTTGCCAAAACAGTATTTTGGAGGTTCCTTATTTACATTTTAAACAGATTTCTCTATAACTGGTTCTGTTATAAAGGATAAAATTGATTTACATACGAGGGTATAGTTTATTATTAACTTAAATTTCAAACAAAACCAGATACTTGAAAATTAAATATACCTATATTTTTCAATTTCAAACTAAACATCAGTTACTGTGTTAAACGATATAGTTCTACTATAATAAGCGATTTGATATTTTGTATTCAGTCGTTGAGTGAAAAATATTTTTTCACTCAACGATTCAGTATAATTGGAATTGTTGCTTTTTTCTGTCAGTTATTACTAATATTGTTCGTCAGTTTAAAAGTTCCCTTGTGACGCCCCTGGTATACGAATACGGGAAAGTTGTTTAATATGACAAATAGTCGACTTAATAGAAATATCAGAAAAAAAGCCTACCACACCCTTTTAATTAAGAGATATCACTCCATATATCTTCGAGCATGTTAAACAAGGTAGGAAACACTAGTTCAGATTTTGTGAAATTGTATTTTCTCCAACTTTTCTTCTCTCAACTTTCAAATCCTATCGATATATCTGTTTATTTATGTGACATAAAGCCGTGTTGCACTTTCGACTGCAATGTTATGCATCTTTTGTAAAAAAATTTCATTACGTCATAAAGCACTGTGAATAATTATGGTTCAGTTCTTACCAGCGGAACGTTATTTGTGTACAGGTACGCCTCACAATTCTAAACATATTCAATCTTCATACAGAGTGTTCTTACACTACCCATAAATATTACAACATTTATTTTTAAGCAGTTTCCATATGAATTAACATTCTGTTCTTATTTTAGTGTATGGCACCGTCCCCAAAAGTGGCTGTCACTGAATTTAATTTTAAGTTTAATTTTTTGTCTTCTGATGTTTTTTTACCAATGCAGGCTATAGCGGCAATTGTCTCTGCTTGAAACACAGACGTGTATCGACCAATGTTAAAGAACATTCTCTTCCTAGGTTTATTTATTCCAGCCCCAGTGCCATGGTTTGTTTTGGATCTATCGGTGAACCAGATGATTTCTCCAGAATAACCTGGATGCATCACCTGTTCCCTGGATGTTCACTCGCTCAGTGAAGATGTTCTCCGGTGTCATACTATCAACAAAAGTCATGTGAAATATGTGTTCATCTAGTATTGTCCCAGTTATTTCAGTGTGTCCTTCTCGAACATTGTTCGGGGACCATAAGTCTCCCGATTTCAGCCTAAGAATTGCCATCACCGCCTCCGGCCTTACAAAAGGTTCCAAAGGAGGAAGTTGAACAAGGGCTTCCATTGATGCCGTCCCTGGGCTGTGCATTGCCCTGGTAACACCAGGTTAGGTTTAGGATAGGTTCTATGTGAGTGGGGCCTTCTCGCCACCTCCACTGCGACCTTCGTTAGGTCTATTGTGGCTCACCTCTAGGGATTACAATTCACCCCACAATCCTGTGCTTCTGACGAAGTCCATGGTTGTATTTGGTGGTACTTTTTTGTCGTTCGGGTCTAAGGTACTAAAACCGAATATATTATACCTTACCCTGCCCAAGGCTTGGTTCCGATCCGACCGGTAAAACCAAGGAGGGCTTGTCTTTGGATTGCAGTTAATATGTTCACTGCAGAGGACACTTCTGTCCTCCTCCACCAGACTATTGTTCCATAGGTGATAGTTGGTCTTATCACAGTTGTGTAAAGCCAGTCGTAATCCCCATGTTTTTCTATTACCTACTTTTCTTTATTGGCAGAAAAGCCTGTTGGTAATTTTTTCCAATTCAGTTTGAAATCAAGGGTCACTCCCATATATTTAACTTGTGGTCTATGTATAGCACTATTGGTCCAGTGACTGAATATCCGTTCTCATGTTCAACAAAATAAGGATCAATGATCCTATACTCATTTACAGCAGACCAAATGGTAACTCGACCACGTTTCTGTGTAAATGGAATAGTAGTGACAGAAACACAGACTGAAAAGAAAATGTCTCAAAATCAGTGACGCCAAAGTTAAAGCTGATGTAGTTGTAAGATATTAAATCATGCAATTGATGAAGGATGAAATATTCAAGGAAATACTCAATGAACTGGAAAAATCCTTTGCATATAATTATGTGCAGCAGCAGTATTTCTTAATTAGTTTTTTTTTTACTTTTTCAAAGCCTCACAGATACAATTACAGCCTGTTGTGAATCTAATTTACATAAACAAAAAAAGCTATAGGCCGAAAAAATTAAATATTATTGGTTTATCTGTTGTCTCTAGTTAATATCAAAACTGATTCACCTGATTAATTTGAATGCTAAAAAAGGAAAAAATAACTTGAATAACTTCATCGTAAACATTAAGATGATTGACAGTTATTCTGAAGATTTTATTTCAAAACATGATTATAATAAATTGATTTAGCTATCAATGAGATCTATTCTGAATGTAAATAAGTACCCCAAGGCATTGTTCTTTGGATTTTGTACAACTAAAAACCAGTTTCAACGATTTAATCCGCCTAATTAAGGCGATAACTTACGATAGAATATGGATAAACAACAAAATAAATTGCAAAAAAACTATTTGACATTTAATAACACTTCAATTTATTTTGCGGTGTTAATAGGTCTGTTTATAATTAATAATAATTTAGGCAGTTATTAAAATACAACTGAAACAAATGATTGTTTTTATTAAATAAACAACAAACGCATACCGTTTGATCTATTAAAACCAACGTGTCTTAATATTAATAATACATGTTCACCCTCAAGCAAAAATTACGTAAATACATAAGAATCATATTATTTACAACATCAACATAAAATACAAAAGTCGGGGCGTTTTAAAGGAAAGTTATGATATTTCTTGGAGAAATTGGACCTTAAAAAATATCATATATGTGCTTAGAAATATTGGGAATCCCTGAAAAACTGGTGGTTGAAGGAAAAACAATAGAATGGATAAAGAAGGCACAGTGGCCTCGATGAATAGAACATATTATGAGGATCCCCATATGACCTAGAAAGAATACGATGGAAAGGTGCTATATATAGAGGAATACGCAAAGAAAATGCAGATTAAGGAGTCCACAATTATATGAATACGATAGAGTGGAAAACGATAACAAAAATATCCAGGGGTGACATTCCGTTCATAAAAACTAGCGATCGCTTTTAAGCGACGTCACCTGGATTTTACATTTTACATTGATATTTTGACGTAGGTGACACCTTATGGGTATCAGAGATTAGAACTATTTGTCGCTCCAAAACAACCAAACTTGGTGAACGGAATGTGTATATCGACAAGATCGATTCAAGACTACTCGCTATATAGGTGAACAGAATGCCACCCCAGGACTGACAACAGAATATAAAACGAGAAAAATGGGACTGATCCACCTCATTGTATAATAGATCAAAATCCAATCGCATTAGATATAATCCGCATATAAGGCTTGATGATGATTTTGAAGGCTCGTAATAATCCTTAGGACCTGTGAACCAAATCCCAGTTCCCAGTAGGTCTCGAGCGCGCGTCAAAATAGATTCGCACCTTTGATTAGCGTTAAAGGAAAGCAAGGTTTACGGTTGGCCAACCCGAGCCATGACTCTCGCCTTAGGCTAAACTCAGACGGACCACAGGGACGCGTCACGACAACTTCATAATTGTGATTGTTAGGGAAGTCGTGGTTATATAAAAAAGGAAAAGAATTACTCAGACGAACGACTTCTTGTAGTTGATCTCAGCGACGGTCGCTACCTGTGGACGGTATCACCCACAAAATTGTCGTTGTTGGTGGTTCAGTGCAAAACACATGGATACATGGACCGCCTTCGCAATGCGACAACTGGCCACTCCTCGTTTATCCATACTAAAACTGATTAACACTACCGAACACCATTGTCGTTAATTGAAGTCGTCTTGCGATTACTGCGGAGAGGAGGTGGACAGCAGAGCACTCTATCCTCAGGTGTAGTAGATGATTGGGGAAAAAGGAAAGAAGCATTAACATGGGATGTAGAGGGTGCTTTCTCAGCGGACCTGGTGCGCTGGATGGTGGATTGTAGAGACAATTGGGAAAAAGGACATGGTTTCATAACGGAAGTATTGAAAAGGAAACTAGCAGATGAGAGGGAGAGAGAGGCGTCGTAGTCGGTTAAAACGCGTACCCCCTCCTGAACGTATGCCGTAAAAGCAATTCCAGGCTGGGATGTACGAACGGGTTTGAAGGTGGGTTTTTAGTGGGTAACATTGGTACATGAGTCCCACACGGCCTCGAAGAAAGGAGGTGTGCGTAAAGCATTTTCTTCCCACCTTTCCGTCTGAGTTTAGCCTTAGACTCTTTCCATAAATCCAGAAATCACTTTTTAAGAACGAAGGAGTAGCAGTGAAGATGGTAAGGTCACATATTAATAATGCTATTTGGTATGGTTCGTAAAAACTACGAAGTCTTTGTCATTATTTTTACCGTTCCAGATATCCTAACAAAGTGTCAAAGATGATTAATCTACTAAATACCAAATCTCTAAATCAACGTTCAAATAATATGTCTGTAAAAAGTTCGTCTACTACTGGTGAACTAGTATTAACTTTTATCGAGTTGGTTTTGTCATTAATTTCAAATCTTTGAGTCGGCATTGATTTTAAATGCTCGTTATAGATATTAAAACACTAATAATATTCATACAAGGAAGAACAGTTATGTTTAACATGTAATATCTATTGAACAAAGATCGATTAGACGGAACATGAGACGGGAAAAGTATCGGATGGGATCACTCGTATTAATTAATATAATTATTTTTTTAATCTGATTTGAATGATGAATGGTCAACGTGATGTGGGTAAACTGTAAATTATTTTACAAGAGCACGAGAGCTGGTAAGTTAAAAACTTAAAACGTAGATACCATTTTCCATCTAAGTAATATTCAATCCAATATTTCACAAAAAGCATTACTTAAAGCTCAAAAAAGGTGTTTTATTCATCATAAATTTTTGTGTACGTTTTCGTTTGTAATTTCATTCCAGGTTTTTCAATTCAAAATTTTTGTTCTCCAAATGACTATTCACATGGTTTCATCCTTCACTAGTTCTAGCAATCTGGTTTTTGGTCTACCTCTTGGTCGGGTTGTTCCAGGCCTCCAGTCCTTATACTATGATTGAAGACTCTTCTCTGTATATTTCCAAACCACTTCAATATCTGTGTGATAATAGCTTTAAAATTCCTCACTCCATTCAGATTTCGAATTTCATCGAGCACAAGCGGTCTCCTCGTTCCTTTTTTTGTAAAATATTCTGCTTACGATCTTTCCAAATACAATAAAACTAAATATTTAGATTTTTCTTGATTGATTTCCAGGTCAGTTTTTTTCGCTTCTTTTGTTTTTAAGAAATTTTTCCATGTTTATCTATACTGCGATCAACGCTATGTCACATCACACTTCGTGCAATTTTCCCGTTTAGCTCTGCATCTTTTACTGCTCCATCTTATGCTTTATACAAATTATTAATTATCAAAATGACGGTGTAGCCAGTAGACGGTTAAAGAAGCTGAAACTTCAGTAACATTTTGTAAAAAGAAGAGCAAAGAAGAAATACCAGTCCATATTCTTCGTACCTGTCCATCACCGAAATCATCTTCTACTTTGTTGTGTTACGGAATCTTATGAATATCTGGGTTTTATATAAATTATTTATTTATTTTAAAAATGTCGCTTGTTTCAAATACTCTTTTAGAGCTGCCTGATACGTTCGACCAGTTGTCTACTTAAAGAAAAATTGTTTTAGAGAAGAGGCTCCCTTTTAAACAGATTTGGCAGCGCTACTGAGTGAATTAGTATGTTCTTTGTCAAATATTTTAAAGTAAATATTAAAGCACATTGAACCTTCATGTATTATGTAAAGGTTATGAAATTATATTCTATATATTCTTAGCAGAACCATAATTTTTAATAAGAATATTTAAAATTTTGTTTATTCCCATAATGAATATCTGAAATATATATTGATCCTTTATTAAAAAAATCGCGATTATTATACCTTCAGCATTTGTTTAAAATTCATTGAAAATATTTTGAAATATTTTCTTTAAAAATCCTATGGACATTTTTGTATTCCTAAAATTAAATGTATTGGAAAAATATTAATTATATGCATATACCTTAATCTATAAATAATTGAAATTTAATGGGTTAATAAAGATGAATAATTTTAATGAATATTCATACATTAATTTCATACGTGGAAAAACTCAAGGCAAAATTTTAAGTTTTCTAAAAAATTCTTATTTTAATTTATCATAATGTGATAAATTTGTATTAATTATTGTAATGTCTATACATAACTAATTAATTTTTATATAAAATGTATTGCTTAATAATATAATAGATAATATTACCGATCTAATATAACATAAGAGACAAACATTATTCAACCTCTTTCTTGCAGAATCTGTACTCTAAAGCTTCTACTAATGATTGTAGTGTATTCAACTGAACTCTTAATCATTATAATCTCAACTAGTTTATTTTAGAGCCCCTTTCAGATGTGGATTCTGAAGCCTAAATGGCCTGAAATAGCTCTTAGAGTTGCAGTTTCGAGTAAAAAATTATTGCTTGACTCTGTGCGTTTTTGGATTGATTTATACCTCAAAATAGTGACTTCTATTCGGAAATTGTGACTGTGTCAATATGCCTGCGAGTTGTTAAATTTTTGTTGCCACCGACGTGAAGTATTAAATGTACACAAAATGATTTCCGGTTGTGTGCAATTTTTTAAATTGTAAACATGATCATGAATCCAGTAATCGACGTGGGAGGCACAACGCAACTTATAATAAATATTCACTCATTTTTATTTGCTCCTGTATGGCAGCAGAGTGAATCACCTCTTCTGTATAATCGCTGTTAGTTAAATTGAAGTATTCAGTATATATAGAAGGTAGTTTTGATAAAACTGACATCCTATCTGAAAGTTATAATTGATAATATATTATATATAGTTTAGTGTGAAATTGAATTCGAAAAATTATCTCTATCATATTATCATTTTCAAAATCTTTAGTTATCTCTAGAAATTAAAATTTTCACTATCTTTAAAATTAACACTATACAACTGACCAAATTTTCCTTCACTCCTGGTTCAGCCACGCCTACAGATGCGCACTGGTCATAAGTGTGCTTTCACAGGGTCATGTTCGAGTTGTCTCCCATTCAGTTCAGGTATACTTTCTTTAATTCCACTTACAACAAGTTAATTGTGAGGGCAAGGAGCATTACACGTTAACAAATCCATACTTGGGGCAAGTTAAATAGTATTATAATGGTAAAAATTGTTATTTCTTCAAGATTTAGTTTCACTATCTATCTGTCAAAAACGGTAGACAACTGGACCCTAATAAAAATCTACCTGGGGCTGTATTCTTGTCTGTGGGAGTAGAGCTTTCCGAGAGAACACATATTTTGTCTTTATTCTGCCTGGCTACTCTGTCACTGCAGTGACAAAGACAAAATATCTGTTCTCTCGGGAATCTCCACTCCCTCAGTCAAAAGAATACAGCTCCTGTAGGTATTTGACATTTCAACTCCTCCCGAAAAATCGATATCTAGGTCAAAAGATATATTTAAGTGAATGGGAAGAGATGAGTAGAAAAATAAAACTTCTATTTAATATTAAATAATATATTATCAGGACATCTTTGGGGTCAAAAATTGGTTTATTAATGAATATAATGTTGAATTTTACATAAATGGACCAAGAAAGTCACTAAATCACCGAACAATTAGTAAGAATTAATTCCGTGAGAAGAATATTGTGTGAATCTTGAGGATAAGAATAAATTAATGAAAAATTCTATGCTTGCTTGTACAACAATGCTAAAGATTTATGAATTGTGTATTCATAATAGGCCATTACTTAACTCCAAGATTATTTAAATGCCATTAAACCGTAAATTCGAAACCGTGACCAAAATATGTACGTTTATCACAAAATGTAAAATATAAAAATTCCACACATCTGCATCAAAAATGTCACATGGGCTCCTACGCTTTTTTAATGTAGATTTTGAATGACAATGAGGCCTTTACCTGAAGCTTCAAAAGCACAATCTTTCAGAGACGGACTTAATAAAAAAACCGGGATTTTTTTAACAAGATCGTAGTATTTTATGAACACACTGTAGATACGTATAGATCTACCTTTCAACAAAAAATAATGAATACACCACATGGAACACACAGAAGATATTTCGTTAAGAAGTTATGACGGGTATAAAAATGCATCAGAGGGTTTTGTTGATAGAAAGAGTTGAAAATATAATTTTAAGATTTAAAGAATGATTAGACTACACAACAGAAGATACTCAAGTTGGCTTCTGTTTAAGTTGACGCCGAACGATGATTTATTTATCATGATAAGTATATCTACAATTATTGGCTTTTATTGACATTTGCTCTTCCATCAAGTACAATCTGGACAACCACCTTAACTCTGGGTATTGAAGCAGAACTTCAACGAAACAGAAAAAAGTTTCTTACTCCTAGGAGATCAAAGATAAACATTTAAGTATTCAGTTGTTATTAAACATTAATTGTCAGTTAGATTAAGGGCAAGGGACACGAAGAATAAACATGCCCCTACATGAATATTACGGAAATATGGTTTAATAATTAATCAAAATTGATTCTTTATAATTAAAGCGTAAGATGTTTATCGGTATTGGTTCATCGATAAGTATTTTAAGACTCGACTATTATCCAGTGAAAATTGGCTT
Organism: Galerucella calmariensis; assembly: GCA_910591675.1. Classification (NCBI taxonomy): domain Eukaryota; kingdom Metazoa; phylum Arthropoda; class Insecta; order Coleoptera; family Chrysomelidae; genus Galerucella; species Galerucella calmariensis. The sequence goes on along the minus strand of CAJUYG010000042.1, from coordinate 557,383 downwards.
ACCGTCCGGTGACATTAAGATGTTTGAAATATTGTTGGAAAAGAATTTATTCTTGTAATGACGGTGGACAATTTTTTAATAACTTCAGTGATTATGTAGGTACGTTAATCCTCAAGATAATCATTAGTTTATCATAATTCTTTCAGAAGTTGATAGAATAAAAGTTATGTTGATATTAGTCTTTAGTTGTGTCAACTTCTATCTTTAGATAGAATTGGTAAGAGTGGCAGCGTAGTGGAATCAATTAGCGGGTTAGCGTTAATAAAATTTAATGAAACTGCATTAAAACCTTCAAAAATGACTTTTGGTCAGTCGAGAATATAAAATAAATACATTTACTAAGCAAATCGATGAGATACTAAAAGTTGCTTACAAATATTAGTAGGTACTTGCACAGCAAATTTATTGAAATTGTTACAGTGAATCACGTATCTATATATTTTGATATTTGACATTGGAAATATTGGGTAGTTTCATGTATGCTAATGCGTCTGCCCACCAATTTCTTTTATATTTCTACTGTTATTATATGTTAAGGTGCGTCTCCACTGAATGCTTTGAGCACTTCCCGAGGTTTGTCGGTTAATACGATTTGCTGGTGATCAATTGATGCCGAGTTTGGTTCCAATACACACTTTTACGTACTTTTTATCTCCTCAGACTCCTGCAGATTATTTATTGATTAATTATTCAAATTACGTTGTTTGTTAAAAGAAGTAAAGAACAAAACGCGAAACTTTACCAGACATCTAGTTAACTTTCATTATTTATTATTAATTTGTGGCAAATATTTTTTATTGTAATTTAAGGTGTGGCTTTGGATACATTAATTATTGTATATTATTGCGCAGTTATTTTTATTTTGTATAATCGTAGAAATAATACATGAATAACTAACAATTATTATAGAAAACTCTGAGTCATAATATGTTTCTACAGTTCTACAGTCTGTATACTTAGAAGCTGTGGTAATTGAATTTGCAATGAGAGGACCCATAAAACAAGGTTAAAGGTACTATTGTAAACTTGGTAATAATTCCATATTTCAGTTATTTTCCGCATGCTGTGATACTTCATCTATACCTGCAATGATTAGTATGGGACTTAATATTCATCCTTGTTTTATTCCCTTACATGTGTTGAAGTTTTTTGTGTTTTTCGCTCCTACTCTTACTGTCGTATATACTTTGGATAGCCTGCAGTAATCTATTCAAGACTGTGAATGAAATGCTTTTTCAATAATTTTTCTATTAAAATAATAAAATTAATTAGAAACAGTATTATTTAAAAAAAAAGTAATAGTTTCCGTAACACATTATTTTTAACTTGAATATATTATTAAACGTTATGTGAAAAGGAGTGTCCGTTGTCCAATAATTTTGCATATCCACTCCACTCTCTGTCCCATTCCCATTAGGTACGTTCTTAACTTATCGATTTTACCATTTTTAATGTTATTTCTATGTTTCTTTATCATAAAGCTATCTTGATGTCTCTCCTAAATAACATTTAATCACTAATTTATTTTCCTTTTTTTATTTTTGTACCATACCGTATCCACGCCTAAAGAGTCGAGTTTAGCATGAGATCTTTGCCTCGGGATGCAACAGAAACGGTTCAAGAGCCAATTTAAATATTCTAAAGATATTAGTTTAGTATTTTTGAAAAAAGTTTTTTCTTGTACTATTTTTTTCCTTGTAGCATAACATATATAGATGACATTTTAATTAGAACCAACCAGCATATTTCAAAAATAAATTTAATTAAATCGAAGATAACTAAAACTGACATTCTTCAACTACCTCATGAAAGTGAAGAACCAGTCGGCATCTTCTGTAGAGAATAAAAAACGTGCTTTTTGAATTATCCAGATTAATTAGGATCCATAGTGAAAGTGTTACATATTGTAATCTAGTGAAAGTGATCAAGCAGGTAATTGTAATAAAAGTTTCAAATATCACTCACGTGCTCGTGATAATAAATATTGTAATATATCTTTTTACATTCATTAACTCTTCGTAGTTAATTTTCTGAATCAGTAGTTTAATTTTGATATGCAGATGTAACGTGGTGTAGTGGTCCGAAGTCTCGTGAAGAATATAATAATGTGCCCTTTCGACCCAGTGACGTGTTGCATTATGTTCTTTTCTAATATTTATATACATGAACGGTGCAAAGTCTAATGCGTTCAACAAGATGAGACGCGGAGCACAACGTATCTTTGCATGTAGACAACAAAAGGATGTTTTTAGAGAGGTATGTTTTTCTGTGTGGTATGTGTGAAAGGTGTGCAAGCATGAAAGTATTGTGTTTGTTCATACAGGCAGGTAAGATTTGATGCTGTACTTCTACCTTCAGCACTGTAATATATCAATCACGTTATGAATGGATATCAATATCATTCATACTTTGATGACTTCATGACATGTAGAATTTAAAATAATAGGGTGGATCTTTACCTGTATGTAGTAACATTATTTTAATTATGGTTACATTTTACAAAACGCTGCTATTAGTGCTGCAATGTAAACACTGCCGAGAATCTATTACTAATAACAACTGACTTTTGAACTGAATGTAAGTTGAAGCGAAGGTTGCAATTAATTGTTATCATCACAGTCATTGAAAGAAATTTATATTTTATATAACTACACTGTAAATTTCACTTTGATTAAACGTAATTTTAAGGGAAACAGAATAAAGCTCGGTAACTTCCCAAGTAGCAATTTAAATTCTATAAGGTTTGTATAAACAGCTACAAGATATGTCTTATAGGATACTAAACAATTAAATGATCCTTATACAACTAAAAAGGCCCCATTTTTATACAACTGTTTGATTGTATAACAGTTCTATTAAAAGTTTATACAACTTTTATATGACTGTTTAATACACATTTATACAACTCATAATCAACTGTTTTATAATCATTTATACAGCTACTATAAAATGATTTAATAGTGTGTCATGTAGTCACATCTATAAAATGGGATTGAAGCGGCACTATGAAGGTCTCACAAAATGGTTGTATAATGCAATATATTTTTTTAAAATGATGTTATTTAGAGCACAATGGAAACATTTTGTCATCTAGCAGTTTATAAGAGCATTTCATTTTTCGGTGAATATCAGAACCAAATTATATTTCAACTTGAACGTGCATCATACATTCCATTTGTAGAAATGGAGACTTATCAAAACAACTTGGGCCGCTTGGGCGGACATCCATAGTAAAAATAATAATTTCATTTGGATGGTTTAATAGCACAAATTTTGATGCGCCGCAAATTTTACTGATAGTTTATAGGCAAGAAAACGAAGCGCTTCAATTCTGGTTAAGTTTCAAGTAGATACTTTAAAAAAATAATAAAATAGAATATCCTAAAATACTTTTTTTTATTATTTCAATAGTTTATCACTTCTTATGGATATTCTTTCATAATATAATTCTCTAAATAATGATAAAGTCACATTTTCCAATATAGTTTCATGTTTCCAACCCAATTGCTCATAATGGCGGCGATAGCGGTACAAGAATTGCTCATTTAAACTTGCTGATTTATAAAATAAAACAACAATTTTATCCCAAAGAAATGCCTTAAACAATATTTTATTGTAAAATGGAACGGTATACGATAATTGTTTTTTAACGAAGAATATTTAGGCACTATACAACTGAAAAGTGTTTTATAATGCAACACAATTGAATGCTATACAATATTTATTATTCAACATTATACAGCTTCAATAAGACAAGCTTAAGTAACTATTTTATAATGTTGTAGCTGTTAGTTATATAGTATCTATATTATAGAACTCTTATACAATAGGTATAAAAGTCTTATAAAATGATATTTTTGATACTGTATAAACTTATAAGGTATTATATCATTTTAAAATATATAATGCGTCATAGCATATATTGTAAAAGTCACTATAGAATCATTTAATACAACAATTTTCTTTAAAAAACAAAATTGTCGCAACAAAAGGCTTAATAAAAATAAAAAGTCCTTAAAACTACAATATTCGACTGTTATACAACAATTCAGTCCTCTTAGAATTCCATTTTGCTAGTTGGGTTGTCCTTAAAATTGTGTAGGTATGTAAAGATATACTTTCTTACATTACATTAGTTGCATGATATACAATAGAAAGAAAACTTGTAATAATAACATAAAATAGACAGTGAAATATTTTTGAATGATAATCATTGCATAAAAATAGTCAAAAGGGCTTATTTTTAACAATAGCTTTAACGACTTTAAAATCTTATAAATAAACACCCGTTTCCCAGTAGATAAAAACGAAACGTATAAAATTCGGTCAACCACTTGACTGATTTTGTATTACTTTTGCACCACAACAAATTACCAACCGGTTTTTCAAGTCCTTTCTGTAAGGATTCAGGATCTAGATAATATCTTAACTGTGGTTTTATAAACATAAAAGAAACCCGGTAACGTCGTTACTGCTTTCAAATAACCATTTTGTCATTACATTTCTTTTTTCAATTATATAGGGCACATATATTTGAATGGGCAGTAACGGTCGGTTATTGAACTTTTATTTTTCTACTACAATTGGTTTTATATAAAAAAAGATTTTAATATTAATATGTAAATTATACTTATAATCAGCATCAAATTTAAGGAGCACGAAACTGTCAATGAAATTTTGAAAAGTATCATGAATAATAT
>CAJUYG010000042.1:526267-552673 GCA_910591675.1 Galerucella calmariensis | reverse complement strand
TTTTATTATTGAATTCGTTGGAAATCTATGGCTAGAAGGAAATATGCTAACATTAACTAACATTTTTGTAGTATCCTCGTAAATGAAAGATGGATGATGTTTCCACAATTGCCAGTGATGCTGTCAACATATATATCGGTTGTCTAAAACAAGTCGATCATTAAATTAATGATGGCAAACAATGAATTCGTAATATTGTGCAGTTGATATTATCATTGATGAAAAAGTAAGGTCCATTTTGGATGATCAATTAATATAAGGTTGAAAACAGGTTGGCTATTTATATGCCCCGTTAAAAATAGGTTCTCAGTGTGGGAAAAAAGATTTTTCAATCTGTGATATGAACCAAGATTTAATTAACCGTATGGCATCGAATGAAAAAACGTATTGAACTACTTTTTATGGTGTACGAAATAATTAACTTCTGCTACAGGCATTTACACTGTTCGTCAAAGCACGCCATATAGAATATTGATGAATCGACCAACAGCCAATTAAAAAAACTTCGGTTTACGTATTTGCTACTAATTAAAGGTGAATAATTGCAAATACTCATGGAATTCAGAACAAAACTGACACTTTCCAATAAAACTTCAATTTGATGATCGACCACATTACCACATTACCACATTACGAGAGATGGCAACCAAAATTTATCTTAGCGTCTCGGCCAAAAACGCACCTAATCGATAGATTATGATATGACCTAGCACCCAGAAATCTGATCTTCAGACATTTTCAAAAGCGTATTTCCAAAAATCTGACCAAATTGACTAATAGCGGCCCGGAATGTAGTCCTGCTGAGACACCAATAACACAGTTTCCAGATTGTAGCACGTACCCAGTAGCTTTCATTCATGCTGCTTATTGTCTGAACAAACATAAATAATCTAAATATTCCTCTTTAAATGATCTACAATCTACATAATAAGGTGAATTGAACAAATATTCAATATTAACAATTATAGCGATAGGGACAGTCAAAATTTTCTGCATCATTGTGGTTTGTAATTAATTTATAATTTCTTATATAAATCAATTGCATATTTGCAATAATGTTATCAAACAATAATATCTCTAACCATTCAAAAACCCACACACATACCAAAGAAATGTTTCTTGGCATTCATTTAAAAACATTACTGGTCTTTGATTATAAATAATAATGTATTGAACTTTGAATGTGTCATGGGAAATTTGTATGAAATAATGGTTTAATAGTTTATTACTATGTTCAGTTCGAAAGACAAATTGAAAACGAGAGATTATTTTATATATTGTTCTTGCAAAACAGATGCATTTACGTTCTACTGGGTCTAATTTTCATTTCTAAAACATTAGGTGTGGTATTTATCAGAATAATTACATAGACTGCATGTTCTACTAAATTCCAAACTGCAATGTATTGCGAAAACACCGATTCAGATAAGATTTGTCATGGGATACGAGGTGAAGATCTATGTATAAGACCATTGCCATATACTCCGATTGCCAAGCGGTTGTAAAAGTAAACAGCACCATATGTATATTAACTCTAAGCTCTTCTGGGATTACTTGGAAGACCTACAAGAGATGGCCAAAAAACAAATAACAATACTTATACATGCAGTCTCAAAAATAAGACATGCCAAAAAGTCTATAATAAATAACCATCTTCAAGTATCTACTAAGGCAAACAATATTTTGGATGGAACAGACACAATCCTCTGCAGGTTATGCCATCAAGAAAATGGAGAAACCTCATCACACATACTGGGCAACTGCACTAGGATAACTTCCAAGTATATGGAGGACCTGAGGTTTGGCCAGTGCAGAATATTGGTTAAGAATAGAAACTCATGAGGGCGCTCACGATTGGTTACTAATAATTTTGTTGTTAAACTGATTTTTTTTGTAACAAAGCAATTTAAAAAATTAAATTTAACGTAACTTGTTGTACTTTTAAAATAAAAAGTGTGTGGTAATTCAAAACTTAATAATTTGTATTATATCGCGAAGAAGTAGCCCCGAGGTGAAAATTTATAAAGGACTAAAATTATAGCTTGTATGTCTGTAAACATTCTGAGATTTTCATGGTATTAAAATGCATACCTAGATGAGTTATTATTATAAAATGTAACCAACAAGGGCTACCCATCACTATATAAGGTATAATTTTCATTAAAACTGTGCTACACTTTGATATTCAAAAATGAAACTCGGTAGGCTGTAATTACTTTTAAACTACTTAACAGGTTAATTGACTATATATCATCAATTGGTAGACTATTATTTTCAGAACCGGATGGTCGCTAATAGTTTTAAGCTTTAATGACACGTTTCGTTCTTGTAAGAAATTTTTTTCATAATGATTTATTCATTTATTCTAGCCAATTCTAACGCTCAGATTTCTTAACTAAAACAGCCACATTATTATCTTTTAAAAGGTAAATTTGAAAATTAAAAACTCATTAACAACCATGAAACAATAGTTACAAGCTAATTAATATTCATTTTAAACGCCAAATGTTAATGCAAAAATTATACAGAGCAGAAGACTATCCACCCTACATAATTCTGAAGGCTTCTCTATTATGAAAAATTAAAAAAATTGAAAGGGGTGGTCACAGGAAGGAGTTAGAACGTCTACATATGAGCAAAGAGACGCCCCCTTTGTATTTTTTTCATTTTTCCATAAAAGTGGCACCTTCAGAATTATGTGGGGGGTATAGTTTTCATTGGAATGATCTGTATAATGGTGTAGCTCTATGGAAAATGGAAAAACATTTGGAATTGTACAGCCTCGTTTCGGCAAGATTTTGATATATGTAAGAAGCCCGGAGTTTGAGAATGAATAAGACCATTTTCATACCAGTCGTTCAACCGTTCAGTCGTAGAGCAAACAGTTGCAGCAAAACGCAAAGGTAAATTTGAAGTTAGGTTATGAGTGCGTAGAAGTGTTTGGCTTTAGTTTAATCCAAGACGTTTTCAAAACTCAAACATAAATAATTTATTATATGTAATGGACGGCATTAACGTTACCAGTGTTTATTATTTTTTCAGTATCACTTAGCAGAACCTTGCAATACTCATATTTTGGAAAATATGCTAAAATATTAAGTACTCACAATAAAAACGGTGTTCTACGAGCAGTTAAGCAAATATGTATAAACCCATATTGTGGGAAGTCTCTTTTATTTGAAAAAGCACTGTCATGGTTATAGCAAATCCATAAGCAGAGAGAGAACACTACAATAGGTAATAAAGGTCAGAGACATTAAATTTCCGACAATAAACATAAAACTACCTAACCACTTTGGCAAACTTCATATTGTAAGAGGCATTTCTATTTACAAACCTTGCCATTGACATTATTAACATTGTTTAGTAAATATTTTTGATTTATAACTGGTTATAGTGAATATTTTAGAAACAAGTTTGTTACATTAATTTGCTTGATTGGCATTACCCTAATAATGCAGTTTGTATGCAGTCTCAGAGTTATTTTCAATGTTAACTAAGCTTCAAGAGAATTTATACAAAATTAATTCAGGTCAGCTTCACTACTTACATGTTCATTGATAAAAACAGTACCAGCAATTAAAGTCCCAGGCAGGATGTTTACTTCGAATTGAACATCTTTCAAAAAAAAAACATTTTTATAGATGAACTGACCAACGCAGTTATTCCATATTTTATTAACAAGCACAAAGCATCAAAGTGACAGATAGCTATATAAATACCAATTAAATTGCAAAATACGTAAAACTTGAACATTCACATTTTTTTTATTCAACGATATGAAAAAAACAGTAACAATGAGCTCTTACTGAAATTTTTAAATCAATTTTAACTGTCGTAAAACAAAGTACTAAAGATAAAAATGTGATTATGAAAATTTCATGTCAATAAAATATGTCGTTTTCCTAATACAACCAATTACACAAGCATACTGTAGCGGGACGAAGACTATGACTGTGACGTCACCGCATATGAATGTTAATGTACACAGACATTACGCTTCTGACTGTAACATGCCTCGCGTAGAATTTATTTATTTTGAATTACTCGCAAAATTTTGTGTGAATAAAATAAAATGTGTGGACCTAATTTTAAAAAAGCAGACCCATTAAATCTTCCAGAAGTGGACTTTCTAATGATTATGGAGTTTTTTAATCAACACGAGTTTATTAAATTATAATTTTATACTATGTGACACATCGTTTTAGGCTGTTTTCCGGTCAGAATGATTAAAAATGTCAATATTTTCGCTCTCTCAAATGATATTCAGGGTGATTCCAGATGTTTTATTTTATTCCTGGTCTGGTGGTCAAAGTTACGGAGATAACGCTATAGGTTACTCAGTACAAAATTGCGCAATTTTTTTAACTGCAGACTGCCCAATTAAAGGAGCTTCTCCAAATTCTATTTATCATGAATGTGTAGTGGAAATTAAATCACCAATGTTGAAAAGAACAAGAAAAACATATTTTGATGAAGCAGGTAAAATTAGTTCCAAATGTTGACATCAGATTCAAATGCACATGCACCTCACTGGTAAAAAAAGCGATATTTGTTAGAGCTAGTTCGGACTTTTAATCAAATAAAATAATTTCTTTTAAAACATAATATACGCCAGATTTGCTGATGATCTACTGAAGAAGATTACCTGTTTTTTGGAAAAAAGCAGTACCTATTTAATAAAATTTAATTTGTGAAGAACTGACTCATTATTTCATTAAATAGTTTTGAACATTAATAACACCACAAGCTATAAGAACAATATCATCTACGTATTTAAATTTAGATTAATACAAGCGTGTGGTTTTCAATAACCGTCTCAATATGGATTCACAACATATTTTATATTATTAATTTTTAATTTGTAACGATTCTTATTGAAGAAAAATGAAATCCTAAAAATACACAAACAAAGTATGTTGACTTATCAGTGAATGCTTTGAGTCTTTTTATGCTTTTCTGCCATTACTTCCGGTTTTTTTTGCATCCTTATTAATAGAAATAAATGTTTTGTTAGATGTTTTATATATAATCGTAGTACTTTTACATTCTGGAACCGCACAATATTTATATATTTTTTTACTCTGGTTGTGGTCCATTGTGTCGAATAGTTTAAATTATTTCTAAACGTTCTTATTTCACAAATATAACACTGTTTAGATTTTGCTAAAAAGTATAATAAATAATAAGCATATAAGCTAGTACTAGCGAAGTAGTCATCTAACCGAAAACCGATCGGCGCGGTATTCGCTCTCTCAACGAAAGATTTCATATGCGATGACGTCACGCCTGAAATTCGGTGAGGAGCGCTGTTTAATTTTTTAGGCGACTTGGAAGTCTCTCTGACGTCTAATTTTTTGCACAGAGCCTCAAAATGATGTGCTGTTCCTAATGGTAAAATAAAAAAAATGTAAATGAGCCCATTTTAAGCACAAACGACTAATTTTTTAATCATAACTTTTCAAAATTTAATTTTGTCAACATTGCTGTGGTTAATATGCTGCTGATAAAAGATGTTTCATAAAGAAACGATTGTTTAAATAAAAAAACAGCACATATTCTTCAGAACATTATTGAAAATCTCGTTTTGGCAAATCTCATATCGTAATTAGTTTTTGGTAAGTTGGCAATGTCAGTTATTGAAAAATAGTTAATAAGTTTGTACAAAGAATTACAATAGAAGCAAAAATGCTGAGTACCGAATAGCGATAATTAGAATAATATAAAGGGTTACTCTATTCTTGCAAAACTACGTGAGACACTACGGCTCAGGTAGATATAGACAAATGGGCAGTGGACGAGGGAACATGCATTCAAACCCATATTGAGTGTCCCCTATTATGTTGGTCTATTCCAGAACAGTACTTACTTTGACCATGGTAAAAATCCAAGATAAGGTTGAATATATTTTATTAAAATGACAGCAAATTTAGTGACAAGTGAATTTAGTGACAAGTCAAAATTAGTGATTTTTGGAATTTAAATCATAATACGATAATTAAAATAGGGAATATGTATAAAAATCTATTCCGATTATTGAAGGAAAATCACAAACTATAAATTATTGTCTAACACAGGTAGAATTTTAAAAGCTTGTTTGCAATATGTCGCAATTGTTGTATTGTGAAACTGGGCAACTGTGATTAACTACCAATTAGTATTTGTAAATGGAAATTAATAGTAATAAATAAAAATTTCGATAATATTGACACTAAAATTGGAGCCATCAATTTTAACCAGTAGCTAGTGACGCTGAAACAATCAAACTTCTGACAATTCCTAACTTCCATATTATTAGTGAAAACAGTGAAAAAAAGCGAAATCTCCGTTAAGTTTTGACACATTTTAAAGTAAAATTGAGTATTATATATCGGCTTATAAGTGTAAGAAATGATAGGAAAAGCATGGAAAAGTAAAAAGTACTCCTATCTGGATGATCGGAAAAAGTCGGTTGAAGCTCTCAACACAATATTTCTCTGTATGTAACTAAGATTGCATCTTATCGGTTGAGGTTTGAATTTTTTGTTGAATCAAAACCTTCAACTTATGCTTTAACATTTTTAATAGTTTGAGACGGTCCTGAAGTAAGCTTATAGGTCGTAGCCTCAGGTCATTTGGGCTCTATCTAACCCTTATATCACAGTCCAGGCCTTTATATTGTATCACAGGTCTTTTTGTATTTACCCCTGCTAATCTGACCATGCTTATTTTATTTATTTGGCATACAACCTTAGTGAGCTGAGGAATTTCTATTCCAATTACGGTGTCTAGAAAATATGAAATTGTTTTTATACAGGGTTATCCTAAATAAAGTTTGTAATCTTATATTAGAAGTGTGAAAGGAGTAAACAAGGAAGATAAAGAAAATTCGGATGGTAGCAGGAGATGTAGAGAATGAATAGCAGAGAGAAATATGAAAACAAACATTGAATGGTACGATCTGCATTATAAAAATTAAGTGATTTCGGCCGTAAAATTAGGGAGATTAATATATAGATGTTGTTTATCCATCTCGTATTATTTTATTTATTCTTACCGAAAACTTTAAAAATCAATAAATCATAAAAAAAATTCACTTCTTAATAATTTAATGCAAATGGGGTAAGGCCATTTTTTTGTAAGCTAAATTGGTATTGTAAAATATCGTAAGTCTTCTCCAGATCTACTAAATTATTTTCGACATACAGTATAAGTCTTCATAAAAGGATAAAATGAAATTTATAATGTACAAGAATGAGAACAGACCATTTGAGGGAGACATATATGAATATATAGCACTCGCTTGCTTAATAAATAATTGATTACCTCTGAATCACTTTGCGAAGCTTAATTCTCATTATTAGCAATATATTTATTGTATTACATTATGATTTAGTAGCTGATATAGTTTACTTCTAGACTAGTATTAAAAACCTACGCTAATAGAAAATTACGGTTAGCACAGTAATTATTACCGGTTAGAATATTTAACAAATTACGTCCACAGACCATGAAGTAGTTCTCAAGATATTTAAGGAGTCTAAATTCTATAAAATTAATGAAGCAGAATAAGTGTTATTAGGATAATTATTATTTTTGCAATTTTGTTTTATGGGTTTATTTTAATATTTTTTCAAAGCAACGAATTATTATTGAAAAAACGGTTACATATAGAAACACATAGGATTTTTACGATAAAAAGATGATGATGTCATTTTCAGTTACTTTCCTGTTTATCAGAATAAATATTAATTTACCAATCGTAAATACAATTTATCCTCAACAGCCAGGGCAAATTACAGCTAACGGGTTGGCAAAACTTCAAGACGTTGTCAGATCAACTGGTAAAATTCCCGTTTGTTTTGACGTTTATTGACATTCGATCATCGTCTAATATTAACAAGATTTTTGGTGCTTTTAAATTCATTGTTTCTTTAAGATTAAAAAAAACAGTTATTTTCATAACTAATTATTTAGGCAAATCTGCAGTGTCTAGTTAATAGAATGCCGAAGCAGCTGAACAGTAAATGTCAAGAGATGGTAACATCTTTGTGTTAAGCTATTTTGAACGCCGAAATGGGGCCCACTTCTCCCGCTTACTACGTAAGTAATAGTATTCGCTATTTGTAATCATTATTATTAGTTATTATTATTATTGTTACATATTTAAATGTAAATGATTGAATGTTTTTAATGTTTAAGTAAAGAAAAAAACTACAGCTTGGCAACATCACAATATTTTGTTACGCAACGTCATCGTCTTTTTATCGTAAATAAACTAAATAAGGGATCTACTTAAAGAAATATCAGCTATAGGTTACAGTAGCTTGAATTCTAAGGCACAAAAAGTGAATAGCTAACACTACAACTGTGATGCTTTTGCTAACTGGACACTATTAAGTCAGTAGGTACTCAAATGGGATTGACTGTGCAAGCCATCTGTATGTAGATTCTGAATGACAATTTGTTTTAGGCTAAATATCATTTATCATAACTTTGGTAATTTCTTGCATGGGATTTGAGAGATTATCAACGATAACTATTCCAATTGTAGCTACCAACTAGCCCTTGTTTATTTTATAGGTTTTTCTTTTCACTTCTTCATCAGATGTATTGTTCCAAAGAAAAATTCGTAGAAGCTAGGCCAATGCTGTTTCTTGTGTGTTATTTTTATTACTACTTTTTCCGCATATTTAAAAGTTTATATTCAGTGTAAATAATGTGGAGATGTAAAAATAATGTATAAACGTATGCTACTTTGAAATATTACCACATTCTGGTCGATTGAATCTGCGCTACTATAATAAAACTAAATATAATATCAAGTATAAATTATAGATTAAATTGACGTAAAGCTATAAAACTTCAAATCACTTATTTACAATTCAAATTAGCTGATTATTTCGTAACATTAAACAATTTTTTTTCAACTAAATTAGACAAGGCATAAACAGCAAATCAAAATATATATTTTTTATGGAATGATTGGTAGTTGCAAACATATTTATTTTCTTGTTAATGCGCAAGTTCTGACAATTATTTACAGTAACATCGACTATGAAAATTGTACGTTTCAGCAGACACTAGGCCTAGAAGCAACAAGATCAGTGTATTATCAAAAAGATAATAATTATGAAGGCTTCCACTTTATTCTTTAGCATGTTATGTGTTCACATTTATAAATTTATATATAGATAGTAGGTAGTACGTGATAAAAAAAAGGATAATCTTCAAAAATCATGAGTGTTTGAGGCTATTGGTCCATTATTTTAAATCGAAATGATAAATTGCTGGCTAAATTAGGATTGTAAATGTTCCTTGTGGTGTATTCATTATTCCTTTTGTTAATTTTGTAGGGAATTAAACTACAATATTTTTTTCATTCAACGTTTCTGTAGTGTTCCAGCTACCATTAACAAGAATATGAATAATTAAGTTTTTTTTTAAATTCCCAAGCTAATCATTATGAAAGTATATTGAAACACAACAGTTAGCTAGAAAAGCGTTAACCTTCTGATGTACTTAAAAATAGTGCGGTCTAAAATCACACATAAAGCTGGGTGATTTTATATTATTCAAGAAGTGCCGAGGTTGTTGGTATTTCTGTAAATGCAGTAGACAAATACTTTCTTTTTTGGTGGAATGATTGGGATAACCTAAACATCGGTAACAACACTTCCATAACCAGTTTTTAATATATCAATTTTGAATTTAGAAGAGTAATTATCAAATCTTTTAAATTCTTCAATGTCAATAAAATTATATTTTGTCAGTCAGATAACAGGAAATATTATTTTATTTCCTTTGAAAAAATTGAATAAAATCTGTATGTAACCTTGTATAAACATTGAATAAACAAAATGCCTGATCTATCTCCCTTTATTTAATATTGTCTATTATATTTTGAATTATTTATTATTATATTAAATATCCCTAAAGTGCTATTAACATTTTATACTTTGGGATATTCCTCTTCGCTTTTATATATACTGGAAGTAATTTACTACAGATTTGGCTACAAACTTTTGCTGCTAACAGACCCCATCATGACGTGTATAACCTGTTCCTACTAATAAGGAATAAGATGATAAATCGGAACCAAGTGCTAACGACTTCCACTGAGGAAGTGAATCATAATAAAGAGATAAGTAATTACAATATTGCATTTACCATTAAGATGAAAACAGCGTAGGCTGTGAGATAGTTTAAAGATTAAAAACATGTCACTTGAAAAAGTGAAAGGACATTTCGTGTGCCTTTAATTTTCTTACTTGTCCAGTTGATATCTTATACTTTTTAATGAAGTAAACACCTCTAATATTTTAAATCATCTATGAAAAACTTACTGCTTCCGTTATAGGTCACTTTGAACTACCAATAAATTTTAGAGCGTTTTAATAAATATTTTAAAAAAATTAAATCTGTATTTCGGATCTCCGTTGAAGAATTTTAATAGAAACAGAATCCAATTAATATATTGATAAAGTACCTGCGTCTCCGTTCAATTTGAAAACTTATAACTAGTTATTACATAAATCATTTAAAATGTAATATATATTCAATTTTGGAATTATTTATAACTTAATTTTGTTCCTTTTTTTTGTGTGCTCTGTAATCATTATAATGTATCCATATATTCCATGTTAATTTAATTATTGCATCATTTATTTCATATAAAATACAGGAACGCACCTTATATAACTGCCTCCCTTAGATAAGACAATAGGTATATTCCTAACTGTACAATACGCCCTACGTAGGGTCCAATTTATTGAACATCAACTTTTTAATCATTACCTGTCAATAAATTGCTATGTAGCTATTTAAATTTATTTAAAATTGTAAAAATAAAAATAAATTTTGTTTATTTTCAATATTGGTAAAACCAGTTGGTAATTTAAATAAAACTTATATATTATTATTAAAAATATCTCAGAGAAAAAAAATTCATATTCATTCTGCATTATTAATTATTACTCATGTTAGATCATCATTTTACTTAAATCGAGAGTATCCAAAAAGGAAAATCCGAATTTATGTAAACATCACACATAAATTCTATCCGATTCATTTTCTTAATATATGAAGGAAATCTGATTGGTATTTTGATTAAAGCTTATTTTAAATTATTGATTATATAATATACTTCATTTCTATGTACTTGTCTGTAAATAAACACAATAAAAAGAGTATCTGTTCCTATTCAAAATTTTTATTGCCTCTCTACCTACCTACTGGGATTTCGTTTCAAAGCTGCAACCTGTTCTTTGAATTATCTACTGAGCAAGCATAAAAGGACATTCAAATCCTTAAATATTCCAAAAATCACTATAACTACATCTATTTTGTCAACACTTGTTTTGGTCGATCAGAAATGAAGTAAAAGTTATACAATATTTGTTTTAAGCTCGATTTAAAACTTATTTTCGTTATCCAAAACAAATTTTTCGAAATTTTTAGACTGACAACTAACCTAATTTTAAAATTATCTATGGAGAATATTAAAAGTAGCGATTTTCTTTATAAAAGTAAGATAAGTATGGTAAATTTCCCAGAGACAATTATCAGTAAGTAAGTGTTTATGATGAATTAATATTTTATAATAATTTAGACACTTTTATTATTACATTTCTTTCAGTCTATTATCGAAAACGTTATAACTGGCAATAGTCGTTAGTAATGACGTCGAAGAAGACTAAATTTCGTTAATGAATTCTCAAAAGCATGTAGGTGTCAACCGGTATATATCAGTCGTTAAATGATATCCGGTGGATCCCTAATACAAAATTTTGTATCATCAGTAGTAGCCTCTCTTAAGCCAAAGAACCTGTTTTTAAATCAATATTTGTCAAGCGCCAAAGGGTATCTTTACCTTTAACTTTTTTAAAAGTGTCGGCTGTTTCGTGTATGTATCCTTATGTTAAGAGACCACTGTGTACACTCACTCACTACGTCACTCACTTGTGTCAACAATCACTGTCATAAATGTATACCACATGGTAGTGAATGATTACTGTGTGTATAAAACTGTCCTTATGGGATTGTATGTTGTTTGTACGATGACTGTTGTTGGACTGAACTAAACTAAGCTGGCCAGCCAGGTGAGTCGGACCGGACCGCCCAGCGGGCTCCACAGGTAGTCACAATTTCTGGGGCCGCTTTGTTACACGCATGCGTTTATTTTTTATTTTTTTATTTCAAAAATTCATGTGGGACTCCTATTGTTATCGGGTTGACCCTTTCGTACCTTTCTTTTTGGACATAAAATATACAGTTAGCGAAGCCCGCAAGAGTGAATGTGATATCACACTTTGACAATACCTCATCTGGGTTTCGACTTACCTTGCCAAATATCGGTTTTAGTTTATTTTGAGAAATAATATTACCTTTAAATTTCAAGGATGTCATATATTATAATTGATACGTAATATAAAACATTTTTATGTTGAGATAATTGTCTATTAATTGGTTTCAGGAAATTGATAAGTAAATTTTGAATTTACATAATTTTAAATCTTTTTTTTATATTTTTATTTCAACGTTTTGGCATTGTTGCAGCTACCGTTAACAAAAATAATTGAATTTATTTGTTTTTATGTTGGTTCCTATCGACAACTAAACAAGTAAGTAATGATAATATTTTGAAGTATAAGGCTGCAAAAAATTGTCAAATTTTTAAACTATATCCACAGTAGATTATGTCCTTAATAAAATATTTTTTATAATTACATTCTGTTACCAAAAAGTATGATTATTATAATAGTTAATTATAAAAAATTAAATTGTAATGTAAAAATAATCATACACAAAAAAATGTATTACGGTAACACATAAATAAAGTATTTGTTTTTGACATTTTACGTATTTAAGAATTTTTATTATAAAAATAAGATTAAAACTGATTTTTGTACCCTATACGCTTGTAACTTGCAAAGTTTTTAAGAAAACAAATAAATATAGAATACATTTGCCAATTGGAAAGTTTTTCTGTTATATACAGAGTGGTCCATAAGTGACGGTCCAAACTGAAGATTTTGTATATGAGAACGTAAAAATTTTGAGGTAGTGGTTATTAGATATGAAAAATCATAATATAATATCCGTTTCGATGTATTTTCGCCTCGTGAGCTATTTATGTATCAAGATGAATGTCGGACATGTGAAGTGATTATTTAATGTAAATAATAGTTAAGTTTTGTTGTATTTTAGAATAAATTGTTACTTTTTTTTGTAGAAAAAATTCATTGAGTTCGTAATGGTTGCTGTATTAATACGTCAAACTGATAATAATAGATAATATTCAAAATTGGTAGAGGTTTTCTTGGCAGATTTAAATATCTGAGAGATTTTTTAGGTACTAGGCAACTGAAAATTATATACTTATCACTAATACAGTCACAACTAAATTATGGAATTCTCGGATGGGGAGGGGTAAATAACAGCCACATACAAAATTTGAACATAATTCAAAAATGGCTAATAAGAATAATTTATAAAAAAAATAAAATGTTTCCTAGTGGGGAACTATTTGAATTAAGTGGGCTATTCGATGTAAGACAACTCTATATTTTCAAATTATTAGTATATTTTAAAATAAATGAGAATTGTTTAACTCGATTAGACCATGAATATTTTACAAGAAACAGAGATAAAACCTATTTGTTACCTAAAAGAGAAAAGTTAATTGGACAGAGGTGTTTCAATTACTTGGGCCCCAAAATATACAACCAAATCCCATTACACATACAAAACATAAATAAAATATATTCATATAAATTACAAATTAGAGCATGGATACAATCAATGACTAAAGAACACATAAATAGCATATTAAATAACACATAGCAGATATATTCATTACCCAGTGAAATACTATAAACTTGTGACTCTCCTTACATGATGATAACAAATCACCCAATAATGACAACCTACCCAATAATGACAACTTTCCCAAAAATGACAACTTACCCAATAAAGACAAATTACCCAAAAAAGACAACTTACCCAAAGACGACAAATTTATTTATTATATATATTTATACGTAACTATATGAACTATTAAAATCACTACTGTTATCAGTTATCACGTACAAGTTGTATATAACTTTGTTATAGAACAACTTCTGTGATTATAAATGTTTATTTATTGTAATTTACATTGTTATATTTAGAATTTTTTTTGTAAGCAAATTTTTAAATAAACATTATTATTATTATTATTATTATTATTATTATAGTTCTTAAGACAGGAATATCTCGAAAACTAGTAGCTTTTGAGACCAATGATACGTATATAGTTTATTATGTAATTTCAATATTTTTAAGGGCACACCTACCCAAACAACATACTTCACATGGCGCCTTCTAGAAAATTTCATATATATTTATTTATTTATTTATTTATTTGACACCAAACTGCAGAAACATTTATATTTTACAGCGGCTTTTTTTTAAATTAGGAAATGTTACCTTTGCATATTATAAGCGAAACAAAGTTTAAAGTTTAAATTCCACTATACTATGATACTGAGACAAGAGCTAATGAAAAAAGTTAGCAACAACAACAGTGCGGACCAGTTCGTGTAACTCTCACATAATAATCATTGTAGTAGAC
Organism: Galerucella calmariensis; assembly: GCA_910591675.1. NCBI lineage: Eukaryota > Metazoa > Arthropoda > Insecta > Coleoptera > Chrysomelidae > Galerucella > Galerucella calmariensis. The sequence goes on along the minus strand of CAJUYG010000042.1, from coordinate 538,080 downwards.
AACTGATTAATTCAATTAATTGTTGGTACAAGTTTAATACTTAATGAAAGACCGGATATTGTTTTGCAAATCATTTACATCATCTGTATTGATATACAGCTAGATTTAATCTATAAACCCAATTTATGTTTTGTTAACAAGCTATTTGTTAATAAGTGATAATTTTGATTGTCTGCCTATAATCTATATGCATTTATTGAATTGATTCTTTGAAATCAACATAGCTGAATTTTTGGATATCCTTCATTATCCATCAGTCTGCTATTGTTGGAATTTGTCTATTCAGTACCAAGGTACCAAGGAGATGGAGCACGTACCATTAAATATCTAAAATGTAACCAAATTGTTGACAGGCTGGTTAGGAAGATCATGTTTTGTTTTAGGTATTTTCTTTTCAGAGGACTATCGAGCTGTTAGGGTGCAAAAGTTTGCAGCATCTATAAATAAAAATAGTAGGCACACTGACTATAGTTCATTTAAAAACCAGGAGGAGTAATTTGAAAAGCCTTACTCACACCACTAAAAGTTACCAGATTAGTTACTAAAGGGTGTGTTCCGAAAACGTAGTCAACAGTCGTGTTCCAAATATATTAAATATGCCTTGATAGCAAAGATATTAGTCATAAGTCGATTTCTGCTCTGATCTGCAGTATATTTTTCAGATGTACCCATACGCATTAAACAAAATGTAAGACTTTTTCCTGTTTCGTTTTTTATTCAAACATAAGAAGATTCAGATTCACATTGACAACAAACAAATTATGGTCATTGTTGATGGTGGAGAATTACAGATAGTCAAGTCACTTTAATTATATTTATTACAATTGAATTGAAAATAATATGACAATTGATAATATGTTCTGGCAATAACAATACTACAAAATTAATGGCATTGTAGAGCAATATGCAGTATTAATTTAAACATTTCCAACAGTTATCTTTATGTTGCCGGATTAAGTGTAATAAACCACTTTTCAAATACTTCTGAGATACCTTCTTCCTTCTTTTTAACTTCAAAAACCAATAATGTATTTTCTACCAAACCCATTCTTTTCTATATTGTTTTATATCTTCCATGGCATGTTCTTCCGATGAACATTGACGATTTCTTCCCAACTATGTATATAACTAATAAATAGTACCTACATTTGACTCGTCAAAAGGTGACACAGATAAATTTAATTTGTTTCAAGAAAGTCTGAACGTTTCTTTGATGCTTGCAAAATTTTGTCCAGCACAGATAACATTTTTGTTCTTTGAACTACATTTTTTATTCGCTCATCACAATTTTTCAAAAGTCCTGGTATTCCACCAATATTTTCTGCACTATATAATGCTTGTCTACTTCAGTATTCCCTTAATACTCGCTAAACCGACTTTACTACTTTAAAAAAAATGTAAAGTAATAATGTACCCACTGCTTGAGAATACTTCTGGTTTTTCATCCAATATTTATTTATTTATCTGTCAGAACTATCAAAAATTAAAACTATCAGCTGATGTCAATATTAAAAAGTGTTGTGTGAAACTGGGCTGAATCTGACCAATTAGAGGTCTACAGAATTGCCAACTTAAATTCAAATCGCTCCTCCTGGTTTTTAAATGAGGTATAGTTGGGAGGCGGTCGCAGATTTTCAAAGAATAACAAACCTAATAGGATCTAATTAAGTGCTATGAGCCCCAGTCAACCCTTCAAAAAAACTATTTCAAATGACAAAAATTTATTCCTGGTCATCTTTCCCAATAACTTTTTTTATATTCTCTTGGGTAGGTACATCATTATACCCCAGAAACAAAAATACAATCGAAACACTGGATTTTTCATTCGAGGAACGTGCTGACAAGAAAGCATAAACCGTTCTTTCGGTTGATAATGTAAGGGTCATAGTGTTTTGGGATTTCAAAGGTGTAATCTTGATTATTTAGAAAATGTGAAAACGATAATCGGCCAAATTGTGTTACGTTGCGTCTGATGCTGAGCTTAAGAAAAAACGACCGCATTTGAAGAATAAAAGAGTTTTGTTCTATCACGACAATGCTCCTGTCCATTTTCGACAAATGAAAATGTGATTGCAGAGACAAACGAAATATTATTTTTTGGATGGTAGAGTTGAAAGAAGATTACGATGAAAAATAAAATTGAAAAGTCGCTCTTCCGTCAAACCGCCCCAGTGTAAGACTTTTTTTTTCTAAAAAAAAATGATAACAATGATAGGGGGTTGGTAGTTTATAATGAATAACCCCGTACATTTTCATTTACATATATAAAAACATGAGGAGTATAATTTTTGCTCGTATAAAATTAATAGATGCAACAAGTTCTAGTATCTTCATTTATGTTTAGAAATCGAAATATTGAATAATTTACGTTTTCCAGTGAACTTAAAATATGTAGCTTATCTGACCTTTTTGCGGGTTTGAACAATTTAGGTTTCTTGATTCGCATGGCATGCCATGATTTATTTATAAGAAGAAAATGTATACAAACTCTAAAGGTCTTTTTCTGAAGAAAGTTAACTACTTTCTTCTTGGAAGCGATACCGTATATATATATATATATATATATATATATATATATATATATCATTGCGACGATTGAAGAACAATCTAGTAAAAAATAATACTCGTAAAGATTCGCTCTCGCATGTATGTGAAGCATTTGTGAAAACGATATTTTTATTTCCAAAAATAAAAAGTGTATGAAGAATTTACTGATGAGTAGTATCGTTTGTTTGTTCTTATATCTAAATATTTCTTCGATGTGTAAGATGAATTAAACATATTAGTTAAGTACAGGGCTGTACCACCTCAAACAAGGCTCCTTTTATTTCCTTATCTTTTTTTCTAAATTATTTATTTAAAAAAAAAATCTAATTCAATGTTTATTTGGAGTTAATTACTGGAACGTAAGAACTTAAACGTGTTTCATCGTTTACACGCTTCAAAAATTTGATGTAGATAATTATTTAATTATTCCTTTAATTACCTTGATAACAGACTTAACATGATTTGAGATATTAATAATGAGGACGGGGGACAGACTCAGTAAAAATTCTGTGTGACATAAAATCATCATATATTTATCAAATATAGAGCGTACTCGTTCCAAAAATAATTAAGAATATGTTTGATACATAAACCGGACCTGTGGTATAAAAAGAAAACATAAAACGTTGTGGTTGCATGAGTCATAATCACCCGAACACTGATTATTTTTTCCAAAGGTTCACCTTAACGTAAGAGTGGTGTTGTAACCACTGTACATGACACCTGTAGAACCGAAAGCCGATACGAATCTGTCATTTGAAACTGTTTCTTGTATTCTTCAGATTGCTTAACAAAAGGATAGTACTTTAAAGTCTTCGTTGGATCTCGATTTTCGAATTGCTCAACTTTTCTCTTCGTTTTTTATTTGCTGTTTTTAAACTGAAAATCGATCATACCTTAACAAGGAATAAAAAAATTAATGTGGTTTTGGTGTTACGTTGAATGGTAAATAAAAGAGCATCAATCAACTGAAATTTAAAATGTAAGTTCTGTGACTGATATAGTTTTGAACAATGCAAGCATATTTGGGAAAAGTTGGACTAATTTGTCTAAAGGTACATACCTTCTATCATTAACCTACACGTACTGGGCAGACATAACGGGGCTCTCTCACTCGAAGGCGTTCATATACTACCCTACAAAAAATAAGCAGATCCTGGAATGGAGTAGAACAAACCTAGGCATTCTGACGGGACTGCTTACAGGACATTGTAGACTAAATTACGACCTAAAGAAGATGAGTCTGGTTCAGATCTCGAACTGTAGGCTCTGTTATTTGGAGGACCAAACTGCGGAGCACATACTATGCACATGCTCAGCCTTGGACAGGGTAAGGTATAATACATTCGGTTTCAGTACCTTAGAGCCGAACGACTTCAAAAAAGTATCACCAAATACAACCATGGACTTCGTCAGAAGCACTTGTGTGGTGAATTGTAATTCCTAGTGGTGAGCCACAATAGACCTAACGAAGGTCGCAGTGGAGGTGGCGAGAAGACCCCACTCACATAGAACCTAACCTAACCTACATACCTTCTATCATTAACATACTATAAGTCGATTCAATCATCTTTAAAATATTGTGGTAGAAATAAAAGATAAGAAGTCAACAAAAAAGATACCATACATTTTAGAGATGATAATTATTAACGGAGAAATAAGTAATTAAATATTATTCCATTTTATAATTAACTAAGGATATATTTGAAATTTATAGCACATTATTTGACGATTTTTAATTGACTAACTCTGTGGATGCCAGTTTTGATTGAACCAGAATCAAAAGACGGGTCCGTAAAGGCTATGTCATCTCTCCTAACCTAGTCACTTTCGAAATGGAAGATGTATTTAAACAGCTTAGGTGGACAAAGATGGCACGCAAAATTGTGAAGCGTTCTACATTGAATGGATGGGTATGCTAATATTGAATTTAAACAAACTGTTTATAAAACAATCGACAAAGTCAAATCGAAGAAATATGGTCGAATAGCTATTTGAAGCCGCTTTTAAATAAGGTGTCACTCTCATTGACGTCGCAATATTTAAAAAAGGTCCTGCAGTTTTACTCTACGTTAGTAAACTCTCTTTAAGAAAATGTTATAAATTATTGAAGTATAATTATAAAATTTTTTCCCATATATCCGGTAAATATATCGGAACTAGGATAAATTGCCTAATAGTTCTCACACTAAAGATCAACTTCATTCATTATATGTCGAGAATTTTTATAGTTTCGGCGTGAAACATGCTTTATAATTAAATTAAATATAGAAAACCAAGAAGTCTACTCGGAAAAAACAATTAATCGGTCGTCGTTTAAATGTCTGTTATCAGTAAGTATGCACTGATTAATTAAAGCTTTCAGTGGGACAAGATCATCGAACAGCGCCGTCATCAACAATCAGTGTGAGAGAGGAAACCTAAATTTTAATTACGATTGCCGTAAATCGAGCATAGTGAAATTTTCGAGTGCAGTGCAACAGTGTCCCTTAAGACATTGGCGTACTGTGAAAAAATTCAGTACCTATATTCTAAAATGCTTAAATTTACAACCAATGATATCAATCAAGATAATGCTGCTGCATCGGTTTCATAGCTATTTTAAAATAAGTACTAACTACACATATTATTAGAAAGCTTCTTTTATATGTATTAGGGCCAGTTTCATGATAAGTTAGTTAAGTTATGAAAAGTAGGCTTTTAGGTAAAATGAGTATTTTTTAGGTTGTCTTTATGTAAAGTAAGTACTTTTTATTATTTTTATTGTGTGGTATCCCTGCTAGTGGGGGATTTTATTTTTTCAGCTCTGATTTTCACCAGATGTATTAAATGTCACAATGACATTGTTTAATAATCATGTTAACTTCATTGTTAGAATTAGTAGAGTAAGAAAAAAGTATTATTGAATGCATGAAACCTTACAGTTAACAATAATTGCTCCATTGGCTGTATGACTCCACCTCTACAATGTTAATAACTTTTTCAAAATATCGGTGACGTGCTCTATATTAAGCCGTCTTCTTATTTCACTATTAGAGGTGTTAACCTTAGGGTACAAAAAGCAGATTCATTTCGTAATAATTCCGATTAGATTACCCAAGTCGACTTTACATTGGTTTGACCATTATGAAACCCAATTAGGCCTTAAAGGATGCTTCTCAGTTTTAAAAAATGATTTTGAAACCGTTTTTTACAACTTCACTGAAAACATATACCTAGGTATTTAGGTTAAGCAAAGAATGGCAAGAAAACTATTTTAAAATAAAGTTACATTAAACGTAATATCTATTATTATCTATTGTTATCTTTACTACTAGAAGAATCTAAACTGATTTGGTAATATATGACATTGCTTTTATAAAATGAATCTTCTCCACTAGAAGGCATTTTAAACAAATAATTAATTAGTTATATGTTGTTTTAACAAAGTAATACATAATACATTGAAGTTCATGTTGTGTACCAGGGATCATAATTAAGTTTCTTATTTTGAAACGCCCATGGTTTCAAAAGTTCACGTATTTCACTTTGTATGTTGCTGGTCACTTGTAATTTAGGGTTCAGCCCATCAATTTAGTTTCAGCCAAACACTTTCTTATTCTTATTTATAATTGTAGTCGTCTTTGCAACCAGAAATAACATAAAACAAAAAAGTATAATACGAAAATGTGAAGAAAGGCCGATTAACCAAGCATCCTCTTTCAATTCTTCAGATTCAGAATAGATTTTTATATTGAACTCTATATTTAATTTTGTAAAAATGTCACTGTTAGAGAATAGACCGCTAGGTCTTTGTTCATGGAGAACAAACGTGTAATACAAGAAAGTGTAGGGAAAAAACTCGACATTCTTGAACACATCTTAGAGCTAGATTAGTTCAGCTAGAAGTTTCTTAACTAATCTATATAGATTGATCGCGGACAAAAGAAGAAGAACGATTTAAAAAATAAAAATACGTTCAGCTTTCAGTGCTGAATAAAAATCATGTATTTTAAGTAAATACATAAATATTAACAGTACCATACCCAATACGGTTGATGAGAGAAATAATAAAAATAAAAGCGATACCAACTAACTAACTACTTTTATTTTATTGCTTTTTGAATGATGAAGGCGATTCAACAACAATGTTACAAGTACTTTTACCATCATTAATCGTTTTTACTTGCAGATATTTCGCAGATACTACAGTTAATCACGAAAATAAAGAGTAACAATCGCTGACAGCGTTAACTGCATTTTTATTATGCAAGATTTTATCAAAAATTTCGAATGGAACATTACGTAAATTTGAGTGCTGATTCAGATAACATGTTTTTAAGATTGAATTTTGGTAAATGAAAGACAGATACACCATTAATGATGATGAAGTATCATTGTTGCATTTTCACCAGATTCTTAAAATAGGATGTTTTAACTGATATTAATCGATATTTTGGTTATTGATATGCTACTTTCGTTAGATTAGACAAGAGAATACATTTTAAATGTTTATTGCATAGAAAAGCTTCTAGATGTTGTAGCTTTGGTATATTGCATTGGGTCTGTTTATTTAAAAGAAACATTTCACGCAAATTAGGAAGCTGCAAAAGGTACAATGGACACAAAGATGATTTAACGACAATAAAAGATACAGTGATCAGCAATATCGGTCTTGGTCTTTGCTATTTTGCTTCAAATTTGAAATTGTACAAAGTGGATCTAAATATTTTCACACTACAACATAGATCATGTTTTTTCCATAAGCTACTCAATCTGCCTTGTGTAAGTTTTTCAGAGAACGTGAATACAAGTTTTTCTAGGGTTAAAATAAAATCGAATGAGACATTAGATATTTGTCGCCGCTATGTCAGTCCCTGATAATGACCTAAACTACTTCAAGATTTACCCTATAAATATCAAGGTTTTTATGACCAGATGCAAGCATGGGTTCTCTGACCTCCTGCACCCACGTAAAAGTTGTTCCAAGATCATTCTTCTAATCAATTTATAAGTAATTCATAACTTTCAAACTCGTTATGTCATTTGCGTGAAGATAGAGTGGGTGAGTATTTGTAACAGTCGTGATTCTCTCTTCTTTTAGTGATAAAAGTGGATGAATATATTGAGATTATCACCGACAGCTTCTGCTAATATAAATATCGATATCAACTGAAATACTCTGTTTTAAATGAAGCCTTATAAATAGCAATCAAAAGTAGTAAGGTACAAAAATAATAAAAGTAGTGAAAACTGGATTATAGTATCTGCAATGTTTTTCCGAAATGTGTGGATTGCAATCGTGGCGCTTTGAATATATAGTACAGCCACGTTTGTTTTGCATATTGAATAAATCATATAAATAAGGACATGTGCGTTTCTTTATACCTACTGGAGAAAATTATTAAATGATGAGACCTGCAAAAAGGTTTACAGGCAACTCCAAACAAGACCTCGCAGGATAGCTACTATTTCAACGAAGAAAACACACACCATACAACTGAGAAATGAAATTTTTTGTTATTTTTTTTTGTTGCACTAGAAAAACAAGCAAAAGTGGAGAGAAAAATTTCAATGAGCTGTAAACAGGTGGTTTTCAAAAGAAATAAAGAGTTAAAATTTGGCAATCCGTCCTTTAAACCATATCAGTACTGTGATATCAGTAGCGAATTGTCCTTTTTGGTAATAGAAACTATAAGAGCTCAAAAAAGGTAGACCGTAGCAAAGATGAGACTCAAACAGAGAGAAGTAAGTTAACGCAATGAAACATATTTAAAGACATAACGATAATTCTAAGAGATGTTGAAAAAGTCCATTTGGGTCAGATCAGGACTTAAAAGTAAGAAACCTTTGGATACCTATATTGAATGCTAGTTGGCATGCAGTAATGAGCATCAGAATGATCCGTAAAATAGAATCCTGTTCTTGCACTAGAAGCTGCTTCAATGGATTTGTTGATGCCTAAGTGCAATTAACCCAAGTCTACCATCATACTTTTTAGATTAACTGGTGATATCTTGTAATAATTGTACAGTTTTTCGTCATTTTAAACCACGGAATTTATTATTTAATAAGTTATTGAAATATTGCTCATTGCTCGATTTCTAGGTGTCTCATTTCTAAATGTAATTGCAAAATATCGTATCACGAAATTCAAGTCGATAAAAAACTCAATACCTGATGTTAACAAGGAGCATGCTCGTAATTATCTTCTTTGCTTGTTTATTTTAGAGATTTGATAAATCATTTATAAGAAATGTCAACAGATACCTTATTTTCTCTCATGAGCATTTAGAGTCATTGTCATTATCAGTAATAATATTTTATTGTATGTTTATCTGAAATAATTGCAAGGTTAAAATTTATTGTGCAATTTTTAAAAGCATATTAAACTTTCTCCCAAACATTCTCTTACGTATTATTTAAGCCCATATTACCGATTAAATTGGATGTAAACGATTTGAAATTTAATGATCAACATTTCAAAAGGCTTTTAAAACATCAGCTTTAATAAGTTTGATTTATGGAAAATATGTCGACGTCGTTTATTGTTTTTTAAAATTTTTGAAATTAATTACATAATCTGCTCTGATTATTTTTAATCTTGTCTGATTTTAACCAGTTTGGTTACATTTCAAGACTCCGAAGATCTAAAAAACCACTAAATAATTTTACTTTCACTCAAGAGATTGATATGCGTCCGACAAATTAAGCTGAATACAGTGCTTGCAAACAAATAGAGAAGTCTAAAACAGCTCAGTGTTGAATTGAAATAAAATAATCTATGCTAATCCCAAAAAAGCGAAACTGGTGGAAATGAGCCTACAACACACTAAAGGGAAAGTAAAATTCTAAGGTAGAATATCAGAAGGATTTAAAATGAATTTAGGTGTAAAAAAGAGTGACTCAATTTCTCAAACACTGTTTAACCTGATACTAGAATCCATTTTAAGTAATACAACCTTGAACTAAGAAAATATTATAGTGAACGAGATCCAGTTAATTGCTTATGCCTCACCATCGTGGCTGGATCAAATAAAAGTCTAATAAAAGCAGTAGAAAAGCTAGACCAGGAGGCACAAATATTCGGGCTACGAATAAATGAAAACAAAACAAATATGCGAGTGGGGAAAGAAAACCAGAGCAATGATACTCACTTAAGAACAAAAAACTATACCAGTTTGGAATTGTATCAAGCTTCTATTATTTAGGAACATCTACAGGACAAACTAGTAAAGGCAAGATAAAAGAAGAAGAAATTCTTGGCATCATTAAGAAACTATTAAAATCTAAATCGATCAGCAAAACAAGAAAGATACAAATCTATAAGACTTTGATCAGACCAGTCACTACCTAAGCACTCAAAATAACAACTATAAACAAAAAAGAAGATCTAAAAATACTTGAAAAGAAAATAGCGAGAACAATACTGCAACCAGACATAACAAGAGATGGAGACAGAAGATTAAAATGAAACATAAAAATAGAAAAGTAAGCACGTGGAGAAAATATAGTCCGATATTTGAAAGCAAGGAGAGTGGAATACATGGGACACACTATGGGAACACGAGCAACAGAAATATTAAAGAGAATGGTAACATGGGTTCTAATAAAGACGAGAACAAGAGGAAGACCACGAAGCAGATGGTGGGATCAAGTAGAGAAAGATATAAAAGCATTGAAAATTGAAGTTTGGAAAACAAAATGCAGAGACAGAAGAAAATTGAAAGCTATAACAAAATAGGACAGGACAGATAGAAGAGGAGTTATCCACATCGTCAATAGGATTAAACACAGCTCTATAGAGCTAGCCATAATCCCTCGGGATTGAACGACCATGATGATGCTAATATAATGGATCCAGTTAACCATTGTGTTGAGTTTTGCAAGGCAATCTTGAGCGGATACATGAATGGTGGTGTTGGCAAAGTGCTTTTTCTTTTTCCATTATTCAATGTGCTCCCTTCATATGCTAGTTTGTAATTTAAAGAACATTTTTGTTAGTGTACACTCTGTCTAAACTTCTAAAATAAATAATGTGCAGATAGAATTTCCAAGAAGTATTTGTTTATGTGCATTAACGTCGTATAAATAGTATGTATAGATTTACTCTCTAGTAAACGTCAAAATCAACGGATGTTGATAGTATTTATAGTGTCTTCTATTAATCATATAGTACAAAATCCTGCGTAATCTTGTACATATGGAATTCTGAAAGATATGCAATAATGCAATGATTATAAAGTACTATCTGTAGAGTTACACGACCACACCTACTGAATTGTTCTTGATTGATAAAAAATTGTTTATATTCTTATTTTTAACACTTGTAAATACTTTGGGCTGATTTGGTTAACTACATTTAAATGTGTACCACATTAGATTTGTTAATAATTCTTTATAACTGCTATATATAGTTCAATTTTGAATAATTGATGAACAAGAGAAAATAGTGTCTTATTAATATGTACAATTACAGTTTTCTGTAAAAAGTTAAACTTAGAAGTATAATTGCACGGTCCCTGTTCTTAGTAAGGTGTTATAGCAATATTTAACGTCTATGTACAAAGATGCATGTCGAAGAATAGTTCATGATTATTCTTTTCATTCTGAAAGCATTGAAAAATTGCTACAAACGTCTCGGCCATCTTTATATACCTCCTTTCTTGAAACAAATTAATTTCGTAGCTTTGAAGAGTCAAATCTAGTGTCATGAGGGGAAAATTAAGAGTAGTCAAAAAAGTCTACTATGTATGTATGTATGTATTTTGGGGTGACATTCACAGAGTCTTAAACTATCTATTGTGCCCCCTTACTTCCACTTAGTTTCTGAGGAGAGTCTCAGAGTCTTGAGTTTTTCACAAGCTTTCAGAGTGTTTGGTTCCTGGCCCGAACACTAATATCCAAGTTCCTTCTATTGCTTTTGAGCCGTCTGTGTACCATTGAATGGAATTCTTTCCAAGTCTGGTAATGGTATTTGGATCCCATTCCTTCTTGTTGCTCAATTCCGTAACGAATTTCTTTGAAAAGTTATACTTTTTCATCATACCGTCTTGTGGCATGTCCCAGGTTGTCTGATTTCTAAGAAGTGAGGAGGTGGTTTTTTTAATGATACCCTCTCTACTTAGTCTGTATCTTGTTCTTTCTGCAACACTTTTCACCACCATATGTAGAGGGGTGAGGTTGAGAATCACTTCCATGGCTGCCGTTGGGCATGTTCTCATTGCCCCTGTAATGCATATACAGGCTAGTCTTTGAATTTTGGAGAGGTTTTCTCTCGTCGTCAA
>CAJUYG010000042.1:509455-521267 GCA_910591675.1 Galerucella calmariensis | reverse complement strand
CACATTTTGAAAATACTTTCGATTCTACAGGGTGTTCCAAAACCACGAAGCAGCACAAACTTACGTTTTTTTTAATGGAACGTACTATATTTTGTTCAAGAATCGAAAAGATCTTACCGAGAGCATTACAAAAATATAGCACTCTAATATATTATAAGGGTGTTTTACAAAGATATGGCCAATTATTAGCAAAAAAGACCTCCTCTTTAACACTCTGCAAAACAGTAAATTAAAATAAATCAACAGGTCTTTGTATTCAAATGTCATACACACATCATTGGCTGTACTTAGTATTTATTACTTTTTTATCTGTGGCCTCTTTAATACAGGGTGAAACAAAACGCAAATCAAGCAATATCTCAACGTTTTTAAATGAATCATCCTATAAGTTTTTTTACAATTTGTTAGTACAATTAATAAACTTTCAAACGATGTAGTACACTTAGGGCATTAGTTGATGGAAAATCGGAGATATTTTATGATAATGGTCAAAAACAAGTATTTTACATACACAAATTAAATGGTATTAAATTTTTACATGCAACATCTTGTGAATTTTAACATTTCTGAGGCATAAATTCTAATCGTAATTTTGGATGCATCTAAAATATCTTTGACTTCTACTCATACCATTAGAGGAAGGAAAGAAGGAATTATGTTGGAAGAAATATTTTTGTTTACTGTAAGTAGGAAAATGTCATTATAGTACTAATAAATATAAAAGCAGTTTGTAGTATTTACGAAATAATTACTTAAGTCACCACAAACAGTATATCTTTGTTATGTAAAATGCAAGCTTGTATTTTCCAACTTTCTCAATTTTTGAAAAACTAACAATTATGAAAACCAACATTATAAGAACATTCACATTTACATGAATGAACATTGACAGTCTATAAAAAGTATAGTAGTTTATGCTGAGTGTTCAAAATGGCGACCATTTACTTCCATGCAATTCTTTTCAAAAACGAGGATCTTACTCTTTCCAACATAGCTGTAGTTATTGTGGAAAATGCGTTACGAATCCTCTCTTTCACGTCTCCTCTGGTAGTAGGTTCCGTTTGATACACAAGTTGCTTGATGTATCCCCATAAAAAGAAATCCATCGGTGTGAGATCTGGAGATCGAGGAGGCCACGAAATTGGTCCACCACGTCCTATCCACCTGCCGGTAAAATTTCTGAGATACAGATGCTCCATCTTGTTGGAACCACAACTTAACTATTGTATTTGAATCAACTTCCTAAACACAAACGAAGAATACAGCAATATTTCTTTGACAGCCTATAATAACAATTCTTGAGAGTGAAACGTGAATAAATATGAAATTTTTGAAAGTGAAACATGAATAAATATGAAATTTTTGGTAATTCCAGGTACCTACGGTATTAGCAAACATTTTATTTCATTGATTAGATATTGTAGATGCATCCAAAATTACGATTAGAATTTATGTTAAAATTCACAAGATGTTGCATGTAAAAATTTAATACCATTCAATTTGTGTATGTAAAATACTTGTTTTTGATCATTATCAAAAAATATCTACGATTTTCCATTAACTAATGTCCTAAGTTTACTACATCGTTTGAAAGTTTATTAATTGTACTAACACATTGTAAAAAGACTTATAGGGTGATTCATTTAAAAATTTTGAGATATTGCTTGATTTGCGTTTTGTTTCACCCTGTATTAAAGAAGCCACAGATGAAAAAAGTAATTAATACTGAGCACATCCAATGATGTGTGTATGACATTTGAACAGAAAGACCTGTTGATTTATTTTAATTTACTGTTCTGCAGAGTGTTAAAGAGGAGGTCTTTTTTGCTAATAATTGGCCATATCTTTGTAAAACACCCTTATAATATAATACAGTGCTATATTTTTGTAACGCTCTCGGTGAGATCTTTTCGATTCTTAAACAAAATATAGTACGTTCCATTAAAAAAAATGTAAGTTTGTGCTGCTACGTAGTATTGGAACACCCTGTAGAATCGAAAGTATTTTCAAAATGTGCTCTCAGTAACTGTATTAGCTCACACAAAACTATAAAGTTCTATCTATCACCACAACGATGTAATCCTCCGATGTCAGAAGATTGCGCCACCCTGTATATATATATATATATATATAACTGTGATTATATTTAGTGGTTTTTTTAGAGAAAAATACTTATTTTAAAGTACACACTTTATTTTGTTGAGATTTCGTTGCACTTCGTCAACTTCATCAGAACAAAACTTGTGATTAAAACTAAAAACTAAAAACACGTCTAAATTTTGATTATTTCACCAAACTAATGTCAAAATTGAAAATGACAAATCAAATGTTTAAATTTGTGTTGGTAAATAGCAATTTTAAAGGTGGTATTTAATTGTCCGTTGGTTCATTGATTGATGTCAGTTTCTGTGTCGATGTTTGGACTAGTATTAGTTACAGAATGATCATGATATCTTTTCTTTTTTAGTTTCAAGTCTAGGTCTATGAGATTTGAGTAAATTAAATTGAGTCCGTCAGTATCGCTCTTAGTATTCATTGGATGTTCTTCTTGTGATATTCTAGTCATTTCAATAAAAAGTCGTTCTGTATAGTTTTTACATTTGTCAAGTACTACAGTGTTCTCAAAGTCTATACTATGTCCGGTATTATGGGCATGTTGGGCTAATGCACATCGATTTACGTATCGTTTGCAATCGCTTCTATGTGAAGTTATACGGTCTTTTAGGTGTCTTGCAGTATGTCCTATGTAATTTTGTTCACAATCTTTACAAGGAATTTTGTATATAATATTGGAAAGTTGTTCTTTTTTAATTCTATCTTTTAATTTTGAAAAAACATTAGATACCTTCTTAATTGATCTATTCGCGATTTTAACGTTATCAACATCTTTGAAAATAGAGGAGATTTTAGATGTTAGATTTCTTACATATGGTAAATGTTTATAATTATAAGTAATCAATTGCGGTTCTTCTTGTAGTGGATTTTCAGGTATATCGATGTTTTGTTCTTGTGTGTTAATGGTTTGATGAATCGGCGAATGGTATAATAATTTTCTAAGTAAATTTAGAGGGTAACTGTTGTCCTTTAGAATATTCTCGATCAGCCGTATATTTTTGTAGTATAAACTAGAATCAGATATTTTATGGATCCTGTTCTTAAAAGCCATAACTAGGTTAATTTTCATTGTATACGGATGATATGAGTGAAAATTTAGAAATCTACCTGAAGAAGTTGGTTTGATGTACCAGTCTAGAATAATTTCTTGTGTTGTTTTCCTTATTAAAAGTGTATCGAGAAAAGGTACTGTTCGATTAGTTTCTTCTTCTAAGGTGAATTGGATGTTCTCATGAAAAGTGTTGAATCTTAGTAAAAAATCTTCTTGTTTTCCTTCAGGTACTGCACATATGATATCATCAACGTATTTCTTAATGAAAGGTATTGGGTAAGGGGTTTTGGATAGAACGTCGTCCAGAATAAAGTCCATGATGTATTGGGCAATTATAGGAGAAATAGTGCTACCCATAGGAGTACCAAAAATTTGTTTGTAGAATTTATTATTAAAACTAAAATAAGTATTATTGAAGATGAACCTTAATGTGATAATAAAATCTTTAAAGGTTAATTTACAATGGTTTGAAATAGAGCTCCAGTTTTGAGTTATACAAAGCTCAACCAATTCAAATGGAATATTAGTAAAAAGGGAAACTACATCTAAACTTATTATCACATAATTAGGTGGTAATATCTTATTTTTCATGAAGTCTACGAAATGAAATGTATCTTTAGTAAAATATGGATTATTGATATCATAAGAGTTTGATAAAATATCTGTTAAGAATTGGGAGATATTACTGGTTGGACTATTAATGGAAGAGATTATTGGACGAAGTGATAAAGACGGTTTGTGTATTTTGGAGCAACCGAATTGTAAATCATTAGTTGTTTTGCTGTTATATCGTCGATCTTCTTTTGTTTTTTAAATTGACTAATGTAAGCATTGGATTTTTGTTGAATAGTAGAAGTAGGATCCCTAGGAATACTGATGTAATATTTTTCGTCTTCTAATTGTGAGAGGGCTAATTTTTCATATTCTTCTTTTTCTAATGCAACAGTTACATTTCCTCTATCAGATTTAGTTATGCATATTTCGGTATGATGTTTCAGGAACTTTTTAGTTTTCAAATATGATAATTCTGTGTTTGAAGGGTTGTGAATGACTGGATTTTTTACAAAATTTGTAACAACATTTACTGCTTGCGCCGTTTTTATATTTTTGATTTGAGGATCTTGAATTTCTTTGGTGATATTTTCTATATTGGCAAGAAGAGAAACAATGGAAATATCATTAATTGTAGGACTAAGACTAAATATTGGACCTAATAATCATACACCCTTTTACCGTTAGGTGTCGGGCTTTCAATTATGTTTACTTTAATTATAACATTTTGTGTATTAATATGTCAGATGTTGATTACACATTATTTGGTGAAATTATCACGTGATCGTAGGAAAAATTCTGTACATTACTCGTGCAAAAGTGATTTTTCACACTCGTGTGATTGTCGCACTCGGCTTATGCCTCGTGCTACAATATTTCCCACTCGTGTGAAAAATGTCACTTTCCGCACACGTTATGTAATATACTATATTCTTGTCATTGTCGAAGATGGACTTGAATTAGGAATAGAAAATCTTCTTCTACTTCAAAAGGAGAATAGTATCAAAGAGGAATTGTATACTTATGAATAGCTCTGAGCAGATTCGAGAGAAAATTTAGGAAATATGATTTATGATTTTTTTTAATTAGAATTCAAGTGCCTCGACAACTATGGCCATTGGCACTATACAAAAGACAAAAAGACATATATAAATACATACACTATCTTAAAACATAAAATATGCAAAATATCAATCTAGTTTATATTTTGTGGTAGAGGTTAGTTGTTTTGAAGAATTTCGATGTCTTTGGGATTTCAGCGGTGCAGTTTAAAAGCTCTCTCAGGTTTGGTCTTAGGTCTAGGCGCTTATATGTAATGGTGTATTCCTGGCAGTCTGTGAGAATCTGTTTAACGGTTGAAGCACTATTGCAGTGACGGCAGACGGGAATGTTTTCAGAAGACATCAAGTAACCATGTGTGTATCTGGTATGGTTGATCCGCAATTGTCTAATGACATCAGTTTCTCTCCTGGTTAAGAAATCGAGGGAGAGACAGCCGATTAATGGTTGTATATCGTAAAGGGCTGTTTTGCTGTTGTGCCAAAAACTTTGCCAGGACTCCTTGACGGACTTTTTGAATAATAGTTTTATTTCATTTGGGAGCTGGAACGTTGTTGTGGTGATGGAAGAAGAGGCTTCTTTAGCATGGTGGTAAGCGTTTTCATTGCCAGTAATTCCAATGTGAGATGGGAGCCAGATAAGATAAACTGTTACATCACGAGCTGAGAGGGTTTGATATTGATAGATGTCATGGATGTTTTGAACTATTGGATGATCAGTAAAGATAGTATTGAGTGAATTAATTGAGGAAAGTGAATCGGTACAAATGGCGAATATAATTGCTAAAAAAATTTGACTATTTTATTCTGCAGATAATGTCACATATTACAAAACAATGCAGATTTTATTACAAATAAAGTGAAAGTAAAGATTGAGGCATAGCTGTTTTTAGTAAAAGTAACTGTTGATAAACTTATGTATTTGTATTGAAAAAATTTATTTTTAAAACTGTATTATCCATTCATCAGAAATTATATTCCATAAATGGTGAGCACAGTAAACAAAAACAATCTCTTGCATTGAATCTTTACGTAACATTATGCTAATATGAGTACTGACTACTGAACTACCAATACATTAAGGTTGTTTATATCGTAGGGTCATGAAGCAGAACCACGTTTGGTTTTTAAAACTAGAATTATTTGCGGTATCCAACCGTGTCTGCTATTCAAATTATCTGCTGATTAAATAAAGCGATAAGTAATGAACAAATTGAAGAATGTGTTTAAAAATGTACACGCTACTGAAGCTAGCGAATAATTCTCTCACCTAATGATCATGTCTAAGGTCAATAACGGTTTGTATTGCTGACTGTCATATAAATTTTTGAAACCAGCCTTCAATTGATACATCGCGAAATTCTGACTATAAAACATGGATAGCGAGAATGCTCTGTATATTATAATATGACGAATTGCTTCCTCATCCACAGTACTCTCTCTGAGGTGGGTTAAAGGGCACGGCAGGAGTAAAGATAATCGCATTGCCGATTCTTTAGCCAGGGAAGCGGCTGAATGGACTAAACATTTTAGGACCCAGTGACTCCTACGGCCTGCCGACTTCGACAATTGCGAAACTAGCCAAACCTTACACCCATGCTCAATCCCTTAAGAGATGGGATGGAACCAAAGGATTCAGTCTTGCCAGGATCACCCTGGGCGACACTGGGAAGCTGGCGTCGAAGAAATATTTGGCGATGACTAGGAAAAACCTACGTTTAACAGTAGGATTTCTGACTGACCACTGTCAACTAAGGAAGCACCTCCATACTATGGGACTAGCGGACACACATCTATGCAGGTTGTGTGAACAGGAAGATGAAACTGTCAAGCATGTCTTATGCGAGTGTCCGGAGTTATCGTCAATAAGAGAGTGTTCGGTGAGTCTTGGCCTACACCTGCCGATATAAAGGAGATGTCTCCTAGTGACCTGTCCACCTTCCTGGGAAGGAGAGGATGGACGATGACTTGGGAGGACAACTCCTCGGGAGGATGTACAATGAGTCACATGTGGCCTAAGTGCTGTGAGCCTTCACTCACCCTCCCTACTTTACAGATACAGATACTACCTATATTAATTTCTGTATAGATATCCAAAACTTCATTTATAAAATTCGTAATTTCTGCTGGAATTTACATACTTTATTTAGTAATAATAATAACATACTTAATTTTGGTATATGACTATAAATAACAGAAAAAATATTGAATTATAACAAGCCACTGAAGTAAAGTACAACGCATATATATTTCCAACATAGACGGCTACTATATAAAAAAAAATAACCAACAAACATATGTTCTGTACTAATAATACCATATTTTCCTATTATTTATGGTATAAAATATGCATATCTTGTCAGTTGATAACAGTTATGACCACACCTAATCTATATAGGTACCTATATATATATATACATAAGTCGTAATTATAACAACAATGAAACATGATCATTTTATAACAAAAGAAGCAAGGGTTTTGCGGATACTTGCACCTTATTTTATTTCACATTTACCAGCATTTAAGATTTAAATACTAATAAATTGAAATATAATACTTACTTTCCAATCTAATATGGTTCGTTCATTCTAAATATACTATTAATAACTGTTACTTCATGATAAATCTCTCTAACGTTCTATGTACTAACATTACAAATATTTAATATTGATTTCTTCTGCTGCTTATTGCAAATGCCAAAGTTTCTATGGCTTCATTTCTGAGACCTAAAAGATTTATCTAGCCCCTCGTTCTACTCAGTTTCTGAGGAAGGAAGATCTCAAATATTTGTTAACTAGCATTAGCTTTCAAGGTGCCATAAGTGGATGATTAAGTTTTGCCAAACATTAAATACCTGGACATCAAGATAGAGAAGAAGATAAGAATAGTTTTAGACTCTTGGTATAATTGTTCGGTTAATTCAAAGGCTTTTATACATTCTTCGAATAATGTCCCAAGAAAATATTAGACCATAGCAGTCGATGTCCAACAAACCCTTGTCTCTTGAATCATCAATGGTAGGACTTGGATTGTCGGATCGCGCTGATGACTTTGCCTGGAAGAAGAAGAAACAGCTTGCCCCGCCCTGATGTTTGGCAAGATCTGCTTCTCTCCCTAAATATTGAAATATCATTTATCTAATAAAATAAAATTTAGGATGTATACTGTCAAATGGAAAAACATTTCAGCACGAGATAATCTGCTATTGAGATTTTTATAAGTAATACATTGCTGCTAGTTTGAGCGATTTTGATTTGACCTTGATGACAGTATAAGCACCTATCACGCCCTAAGAAAACTCTTGGAATAACTGCCAATAAGAGTTGAGCAGTTCAAATGAATAAACTTTATACTATGTAAACAGTTCTATTTTAAATAAACAATAACCTGGGTTATTATGTGCAAAAAGTGTTGTGGAAAACGCAGCCACAGTTAAATGGTACATTTTGCAAGTCGCAGGGGAGGGCCACTTCACACGAAGTGAAATAAAATATTAATTTATTTTACTTCGTGCGATCTCGTTTTTTTTTCCAACAATTTATCATATCCACCGTCATTTTCTGCAATCACCTGTGCTCTTCTTGAGTTTCTGATTGGCTGGTCTACATATAATTGAATCTGATTCTCACTTTACACGATACACTTACTGTTTTCATCATTAATTATGATCACCGCAATACTTCTCATAAAGTACTGATTGCTACCTTCGTGCAAAAAACAACGAATTTTAATTCTTAAAAAAAATAATTGCTCAATCAACTTGGTGTTATTTTTTGACAACTGCGTGAAATGAAACTACTTGATTTTTTGATGACTTAATTGGTATGTCGAAATAATTTCGGCAAAAAATAAAAATCTGTGATTACTGATCTTGTTTTATTAAATAATTAATAAAACGGCCGTTCTGCAACAATTATAATGTCATATTATGCAAGCTTGTACGAAAAAATAATCCGTAGAAAGTTTTGAAAATAAGCTGTTTTTAAAGAAGTAAGCAGTTTTCAATTAATCATTTCAGCCGAACAAGTTTTTCTCTTTCTTAAATAGCGACGTTCATTGATTTGATGCAACAGAAAATTATTCTGAACGTCCGCAGTTACATATTTATATCTATTGATAAAGAACTGTTTCTTTTGAGACACTGAGAAAATATAGCTATCAATTTTACTAGTGTAAATTGCTTTTAGCTTACACAGATTGATTTATATCCATCTATTATTTTTTAAATGACAATAATAAACACACCCTTTTCTCATAATTATTTTATGCAAATACCCCGATAATACATACGGATTAAGTATATCACAGACCAGATTTGGCAGGTGTTAGAAAAAGATAGAAGGCGTATATAATGACCAGGTTTCTCCTACATTAATAAAAATTAAGTCTAAATGTCAACTTTCTTGCATCACAATACATTTTGTTAGCCATTTGCATATTTATAGTTTTAATTTAGCTACGAAACTGTCACCAGATTAGAAAAAAATTATTTCATCAGTGATGTGCATAGAGTTAACGCATCAATCTATGCACTGAAAACCCATTATAAGCAATTCATCCATTTTGTTTTGGTAGACTTTATCTGGAGTGAGATTCAAGAGGAGACTTTCAACGTCACTGACAACCGTAATAACTTAATTTTCAATCTTTTAATAACAGAAAAGACTCTAAACTCGTCCTGGTACAGGGTGAAACTACCTGCCCGAAACAAGTATAGCAAAATTGTTCACAATAATATTTCAATATTACTTGGATGGTTATTCAAGGGTTGCAATTAGCTGATAGATATCATCCGATGGAAATAGTTAGTTGGTTGGCAACACAAAAGAAACTAGATTTTTTCCCAGAGTTGCGCAAACTTTGGATCAAGATATCTTGCACGTTGTATTGCACCATGTCAACCGGCCTTTAAGCCGTGTTTACACGAGGCCAGTAGGTAGTCAGGTTACTTGGAGCAGATAACCTGGGTGTCTATTCACTAATAGTGAGAGCTCCTACGAGAGTACACACTTAAAGAGTGCGCATGCGGACTATATCCTAATTTGCAATTTCGAGAGAACTCGCATGCACAATTTATAAGTGTTTATTCTCGTAGGAGCTCTCACTGTTAGTGAATAAACACTCTGAGGCAAGTAACTGTACTGAGGACTTGCCGTGGACTCTATCCACGCGACGTCAGTTGTGAGCGAGCCAGTATTTAAAAATGGCAAAAAGTGCATCTTTTGTGTTATCTTAAGATGACGTACAAGAATTGACGCGAAATCTTATAAGTACTGGAATTTGTGAGTGAATCTAGTGAAATATTATTGGAAGAACTGGAAAAGAAAAAAACTATATGAATGAGACAGAAATATATAAAATGTTAACAATTTAAACAATGCACAAACATCCAATAAAGCACTGTTTGTCTCCAATTCACTCACTTGCTCGTCAATGAGTTGTCCACACGGCAGGTACCGTTTTCGAGTAGTGGGGGGCAGGTTGTCTACTCCTCGTGCAAGTCGACATTCCCGGCAGGTTGACAGGCAGCTTGCCTGTGAGTTATAAGCGTGGTCGTCCACTCAGGTTACCTGCTCCAAGTAACCTGCCCGCCTACTGGCCTCGTGTAAACGCGGCTTTATAGTTGCAGATGTTTCGTGGATGCAATTAATGGTTAAGTAGTGCAGTAAATGTGGGGCGTGGAAGTAAGATTTGAGTATCTAAAATCTAGTATAGAAAGAAAAATACTGAATGTATTTGTGATTTAATAAATCAATTGATTTAAGCCGTAGTGACTTAATATATCGATACACCAAAGTAAATGTATAAATCGTTTGGGTTGCAACATTCAACCAGCATGTTTTGTGTCAACTACAGTGTATTTATTTATACGACCGAAAGTTTTTGTAATATTTCATTTTCTAATAATTGTGCGCATTACTCACATACATTTCCAGGCAAGTCATGAATAGCACCCGTGGTAGTAACCATGTAGTAACAATAATTAACTGTTCTTTAAGTTCAGTTAAAGCCAACATCTAACATAGCGAATAGACAAAGAATGTTTCAAATACCGATTTTCATTTACCGCTATGACTAATAATACATTAAGTTAATGAAATCGTGGACCTATTGAACTTTTTATAACATGAAAAGTACCAGCAAAATATATTCACTGAAAAGCACCAAAATTTGAATATCAATGTTGGCAGTATCACTCAGTTTGGTCTTAAAAGATCTCGAATTTAGTTAAAAAAATTTAACACTAACTACGATGCGCATTTTTACTTAGAACTTAAATTAGAATAAATGAAATACATAAATTCCCTTCCCCTTCCTGGATCCTTAAATATATGTCCCAATAGTAGTAGAAAATTATCTTTTTCTGTATTTTTCTCTGGAAATTCAGGATTTACAGCAAATTAAGCGATAGAATTTTGAAAAAAATGTTGTTTCAGTATAATTCAGGAAGGTATTTCGTATTTCTTTTAACTGTTGGATGGGCTTGTGATTTGCTACATGAAACTAAATGGCAAAAGGTTGAAAAATAAAAAATCTATCAGAACAATGGTAAACTACATTTGTAATGAGATAATTTGGCGATTTTTAATGAAATAACTCAACCAAATTGAATTGTGTAATCGCTTTTTAACAGATTTAAAAGTTAAATTTATATACATAAATTATGTTGAAGATGCTAATTAGCGTTCTTAAGAAAGCTTGTCTTGAGATCATGTTTCCATCTCTTATTCAAGATTACAATTAGGAATAATTTGGATGAATTTATTCCCTAATTAAATAAGCGAAATTATCATTGTACCTATATGGAATGTCTTGAGAATTTAAAATCACTCTACAGTTTGTTTTCATCCCCTAATAAAAAGAATAAAGCTAGATATAGAGCTCTAAATATGGAGAGGACCACAATTTAGACCTGCAAAGGTCGCAGTGGGATAGGACAAAGAGCCACTCCAATTCTAATCCAATCTAATCTAATCTAGTTAAGTAATAATAATAATAATAATAATAATAATAATAATAATAATAATAATAATA
>CAJUYG010000042.1:472472-509445 GCA_910591675.1 Galerucella calmariensis | reverse complement strand
TAATAATAATAATAATAATAATAATAATAATAATAATAATAATAATAATAATAATAATAATATATTTATTGCTTCTATTGACAATAATCAAATAGCAAGAGTTCCAATTAATGCAATAAGAAAATACAACAACGTTTATGAATAATCAAACAATAAAAACAAATAAACAGCCTTCTCCACTAACTCAAAACAAAAGCTCTTAATTATAAGACGTTAATGAAAAAGTATTCTTATTTATTTATTTTCACTGAATTCATTGAAAACAATCAAATAGCAAGATTTTTAACTAATACAAAAAGAAAAGATAACAACTTTTATGAATAATTAAAAAAAAAAACAAATAAATAGTCCTCTTCATTCATTCAAAACAAAAGCTCTTAATTTTAAAACATTAATAAAATAGTATGCGACAGCTTTCAAACTCTCTGAGTTACCTAACATGTCAATAAACTGCTCAAAACTCTGTAATGCATCCAGCGCTGGGGTTCGAATTGGATTGTACAATGGACATTCCAGTACTATGTGTTCCAGAGTCTCGAGTTGTCGCAAGTTGCACATTGTACACAATTCTTCCTGGTTAATTATGTAATAGTTACCATTGTAGGAAACATTTAGCCGTAATTTGGAGGTGAGACGTATTTGACTATACAGTCTTATAAATTTGATGGGACATTCACAGAGTAAATACAAAGCGGGTTGCGGATGAATCGTAAACTTTTTGTAAAAATTGGAAAAACTGGACCGGGACAAAAACGACAAATCTTCGTTGTGAAGATATACCTGAAGTGTTTCTAAGATCATATTAAAGTTTTGTTTTAAGTTACGACAAGTTCCGCCACTGGTGGCAATTGGATAAAACGCTTTAATGATCGTTCTGTAAATTTTCAAGTGTATTGACTCTATAAAAGCAAATTAAATTTTAGTTACTTGTTCTCTTGGTGGGTGAATTTAAATGCAACATAATATGGAAACATAATTAACATATTTTAAAGCAGGTATGCAGAAATTTTGATTTGTTGTTTGAGGTTAACCACTATAACAAATAAAAAGTAGTGTGATAAAATAAATTTGATAAAGACTAGAGACTAACCATAGCCGTAGAGTTAATGATTTATTAACGTATATTAAACTTCCCGTTTAAATGAACAACGAAGAAAATTCAAACAGTAGTAATAAAAGAGAAAGACCTGATTACGACTCATCTTTTGAAGAAGATAAAAATTTCCATAGAAGTAAACTTACGCCGCGAACTCCAACTAAACTAGATATTGCCGAGGGAAACGAACAGTTAAATATGGATGAAATAAGGAAATTAATAATGGATCTTAGAAGTGACATTAAAAAAGAAATATCGGATTGGAAAACGGAAATTAAGAAAGAAATCAAAGATATTAAACAAGATGTAAAAGACATGAAGTCTACCACACAAAAACACATTGAAGAAATGAATCACATTAGATATGAAATTACCCAGATTAAAGATGATCAATCAAAAGAAACGAAATATATTCTCGACAAAATACAAAAGTCTGAAGAAAAAATTGAGAGATTGGAAAAGGAAAAGATTCTTAAAAATTTGGTAATAACCGGTATGGATTTACAGAATTGTAACGAGGAAATGTTAAAGGAGTCACTGGAAAACTGGATAAATGACAATCTAGGGATCACAACCAAACTAAAAAATGCATTTAAAATTGGTCAAAAAAGATGCGTAGTTGAAGTGGAGGATATGGCAATTAAGAAACAAATATTGAACGAGCGGTATAAGCTGAGAGGAAAGAGCCTGTTTATAGACTCCGACCTTACACCAAAGGAAAAAGAAATTCAGAAAAAAATTAGAGATATTGCACGAGAGAAGAGAAATAGAGGATCAAAAGTTAAAGTACGGTTTCAAAAATTGGAAATAGATGGTAATCTTTTGAAATGGGACCACAAGATACAACAACTGGTAGACGTAAAGACGCCGGTCCAAACGTCAAAAAACTAAATACAAATCAACAAAACTTATCAGAAACTATATTTGAAGTGAAGGTAGCTGAAGAAGAGAAAATTGGTCAATCGCAACATAACTTCCCAAAGAAGTTTACTAATCAACAACAATATTTTAAGATCATCTTTTGGAACTGTGAAGGTTTTAAAAATACTGAACTACCTATTTGCGACGGTGATTTAGACTGTATTTGTCTGTGTGAAACATGGCTTACTGATGATTTAAATGTACTTCCTCCTACCTTACGTGATTTTAATATTTACTGTAGCAATGCAATAAAAGATAAAACTAGAGGTAGAGCTAGTGGTGGCCTGCTACTTTTCCTTAAGAAATGTTATAAATGTCGCCTACTAGATATTTCGCCCTACTGGCTCGTATCTCTGGTATCCGCAAGGAATGGCAGCTTTATTTTATGTAATGTATACTTTCGTCCAGGTGCTGATATACTATATGTACTTGAAAGCTTTCAAATTCTCTTGAGTGAAATTTCTTCCCAGTTTCCTGACCTGTTATTCATTATCGGAGGAGACTTCAACTGTCGCATTGGCTCATACTGTAACATTTCTGAAGATATCTTAGAAAACACCAACTTATTTTTGCATAGACATAGCCTTGATAAAATAACAAACGCGCGAGGTAATAGGCTTATTGAATTTATGTGTGAAAACTCATTTACGATCATTAACGGTAGAACTTGCAATGATACTCCGGGCCAGTTTACCCATTGCAATCTAATCGGTAGCTCTGTGATTGATCAGGTATGGTGTTCAAATACTTTTTTAAATTACATTGACAATCTTGAAGTTCTCAATAATGATAGTTACAATTCTCATCATTTTCCAGTTTTGCTCAAACTTAATAGATTTAAAGTAGGAACAGTAGATGTGAATAAATCGGAAACCTTATGTTATAACAGGTTAGTATGGAACGATCTATCTCTAGCTAAATATAAAAATATCATGCAAAATTCACCTGATGTATTCACGCCAGATAATATTGAAAGTTATTATACAAAAATCTGTTCTGCTATAAAAAATGCTGCAACCCAATGTGACATGTTGCGATGTGTTCAATTAAAAAGTACTAGTTTGCGAGAGAATAAACCATGGTTTGATAATGAATGTTATCGCTTGAAGAAGTCGCTGAAAAGTCAATTAAAATTATGTAAAGATCATAACTTTATCACTGAGTACAAAAACCAATATTTGAGTACCAAGAAAATATACAAAACCACTTGCTTGCGAAAAAAAAAAGAATTCGAAAAACATTTGGTTTTGTCTCTTAGTAATTCTAAAAATAGTACTGTTTTTTGGAGAACCTTAAAACAGTTTCGGGGTATTCAAAAGGTCTCAATTTTACCTCTTGAGGTTTGGGAAGCATTTTATGATAGTCTAATTGTTCCAAAAATAATTCACAACACTACTTTTTCTGACGTTCTACACCCTTACTTAGACAGTCCTATTAATCAACAAGAAGTTTTTTCGGTTTTGGAATCCTGCAAAATAAATAAAGCACCGGGGTTTGATAATATAAGTTTTGAATTTTTTAAATTTTTACCACAAAACTGGCAACTTTATCTTTGTGTCATGTTTAATAAACTTCTTGATTCTGAAACACTCCCTAAGGCGTGGTCCGTTGTCTCTCTCACTATGCTGCACAAAAAGGGACCAAATGAAGATCCTACAAACTATAGAGGTATAGCATGTATTAATACTATAGCTAAGCTTTTTTTCACTATTCTCTTAAATCGTCTAAATAACTGGCTTGATAACACTCATATTCTTCCCGAAAGCCAAGCAGGATTCCGCAAAAGTCGAGGATGTATCGATAATGTTTTTGTTTTAAATAGCTGCGTACAGATTTGTTTGCATCGTTCAAAAAAAAAGTGTTTGCTGCATTTATTGATTTTAAAAGGGCATTCGATTCCATAAATCATCATCTTCTTTGGGACAAGCTTTTTAACCTTGGGTTGAGTGCAAAAATTATAAGAATAATTAAATGTCTATACGATAATGCCCAGTTTCGGGTTAAAGTTAATAATAGTTTCTCCAAATTATATGATATTGTAGAAGGTATCCTGCAAGGTGAACCTCTTAGTCCCATGCTGTTCGCTCTTTTTATCTCGGATATTGAAGGTTTTTTTAGGAAATCCGGTGCAGTAGGGATTAACATTGATAATTCTAATGACTTGTTACTTCTATCTTACGCTGATGACCTTGTTATTTTGGGAGAATCTGAGGTGGACCTTGCAAGAAAACTTCAAATACTTGAGAAGTACACCTACGTTAATAAACTGACTGTTAATAACAAAAAGTCGAAAATATTATGTTTCTCCAAGGGTAACCCCAGACTGTCAATAAATCATAGGTTTCTCTTTCATGGTGAAGAAATTGAATTAACAAGTAAGTACAGCTATTTAGGAATAACTTTTACTTCTTCGTCACTATTTAGGGAGCAAACTGTTATAGCTACATCAAAGGCTAAACAAGCTATTGGAGCTGTCATGTCAACGTTAGCCAAATCAAAGATGACATCATGGGATTCCAGGTTGACACTGTACAATTCGATAATTCTAAACATTTTAAGTAATTGTATCCCTGTATGGGGACTGCGTTACATCCATGAAATTGAAAGGGTACAGGTGGGATTTTTTAAAAGACTTTTGTTACTTAATAAAAGTACTCCTGATTACATGGTACGTCTTGAAACGGGCTCTGTTAAATTAGAATATTTTGTTTTCAAACAATGTTTAAACTGGCTGCTTAAAATTTTGATTATGGACGAAACTAGACTGCCTAAAATATTATTTAATAAACTCTTGCAAATAATCTAGTTAAGTACTTTAAATTAATAAGATTTTGAGAAAAACAGCATTTATAAAATGATCATAACCGCATAGAAAATTGTTTAGTGTGCTCCGCTCATGCGATTCAATTTTTTGAAAACGACTTAGGCCGACCGCAGAATGATTTACAGACTCGAATGCAGTCTGGCAATTTGATGTTTTGTTTATTGATCACGTGTGTATGTTTATTTCACCTGCATTTGAAATATGAATAAACTTTAGTTTTCAGACGTAGATTCTGAATGTCAGACACTCGAAGATCTCCTCAAATATAATGAAAATACACCCGATTTCGAATTGTTATTATTCAAAGTCATGTTTTCTTTTTCTCTTTATACGATACATATCATGTAAGTTTCAATTATTTTTGTCGGTGTAACAGCTTCTAATGGAAGCCTTGAATCCATATTATGCGTGTTATTAAATGTTATCATTGCCCCACGTTCGGAAGAAGTGAACAACACAACTATTTAGCCACAACTCAACACTAATGATTTACAAAATTTATTACTTAAATGACTCTGAACATTAAATTTGGCGTTTGGAATATATATTTTAAATGATAATGACAACGTCGTTAATTTTATTTTTTCTGACGTCAAATTAAGTCTCAAATTGTAATGATGTTTGTGTAGGTTTTTAAAGATCGTTATCAATTAGGTTTATTTATAACAATGGATACATTATATTGAAGGCGTACATTCTCGGAAGCTGCCACTTATAATAATAAACAAATTTTGGTCAAAAAATACGTTTATGTCAATATATTCTTCAATTATTTCCATGTCTTCTGTCTCTTACTCATTTATTTACCTTTTTTTCTCTCCTCATTCCGATTTTCTTCGCTTGGGCACAGGACAACTCCTCACCAAAGCCTGGAGGTTATCAACTTGATAACTTGACACTCGTCCTAGGGGATTATTTTTACATCATTCCTTGTACCCACCCCCAGAGGTAAGATGTTTTTTACACCTAATGTTATTCCTGAAATCATCTTTATTTTCTTCCCATTCCTTGTAAATATTTTTGTTTGCATCTCTTTAAATTCAGATCAGATTATATTCGAATCTTTTTATTATTGGTTCTCTTATGAATGTTGCGTCCTGAACAAAAATTTTGCAGACTGAACGATTCCTCTTTTAAATGTTTCGGTTCCAAATTATCAAATACGATTGGAACGTTATTGGTACTAAATTCTTTTTTATTATAGACTGACTGGTTTTATTTTAGAAGTGTTATTTTCGTATCTTTATGAGCGACATTAATTAACATGAAATTTATATTCGTAGATTCTGCTGATTATAAAATTTTTGTATCTACGGTATGCTGATTTAAAATGAATATAAATTATGCGAGCTTCTGTCCGATCTTTTGTCGATAATAAGAGAGATTCAGAATGAATAACCCCTATTGTAGAGTATGCATCTAAAAATTCTGAAGATTTTTTAGTTTTTTTTTTCTGCAACACAGTTTCCTGTAAAAAAGTGTCATTTTGATAGAGTGTGTTATCAATAGATGTCAACTTTTCTGAAAAACACAGAAAAACAACGGAAACTCCGATACTTACAAGGTATACAAGACCCAGAGACAGTTGTTTGTGTATGTATGTATTTTGGGGTGACATTCACTGAGACCTAAAAGATCTATTGGGCCCCTTACTTCTACTCAGTCTCAGAAACTAGTAGTTCCTTTAGTCCTATTTCCCGGAGGAATTTTAGGATGTCTGCAGGCTTCAACTAAGGTAAATGTTCCTCTTCTATCCAGTAATCTCCTAGGTGCTGTGCTCTAGGATTCTGGAGTGCTGTGCAGTTGGAAAGTATGTGGATGGAGGAGAGACAGTTAACAGAGCAGAACAAAAATCCTGGGAAAAAAATGGAAACAGAGAGCTATAGCAATAAAAAATTGTTTTCCGGGACAATACAAACACTCAGATGAGGCAAGCAGCATAATTTCACCAATAGAGCTACGAAACAAAGGAAAATATTGACAGAAACAAAGGAGATGTGAAGATATCCCAACCATGTTTAACTCAGAAGTGTTATTCAAAGTCTATCGTGTCATCTGGCCAGAGAAGTAGTTATTGCTTCTTAGTGAACGCTTTTTCAAAAACTTTATAAACTGTTATAATAGTATTTAACTATTATCTTTGATTTACAGTATTTATTTATTTATTTATACAGTGTGGAAACCACTTATGGAATAAAATTCTTATGTCATTATTTTAGAAAATTATAAAAAATGCCGAGACACGTCAACTTTTGAATTGAGTTGTGTGTTATGTAAACATAAATGTAAATGTACAGGGTGATTCACGCAAGTATGCCATAGTCGGTGTTTTTTTTAAATAAAACACCCTGTATATTTGCATATTTTTGAAATCCTGTTAATGAACCGATTCCAACATATAATTATGAATTATACAGGGTGAAATTTTTATTTTTACAGTTATTAAACACATTCATAAAATACCTGATGTATTTGATTTTAATACATTAAAATAAATGCTCAAAATATTTTCCACCTAGTTATTGGCAATAACACAGTCTCCTATAGAACTCCTCCTTAACTTTGTTAAGGTGGTGGTTTCAAACCAGTGACCTATGTCATTGGCCTTGAAAAATGATAAGAGGTCTTTCACCTATTAAGCTGGGTTCAAGGTCAAATGGCTAACTGATGACCCAAATACTCAAGACACATATGTAGTTTGAAAAAGACTCTCATCAAAGTTAACCTAAAAGAACTAATTATTGATGTCAATTAACAAAGATAAATATTTACATTTTATTATTACTAATTATTATTGTAACGATAAAGATTATCAAGGTACCAAATAAATCTTTTATGCATTCAAGTTACAGTTCATACTTATTTATTTTTATTTTTGCAGGGCGAACCGTAACAATTCATGTGAAAAGTCTTGATAGTGTAATAAAACATCTCTCAAGTTTCAATATAAAGTTAGGGTTTAAAAGGCCCACTGGCAAAAAATTTTTGTTGGAAATTACATTTTCTGTGTGTGAACTCAAAATTTACGATTATAAAATGCCGTTTATAAAGCGTTATATAAAATTGTCATCAATTGACAGATATAGTAAAATTTAAGTAAAAATATAGGGTTAAGTTTTCAATAGTAAATTTTACACCACCATCTTCCACAAATGTTAATGAATTTCGTTGAATATTCTTCTCAAATTAACAGGTGTTCTTTTTGGCAGACCTTTAACCTCATAGAAATAAGCATGATCAAGTAATTGAATCATTTCAGAGCTTGCATAGTTTAAGCTTATTTCACATGTCGTCCACAACAATATCCAGTTTCGCCAGAAAAAACTGGTTTATCATGTCACTATATCGAGCACCAGATAGCAATATTTGCTTGATCTGGTTTATTTTTGGAGAAAAATCTGTGCCACAGATGCACTTCTTCGGCGGTTTTGAACTTCCTGTATTACATAGTGTGAAGGGGTGAGTATAATAGTGTTTCTATTGATAAAGTAGGGTTATTTCTCAAAGAGCCACCATACCGAAGAAACAGACAAGTCGTAGTTCCCACTCCTACTTAATATTGCTATACAAATACCAAAATAACTCCGAGTAGCACAAATTACTGAAGAAAATCGTTTTTAACTTTCATTTTACATGTCGTAGATATTATAATTTGTGAACGCCCTTTTTTATGTAAAGTAATTTGAAGACATTTAATATCACGGTTACACATTTTCTCCAATATTGTAATGTAGCGTTAACTACGTTAAGACGTTGAAACGTTTCCATATAATTAATACGTCACAAAAATGGCAAGCTTATAATAATTCATTATATTTTTTTAACAACATAAGTTCATGTTTTTTAATAAACGTCTGATAAATTATACATGGAGTATATCAAGAAAATACGTTACTTTTTCAACCGTAATTAATAGGATCGTTATAACGCTTAGCAAGTTTTCTTCGCGATATTTGGGCCAAAGTGAAATATTTTCGTCTGACCTGATCGGTAAAAGAAGGATTTTCGGGTGTGTTACTTTCACAGACTGGCATATTTCATTCAACCTTTCTCATCGCTTTATTGAAGCACTTCAACAACGGCATGCAAAATCTTTAAAATAAGTGAGATATTATCGATGGTCTTATCTTATAATTAATTTTAGTACTGACGAGAATTTCGTCGGAGGCTTTTAATTTTTGTTGTTCGGACGTTTATTATACAAAGTGGATTACAAAAACTTATAATTGCTCAATGACTTTTGGAATATACACTGCACCACAAAAATTATGGGAGTCACAGTGTGGGTCACTTAAGTGTCTCCTAATTTTTCAAAGAAATCTAGCTTTTGTTACATTGTTTTCTGTTTTAAAGGAAATTGTACTATTTGTTGCTAAAGTTATTATCTTTGTCTAATTGTAGTTCTTTTCACTATCTAAGAAACTGACCTGACCTGAGATGGGATGGAATAATGACATGAAATAAAGCCATAAAAGTATTAGCCGTGGCAGGGTCGTATTTATTATGTTGTAAAAAGAATTATTATTAACTTGGAAGATAGTAGTGATAGCGAAATTGATTTAGAGTAAGATATGGTGTGTATTATTTTGTTCTTAAATGTAAGTATTATACAGTGCTATTCAAAAGTCCCCTACACCCTCGTATCTTTTGAACGGCTACACTTACGTTAATAGAATTTGGAGGGTGAAAATAAAGTGTTGTAAACTTCTCTACGAATGGTAACAGGTGACGTCATAGTAATAGATGACGTCACAGTGCCACTCTGGCCAATAATTTTAAATAGGACCTTATGGCAAGTCATGATATCTCGTTTGAAAGGCATTGACATTGGCTACATAGCCATATTAATTTTTTTTGGGTTTAAACTAATTTTGACGGATAAATTAAATAAATACCAAAATTATTATTTCACATTTAAATATTGAAGATTTTTCAGTCCGCCTCTGGTTAGTTGTCAAAAAAATTGACGTTTTTAATTTAATAGTATTTGTTGCTTTGCAAAGTTTTTCTAAATAGCTTAAATATTTAATTTTATTATTGCTTAACGAGACGTTTAAGAGTTTACATAGGCAAAATGGTACGTACTCAAGCCGACAAAGTAGCAGCTATCTTAATAATTAGTGAATCTAGAAAGAATCTCCATGAAGCGGAACGTTTATTTAATGAGAGATACCCAGATCGCCCTATCTCGAGAGCTTATTTGAGGGAGCTTCTTCACAAGTTTGTAACAACAGGTAGTGTTCAAGATGCCAAACGATCTGGTCGACCAACATTTAGTGATGTTAAAAAAATTGATATAGTTGCTGAAATTGTAGTAAACCCTACTTCCTCTTCTCTAAAGTTGCGTCTATCTGTAAAGTAAGTAAAAGTACAGTACAGAGAGTGTTGGCTGAAAATAAATTTCATCCATACAAGTTAAAAATGGTGCACATTTGTTTTAGTGACGAAAGTACTTTTTGCCTCAATGGAAATGTGAATACACAAAATGTAAGGTATTGGAGTGACACAAATCCTCACACCTTTCGTGAACAACATACCCAGCAATTTCCAGAAAAAGTCAATGTTTGGGCAGGTATTTTGGCAAACCACATAGTTGGTCCTGTCTCCCTAAATTCAAATTTAAGCGGTGAAGTATATATGGAGATGTTACAAAATGCAATTGAGCCGTTAATTCTTGAAATTCTGGAAGATAATCCAGATGAATTCGGCCATCTGGAAATAACATGTCAACAAGATGGTGCTCCTGCACATTATTATGGTGCATGCAGTAAGACATTACCTGGATGAAGAATATCGAGGTAGATGGATCGGCCGGCGAGGTCCTATAGAACGGCCACCTCGGTCAACAGATCTGACACCATTAGATTTTTTTCTATGGGGGTACTTGAAATCCAAGGTTTATACTACGGCACCAGATAAAATTGGCGTTTTGAAAGAAAGAATTATTGAAGAATGCAATGCAATTTCAGCTGACACATTCGAACGAGTACGACAAGAGTTTACTAATAGGATGTATTACTGTCAGGAAGTAGACGGAGCACATTTCGAACACTTGCTATAAGAATCCATTGTTGATATTTGATTAATTAAATTTAAAAAAATAATTTCAATAATTTTGGTATTTATTTAATTTATCAATCAAAATTAGTTTAAACCCAAACAAAATTAATATGGCTATGTAGCCAATGTCAATCTTTTTTGGATATAGACAAAGCTTTTGACAGTGTTCCCAGACTGCAAATATAATAGTAAAGTTTAAAAAATTGTATCAATCTTTCTCGGTTTGTTCGGCAACTTATTTGTTTGGAACCAACAATTTCTTTGTGGTGAATTTTGAATACCTACCAGCTAAAAAAATTCTCGCCGAAATCGTGTAAAAATACTGTTCAATAATTATACCTTGAGGGTTTTCATGATGAAAATTATTTCAATATGTAATTAATCTTTCGACACGTTTTTAACGAAAATAATATATTTTAAAGATCAACTATCTGTTGTAAAATAATTGCTGAAACTGAATTCTCAAATGTCCTTGTCTCCACTGTACCGATTTTATTGTATATTTTACATAAATAAATTTTTTCACCGCCTATGAATACAATAGATGAGAACAACAGACATCATGAATATTCTCAAACAATAACATTGAAAGAACATTGACCGTGATTTGTGTTGTTGCTTCTTACCAAATCTATACGGTAGGGAGCTGATATTGTATTTTCTTCTATCTTATATCTTAGAGAATAAGAATAGGAACATAAGCTGACATAAAATATAGTGCGGCTATTTTAGTGGATTATTATCACTGAAAGTATCTCTTTGTTCTCTCGGTATCTCGTTTTGTTTTTAACTATTTCGTCTTCCCGATAATCAATAAATCAAAGACACCAATTAACTGAACATATTACTATTGTGTAACAGTGTAACCCCAGATATTTGGCATTGGGCGCTATTGATATTAATGGCCTGACATAAAAATACACTAACAAAGGTGGATTCTATCAAACAATGTGTATAGAAACTACTAAACAATAAATATTAAATTATTTATAATGAATATAGAAAGGAGAAAAAAGCTTACATTTTATTAAAAACTTATTCTTATAAGTTGAAATTTTTAATAGTTACATCTAAAGTAAAGTAGTAGCAAAAAATTAATAACAATGAAGTTTTTTTTTCTAAATATTTGGTCGGTTAACCTTGTCTGAACCCGTTTCAGTATCCACACCTTACTCTACCACGTTTTTCAATGAACATTATCAAACAAGAAGAAAGAAGTTATACCAGTTTCAGTTACACTAATTTCTTCTATTAGCATTACAAAACATTTCTTTACTTAGCTCGTTACGATTCAACTTACTCGAAACTTACTAACCTTTGCAAGGCCATTATAAGTCTGGTACTCCCACTATAGGAAACACCTACTACTGGTCTATGATCCCCACGATATCTGATTAATCTATTTCTTGTTTTTACTACGAGGGGCTTTCGAAAAGAATTATTATTATTTATTTTAGAATAAGTTACAATAATATTGGTTGATTTCTTAGGCGTGTACAGAAAGTGAGGATACCGCATTGATATTTTACCGTAATTGTATAATTGGATCACGTTTTTTATTTTTTATAGTATAACAGTTGTCTATTTCGGTTGTGATTATATTTTTTTCGGCTTTATGTACCTATAATTTTTTTTGGACGATTGGCAGGTATTTATTTTCCCCAAAGACTTCTACCTCTTCTTGCAGTGGAATGCATCTATTCTAAAGTATAATCACTTTAAATTTGAAACATGTTCTAACATTCCCTCGTAGGTACTGGTGGAGGTTAGCGACTTATTCGCTGTACGGTGTTTGTTGATAATTGCGTGACTCACTAGGTAAGTACTTTGCTCATATTACGTAACATAAAAGTGGAATTTTGCATTTTTTATTAATAAAAGTGTGATTATAGTTTATGTATTGCCAAACAGTTTATCTTTGTAAAATAGTTATTTATGATACGAGTGCGTGAAGTTATACTTTTGCGCACGAGTTGCGAAAATGCAAGGAACGAGCGTAGCGAGTGCCTTTTTCGCAACGAGTGCGCAAAAGTACTTCACGCACAAGTGTCATACAAAAGTTTATCTACGAGCACATGAAGAAAAAAACATGTGCTCTGGAGGGGTTAAAAATATAAAAATGAATTTTCTATAAACAAACAACAACGAATTCTAATTATTTAAATTAATATTTACAGTAAAATGAGGACAGTTATTCAAATTATTAATTACAACATTGGGTAATTTGTCTTTTTTTAAAGTAACAAATATTTTTCACTATGTGTGACACTTATGTCAAATTTACTGTCAGCACAAAAGTTTATACAACAAACGACTAAATTCAAGGAAACTAGATAATCACGTAGCTTAAAAAAAGTGTTAAAATGAAAACCCCATTTAAAACGCATTGGTCATTTACGCTCGCTTTTGGGTGTTATAATGAAAGTCCCATATAAAAAGCATTGTTCATTTACGCACGTTTTTTGACGTATGTATAATGTATGATTTCACACATTTTTTTTGGATCGTAAATGCCTAATTTTAAAGGTGATCGTAGATAAAGTCTTTTTTTTTGGACATGGTATGCTTAAAATATTAGAAAATATACGTTAATTGTTTGGTTAGGTACATCATACGTGTTTTCTTCTAAGTTTGTGACATAAATTATAGATATTAAAAGTTGGGTAGAAATCAACAGTTTATTAGAAAATTGCCCCGAAAGATTGTTTGACATCAATACAGCCTGAAGCAATAAAAGACATTAGATGTCGTGGTTGAAGATAGGTAGTTACTTATGATCTAGCGGACGCACACGAATTCCCGTCAGGATAACCACTCTACCTGTGTCATAATTAGGGTACCTACGTTAAGCTGTCACTCGAGTTCCCGTCAGGGTGTAAACTGACCTGTTTAAAAGGTGTTTATTTGGGCAGGGATGAGTTGCGCGCAGCGGTCATTTTCTACCTGAATACGAGTAAGAACACCAAAGTAGGAGCCGAGTTGCACGCAACAAGATAAAGACAAAATTAAGGAGATTAAGGAAATATAAAATAAATTAAATGGTGAAGGTATTTGTACATTTATTTCACTAATAATAAGACACCTAACCCCGCCAGGGTAAACTATTAGGGCAGTCCAGATAACAGAACAGATTAAATAAACTGTACGGCAATTCGAGTGCGGGATTAAGATACCTGCAAGTGTCGGGCGGGAACTCAAGTGTATTATATTGGTCATTAAGGAACCTGACGGGAATTCGCGTGCACCGGATCTAGCTGGTCAGCTTCTGCAATGCTTTTCTAGGGAGAAATCTGGTTACTTTTCATTTACCATCCAATTAAATGTTCCCATGTATAATTTCGTTAAAGTCTGACGTAATAATTGAATTCATACGTTATTAGCAGCTTGTAATTAATAATGTGATTAATCGAATAACCCCACGTCCTTCATATAAAAATCGTTTTCTACTACTAGTTGATAATTCATCTGATAGATTTTATTGTATTGATTAAATATAAAAAAAATCGCTGAAACACGATTTGGGTGTGTCTTATTTTTATATATTTACTGTTAACTTTTTAATTAGTATAGGATAGATGATGGCGAAATTAATTTTCTTCTTTTTTTCTATTTTATTGTCGCAGATAAAATCAAAACTACAAGTTTTTATTCCAAAATTATACGAATTTGAACCTTGGATTAAATATAATGTGCTGTATAATTTATTAAACGATTTTATACAGCGGTTTATATATTTTATTCCAGGCGGCATTTTTTTTCTAAGCTACCTATATAAACAAACTATAACATTAAAACGGTTTATTGCCCATTGCACAATGATAATTTCAATTATAGTTTGGTTCAAAATGTATCGTTATATAGCTTTTGCTGCCATTAGTAGACTTCGTTGCACATAAAAAGAAGCCAATCAAAGTATTTTCATATACCAGTGTCTATTGTATGTGAAACCATCTCGAAAAGCTTCAAATAATTCCCTAATATGTTTTATTTAACTACTACTACTACTACTAAATGTGCAGGCGAGCCCTGTCCTGGACAACTCAAGCCAAGGCTCCGACACTGAGGCCACTGGCGGGCCCATTGTGCCAATCCTGCTACCTAGTCATCCATGAAGCCGAGCCCTTCAATAAAGGCCGCAACCTTTTTCAGTGGATGCCTGCTTGTGTCTCCAGGAGCCATGACAGTGACTCCGAAGATTCGCCTGCGTAATACAGCCCAGTGTGGACACTCTAAGAGAACATGAACTGACGTTTCATCAGTCATGCCGCAACCCCTACATAGGGAACTTTCCTCTACTCCTAGATTGTAGAGGTGCTTCCTCAAACAGCAGTGCCCTGTTAGGAGTCCTGCTATCTTCCTTAGCCTACTCCTTGGTAGTTCAATGGCTGCCCTGGCGTGTCCATCAGTCCATCCCTTCAATAGAAGTTTGGATTGTCTAGGACCCTGCAGAGCATTCCAATGAGCGAGGTGCTGATTCCTCAGCCACTTCTTCGTCTCCTTGCGTATTCTTTGTTTTGTTAGGCCCAGGGTCGGGCCCGGGCCGCAGAAAGGAGCTGCCGCCCCTTCCGCAGCCAGTGCATCCGCCATCTCGTTGCCTTCAAAACCAGAGTGGGCTGGAATCCATTCTAGCCGCACCACGTTCCGCCTTGCAAGATTAGCAAGTAGTTCTCGACATTCGTTGGCAAGTCCTGAGTTGCCGGTATACCCACTCAGGGCTTTAATTGCTGCCTGACTGTCGGAGTATATGGTTATGCGTCGATCCACATAACCTCTGTCTAGGTTTATCTGCGCACATTCCAAGATAGCATATATCTCGGCCTGATATGCAGATACACCCTCACCCAATGGTACACAAACCTGTGTTCTTGGGTACCTGGAGTAAATTCCAGCCCCTGCTCTATTACCGGAGCATGAGCCATCTGTGTACCAGACGGTCCCATTAGGCTGTGTATTCCTCTCTTTTTCCCAGGACTCTCTATCCCGTATCATGGCCCTATATGGGGTAGCGAAGTAGTACTTACGCAGGCATTCGTCAGCCGCTCGAGCCAGAACTGGAATATCTTCCAGGAGCCGGAGCTTCTTGACGTGTTTTATTTAAACTATACATAAGTACCTATAACTATAAATACATTTTATATATTATAATTTTGTGTTAACCTACAAAAAGTGAAAACGTTACGCTACTGATTTGAAGACGAATGTCAATTTCACAATATGGGGCTGGTTTTGGTTCGCGCATACGACTGCAACTTCAAGAGGCTTCTTCTTATGTGAAACAGAGTCTTACAAATAGCCTTAAGGCAAGCCTTTGGCAAGTTTATATGAAGCCGTGAAAGGAATGCAGTCGAAAACATTCGATATTGCCACGTTTAACTATGAAAAAGCTAAAGTGTTAAGTATGTAGTGATAATAATTAGAAAAGGGACTTTTTATTATCAACAATATTAACAATATGATTGAACGTTTATTCTTTAATGTGCTTGTTTCCTTGGATTTTTTCTATTACATTATCTTTTCAATTTATGAATATTTGAGAACTTTTCCAAATTTGCTATGGGCTTCTTCTAGCTCTGGCAGCGTTGTACGAAAACCATAATTACCACACCCTCCGAATTACATGCACTCGGAATTATATAATTGGTGATTTTTATAGAAAGCCGACTTCATATTGGCAAGCGCGTGCGTGTGTTCTTCCCTCTCACTTCGTCAATTGACTGATATTGATGTATCCAGTGTCGTTGGTATCTATTGTCCTTTGTAATTTCAGTTTTACTTGGTAAAATAGGTACCATACGCTATTTGTACGTTTATGACTGATATGCGCCATCTTCCTCGCCTCTTACCGATGCCCCGTAGCTTCAGATAAACTTGCCAAACTATACACATACCTATAAACACAATCTGAGTTTATGAATTTCCTTAAAATTTTTGGAGCAGTTTGCTTTGCGTATTTCAACATTATATTTTAAACAATAGAATTAACTGTTTACGGTAAGAAAATACCCTTTTTAAGTGACCAGCAGGATGTTTTGATTTTTTATGGGTTTTGAAACTTTGCGGTTCCTTAGAACGCAGTGTTCTCATATTAAAATACTGCTCTGTTACAGTTTTATATTTCTAGTCGAAAGTAAAAAAAAAAATAAACACTGAAGGCGTCAACTTGCTGTGAACTGGAGTGTACGAGAATCAGATTGATGAAATGATACCAAAGTTGTCATAGGCGATTAATATCTTGGATTTATGTTACAGTTTTGAATCTGTATAACAAGTGATTTAATGGACCGACTGATATAAACAGTTAATATTTTTTTTATTACAAAGATTGTCTAGCTGATACATTTCCTCGTCCTCTAAGTTTAACTTTAACGGTTATCCTACCTTTTTGCACGTCACTGTCTAATATTGAAATAAGCGGAAGATTATTTTTTAACCTCTCCGACAGGAATGAATGTGTTAGATAATGAGTTTATGAATATTTTAATTGCAAAATAATATTAACTGTTTGTTATATGTGACTGATATTTCCTTTTAAACTTTGATTCATAGATGATAATCAAAAATTAATTTATTGATTCTGAAAACTGTCAGTCAAAACCTTTACAACTGACTTGGATAAAGAAATAGTTTTTAATAGAAATGTCCAATTATATTTTTAAAAGGTTAAAAAGTAGTTTGATCAAGCGTATTTTTGGATCAACAAAGTCATGCATAAATAAATTTAGGTAGGGATAGATTGATGTTAGTGTCTGCCTTTCTTTTTTCAAATTTGGGTGTTTTTTTATAATTGTCTTAACCGGAAAAGTAAATAAAAATTCAGCTTGAGTTGGGGAAAAATTGTGAACATAATTTCAACATATCTAAGTGCTGAAGCACAGGTATAATCATTACTGATGTAAATAATAGGTATGTATATACCTATAGGTTTCTTTAGAGAAAATAGAAAGTGTATGGAAAATAGAGGAAACTTATCCAAAAATCTAACGATAACGAACAAAATCATATTACCTAAACATCAAAAATCGGGAGCTTGAAGGAGAGATAAAGGTGCCTATCATACCTATAGGTATACGTGTATGTGCCTATCAGAATTTACTCAATGTTTTGCGACCTATAAGACGAAAAGAAACAATTTTTGTATGTGGTTAGTTGTTGATGGTAGGTAAGTGAAAACAAGAACATTGCCTTGACATTTTCAACGGGTAAGCATGCACGTTATATTAATATGCAACTGATCATGAACAATATATATAATTAAGAAATATAAAAATTACATACTGGGTTTAAAATGCCAGCGGCAATTTAAAAAACAAAATAGTTCGGCTCCGTCAAAAAATGTTTTCAGGGGCCAAATTACGCTTCTTACCTGCATTCAATAGATTTAAGATATATTTAAAGGTTAAGGCGGCGTTTAGTGGATATACCTAACTGAAAAAGGCATCATCACAGATGTTATATTTGTTATATTTGTTATATATATAAAAATTCTATAATTTTTAATGAATTTAGCATTTTTATTAAACAACTTGTTAAAAATGCCGACGAAAATATTAGAGAATGATCTGATTGCTATTTTAAATAGGAGATATCAACGTTACGGTAGAAAATCAACGATATATTTTGATGTAATGTTTATGGAGACTTTAGCGTCAGTATAGAGGCGAAACACTGAAAGCGATGATAATAAATAGACCAGTGATTCAAATCCTAAAAATGATTATAGGTACCTATATTTGTAATTTGAATTATGAAAAAGATTCAAAAACACTAAATAGTGCTAAAAATCAGAGAAGGGAAAGGAAAATGATTGAGTCCCCAGCCACCGCATCAGTAATCTTTTATAAGAAATTAAGCCTCTCTGCGCCGGGAATGAAGATACCTGCCTAAACGCTAAAAATGAATGAATGTTCACGTAAGGTACCTACATGTGTAATAAAAATTATCAATGTACCTAGTTGATATAAATGAATAGCTGTAATCAACTGATAAAAATTTTCTGAAACTTCTTAATATTTTCTATATCCAATGTGAATTCCACGATAACTTGTTGTTATATTAAATTTGAATGTTATGAAAATAAAAATATTTTTACCGACCAATTGGAAATATCAACAAACCTAACCGCAAAGGAACTGAGCAAAGATTATCGGGTAATAAGCCCACAATGAGCTACGGCACCTACAGCTAGGTATACCTACTAACCAAAGGCGTAGGTTAAAAAAAATCCGTACAGGCATAGTAAAGCTCCTAAAGTCTGTTCGTACTCACATCAGTGAAGTGACTAAAATAAATTATTCGCTGTCCATAGACCAACAAAATGAAATTATATTTTTTGCCTACCTACCAGTGTAGGTAGGTATATGTCAAAGTTAGGTTCTGCCATATGGGTAGTTCTACAAAAATTGGAATTATTGCGGCTTCATCTTTTCTGTACGTTTCTACAAAAAAACATCGATTTTTTTGCATGAGAATGTGAATACTAAGTTTAATTAAACGGAGAAACGAAAAAAACCGGTTAAAGAGATGTAATTTTACTCAAAAATCTACTATTTCCTGGCAAATTCTCAGTTCCCTGGTGTGTCACAAGTACAAAATTCGAACTAGAATCATATTTAAACAAATTGGCTATCGAATTTAATGTGGAATTACGTCATGTATATAATCTATAATAGTTACTTGTATCGATACTATAATGTTACTAATCTTGTTAAATCATATTTTATCGATTTTTCAATTCGCCGAACTTTGTCCTCAGTTCCAATTATCAGTCCCCTGAGATTGCTATTATTTGCGGTACTGTGTTATGATATTTAGTTATCGAAACTTCCCTTGGGGAGACTTCGCTTTGGAATGAAATCTATATGTGCATCTCAACATCAGTTACCCCTAACATCTTTTACATTCCGGTTCGCGCCGTTCATTAATGTGTACACGTGCTGGACCAGTCAAATACTCAGGACCCTGGTAAGTATTTCTATGGAAAATTATCACTATAGTATCTTGCATGTATTCAGAATCAAAACAATTGAATGTTCAATAATGCAGGTTATTTTCGAAGATTTGGATCTAATTAGTTAGTATTTAACGGTTTCTTATAAGAATAATTTGAAAATTCTCAGGCCCCTGTTCTCAGTCTCCTGGAAATATTGGTGACAGGGGACTGAGAGCCAACCAGGGGGCTGATGAATGTGGATCAATCGGCTACACTTATGTATCTTAAAGTCGTTTTGCACTCCCATTTGGCACTATGCCTCAACTTTCATTTAGGTATATATTTTAGACCAAAATGAAGCCGAAGAACAAATTGAGCAGGAAAGAGATACTACAAAAGAAAAGAGATGCTGACAGAGCCCGCTATCAAAAAATAAAAAATGATCTTGCTAAATTAGCTGAACAAAAAGAAAAGGAGCGACTTAAATATTTAAAAAAGAAAGAAAAAAGAACCAAAAAACTAATTTCAGAAAAGACACCACAGGAACAAAGAAAAGCGCGTGAGAACTGGAGAACCTATTCAGCTACACATTATACGAAAAATATTTCGTAAAACAAAAAGCAATAAATGATTTCATAAGGAAAAATATGACATTCGTTTCAGGCGGTGTAATTATAAATGATAGACCATTGCAACTAATACAGAATGGAACACCTAGAAGAATTGAGGCAAAGAAGCGGTCTTAAGGCAACGACGAAAACGAAATTTGGAAATTAAGAAAAAAGATGATAAGATAGCAAAACTCAAAGCACAACTGAATGAATATAAGAAGGGGATTTGTCGTTTGAAGAAGTCAGAAGCACTTTCATCCACTTCCAAAACTAGTAGAACAAGCTGAAAATTAGAATACACGAGCAGAAGTAGCAAAGAAAGCTGTATTTGGTGAAATAATAGAAAAACAAATTACTGAAAACTTAGGGAAATTGGAGATCCACGCTAAAAATAGAACTGCACGAAAGCTACTCTTAGGAGAAGCCGTCAATCGCAACAAGCTGTGAAAATAGGATTAT
This sequence comes from Galerucella calmariensis, assembly GCA_910591675.1. NCBI lineage: Eukaryota > Metazoa > Arthropoda > Insecta > Coleoptera > Chrysomelidae > Galerucella > Galerucella calmariensis. The sequence continues at coordinate 488,545 of CAJUYG010000042.1, read as the reverse complement.
TTCCTAATAGGTTTGGCAATCGACAAAAACTAGAGAGAAAATAAGAAAATCTAAAAATCATATGAGGATGTAGTAGAAACTTTTCTAGAAGACGGCAAACACAGTAGATTATGAGCGGGCAAAAAAGAATTTGTTACTCAGAATAAACTAGAAAAACAAAAATGTTATCGTCTGGATGTTACTCACATTATTATTTTATGTTTCGTAACAAATTAAAATTTAATTATTTTAAATTAAACTGAAGTACTTATACTAATAACAGCCTTTTCAAAGTATCTACTCAATAATCCTATTTTATTTCTATACGACTATACCACAGCACAGGAGGCGAGAGGAGAATTGATTGATAAAATCCCAAATAAAAATGCGACCACAGCAGGAAAATAATGAGATAAAAACACAGGATCGCAAAATATGGATTTTAAGAGATCTGGCTTTCAACAATTCAAAGAAATTATCAGAAAATTGGTAAAAAATTAAGAAAAAGTGATATTGTGAGACGAGATTAGAAAAAAGCTTTTCTCATCTTGTCTTTGCCACAAGCGTAACTCACGAATTGATCCTAGGTATATGATTCAAATAAATAATCATACAATTACTTATATTTTTTCAATGAATGTATAAAAAGCAATAAATTTAATTTACAAACGAAGTGTATATTATTGTCGCTTATTCATCCATACTCTATTCAGAAATCATTCTAGCCCGATTTAAACAAAAACACCAAGGCAAATTACATTCAGCAGGAAAGCAACTGATGTAACTAGATACGGAAGGTGAAAATGTGTTTCAGAATAGAATAAATCAACAGTAAAGAGGTGCTTCATTGTTTTATATTATCATACTCTTTAACTATGCATTGCCACTTCTTTGTAAAACAAGAATTTTTGCGATAGTTTGATATTACTTTTAGAGTTAGTAAAAGATTTAAGACATCTGTTCAATATAATAGATTAAATCAAAAATTATTGACGCTTAAAGTTAATAAAAATGCCAGTTTTCAACTCTGTAAGAAACAGTATTCAATGATTAATGGTCCTCTCACCAATATAAACGCAAAACGTCGGTGTCAGGTAAGGATATTGTTTTGACGGGGCGTAAATTAAATTTGAACGTAGTAGCGTCTGCTTCAATCTCATGTGGAATTGTTTTATATCTGGTATTCGTCATTATCTGTTTTTATCAATATCTTTTGGTCAAAAATAACAAAAAAAAGTGGTATGAAGACACATTGTTACACTTTTGAATAAATGCAGCGCTATTTTTAGGGTAAAAGTCTGCAAATATCTCAACGTTTACTTCCTTGAAACATGTGATATCCTCCAAAAAATTCTCTCAAATCCGCCCGTGTCAGATATTCTTCGGATAGAATGCAGTTTCCAAATAGCATGCGCAGTGCATCGGACAGTGGAATGACCCATACCTGATCAGCCGAAAACGAGTTTTTACTCTTTCACTTTAGAACTGCAAATAAAAAAATCGAATACCAAATAAATGATGAATAAAACAGGAGACGTAGCCAAGAACGTTGATTGTTTAGGAAGACAGCAAAAACTTTGTACCGAACGTTATCTTGTTACATTGTTAATTATTTGACAATTTTTAGTACTGACAGGGTGAATACCAAAAAACATTCTAAAATATTGAACAGTGTCGTGTTAAGAATACAGTAGCAGATTATGTAAGTCAGCGAATTAAACGTTTTTTTAAAGATTTATGACTTATTAACACTATTAAAGATTATTTAAATTATGTTTCTATATACTTTGTTGTACAGTGAAAAATAGCAGTGTCGTATTTTCATACAGGGTGGACCAGATTTAATTGACGTATATACAGATATCTCGTGAACCGTCATAGATACAATATCGAATAAATGAAGAAAAGTTTTGGTTATAATGATGGGAAATTATATGGCTCAAAAAATTCGAAATGTCTCGACAGATTCCTAAGATATTCGACAAAATGTTCTTCTTCGTTTGTTAAATGTGCCGTTGTTATAAGAGCAGATACTTATTAAAAAAATTATGCTTGACTTGTTTCAATAAACGAGGTTTTCTATAAATTACCATACCAAAAATTCGTTTCGTCTTTAAAGGATCACCATAAAATTTATTTTTTTAAATACGTTCCTGGTATTCTTTAGGTTTTGTCCAAATACATACAATGATATAGCATATTTAACGATTCTACCATGTTTTGTCTTTGAAAAATCATCTTTTTTCCGCTCTTCTTTACTGAATTCAAATTGATAATTTTAAATATTGGACATTAAATAGAATTTTTAAAGAAAATTATGAAACTTTTCAAATTCAACAATTTATTTTGAACTTTTTTCTAATTCTTTTGGGAATCAAACCACAATAATGTTTTTTATTTTTATTTCGACGTTTCGGTAGCGTTCCAGCTACCGTTGTCAAGATTAACTAGTAATAAAATTGAAAAAAAAAAATTTTTGGTCCCTATCTGACACAACGAAAAAATATTACAACTAGACAATCAATAATATTTTGAAGTTTAAGACTACAAAACTTTGTTGTCAAATTTTATTAAGGTCCATTCATAGTAGATCACACCTCTGGTAAAATGTGAAATAGTCTACTAGAAATGGAATCCAGTGAAGTGCACGTTCCAGGAACGGTTTTTATTGGGATAGCGCTTTTTTTAGCTTATTTTGAAAATGTTGTTAATAAAACGCGTTTGTTGTTACTTTTTTTTTGTATGATCATTTTTGTTTTCAAAACATGTATAACTCAATTTGGTGATTTTGTGTGTTGAAGTGTGTATCGATTAACAACTATTCCAATGATAAATCATAAGAAAACCTGGATAAAAACTTATGATGCTATCCTGATAACGCAGGTAATTGATTATTGGAAATTTCTCTTTCTAACATTGGTAACCAAATTTGACTACATTCGGCTGGAATACTAGCTACACATTTATCTGCATTTAGTTGTATCAAAGCACTTTCTTTGATTTTTCGTCTTTTATTATTGGGCTCTTTCAATATTATTTTTGTCGAATCCCATTGAATTTTATGCCCCTCTTCCCAAGCATGTTTACAAATACCTGACTTAAAGAACTCCCTATCTTTGATGTATTTTTTATGTTCACTTATTCGGACTTTCAATGGTCTAGATTCTAGATGTTTCACCTAAATAGAATTTGTCGCATTCACAAGATATCTGATATATATGCAATTTTTTGAAGATTGTTCTTCATTTTTTGGTTTCGTTTTTGTTAAGATAGATCTCAAAGTATTGTTAGATTTAAAGCTGGTTCGAATGTTAAATTGATTACCAATTTTCTTAATTCTTTCTGACAATCCCCTAACATACAGTATTGTCAAGTTTTTAAAAATTATGTTAGCTGAATTATTAATATTATTGTTATTCTTATGGGGTATTAACAATGAGCCTTTCTCTATATTCTTGATTTCTTTATTTACAAATTCTGCCGGGTAATTATTGGCATTTAAAACATTTTTCAGTAGAGTTTTCTCCTTTGTGAAATGATTATCATTAGAACAAATGATTCTGGCCCTATCGTATAAAGATTTTACTACCCCTTTTTTAACGCTTGTAGCATGATTTGATTCAAAATTCAAATACCTGTTGGCTTCCGATAAACTCTTGTTTCATACCCTGTAGGTGTTTTATTGATAAGAATATCCAAAAATGGTAAAAAATTGTTATTTTCAATTTCAATTTCAAATTTTATAGATTTTTCTCCTTCATTTAAATTTATTAAAAAATCATTTAGAGATACCAAGTCATAAGGCCATATTGCAAAAATGTTGTCTACATATATCCACCAGACAATTGGTTTTAATTTTTGATTATTCACTATTTTGGCTTCAAAATGTTCCATGAAAATATTTGATAGAATTGGTGAGAGGCAAGAGCCCATGGCAAGACCAAAATTCTGTTCATAAAAATCATTATTGAACTGAAAATATGTTTTTGTTATACATAATTTTAATAATTCTATTATTGCTGCTACGCTCAATTTGGTCCTTTCTGTAAGGGTCTGATCTATTTCTAATTTTGATTTGACAAGTTCTATTGTTTTCTGTACCGGTACATTTGTGAAGAGACTAACTACATCAAAACTGACCAAATAATGGCTTTTGTTGAACTTTAAATCTGATAGTTTTTCTAAAAAATGATTGCTATTTTTGATGTATGAATCTGTCTGTCCTGCGAGGGGTTCAATGATTTTTAATATATAATTTGATAGTTTGCTGCATGGGGAATTAATAGTGCTACATATTGGTCGTAATGGTATGTTTTGAAGCTTAATGACAATGAACAAATATTTAATAATGATGTAATGGCATTTCCTGAATTAACATTACAACTACACCACAGTTTGTGATATCTGCATTATTTTCAATTGTTCTTTATCAGTCTCAATATTTCATAATTTGAAAATATTTTCCACTATAAAAATCGTCTACTTATTATTCCAAGAGCTATTGATTTCGCATTAAAAAATAATTTTCCTAATAGATATGTTACATAAATAAATGTATGAATTATGTTAACAGAAAAAGGTCTACTCACTCAAAAGGGATAATAATATCATTCTTGAACATACCTGCAACAAAAAATACAGTCATTAAATATGGTTAAAAAGTAACGGTTTCTTATAACAAAAACATGTATCATTAATCTTAGTCATTATATAACTACAGCAAATAGATATATTGTAATATAATACCCTTAGTATTTTAAATAAAGTTTATGGTTAACAGCATTTATACATAAAGCATGTAAACATGGAGTTATTCTTTAAGGTATACATAGCATTTCAATAATAATTTAATAGTTTTTTGTACAATATCTGTTTTTCCGACGAATGTTCACTGGCAATGCGGGAGTTTCAAAGTCAAACACCATATTTTATTGAGAGAAACTTAAATAGTGAGTCTTATTAGAATCTAAGACGGTTCCCAAGAAAAGTCTCGGACAGAAAATAATCAATTACTAACTACATGAAACGCAATTGCTACTAAAACTATTGCAATCAATCAATACACTATTACCAACATTTCATTTCCCTGTAAATAATTAATACGTTAGATTTTCGCAAAAAAACGCAACAACGCAATAACATACCAAAACGCCATGTGGTTAAAGTTACATGAGAATTAAAAATATCGATTGTCGTAATAAATATCATTAATAACATATAACGCTCATTCCAAGTGATATGTACTGTATTTCAGAATCATATTATCAATTTAAATTTGTGGCGTAATTTTCAGCACTTGAGTCTTAAGGCCCATCCCCAATCAATTTAGTGGCGAAGTGGCACTTCGGCACGCGTGCTGGGACAATGACGTTTAAACGTAAGCATCCTCAATTCAATTTCGTGCTGACATGCGCGCCGACTTGGAAGTGCAAGCTTGCAAGCTGCAAGCTTTTTCGGTGCGTGCCGAATTGTGTCATGCGCATTCAATCATGGGGAAAATAATTTAGGTACCCTAACCCTATTTTATTCTATTATCTTCGTAAACAAACATACATTATTTTCTAATATCGTAATTATATTAATTTGTTGTCTTTGATAAGTAGTAACTGCTTTTATTTACGAGAATAATCACAGGTTGAACTTTTTAATTACCTCGTTACCTTAAAATAACAATGAAAATGCGCATGTGCGATAACATTCAGGCAGACTGAATTGACAGGATTGAGGATGGGTATCCGTTTCGCAGCACGCGTGCTGAAGTGCCACTTCGCTAGCAGATTGATTGAGGATGTAGCTTTACAATTATTATAAATCTTACTTTCAATCTAGGCAAATTATTCACAATTAAATACAATCTATTGATAGCAATAACTAGGTATTTCAAATTCGATTGACGGATTTTGTGTCGTGTAGGCTTTTATGCGTCTCGCTACACTCTGTTCTAATAATACTTTATGTTTAAGAGTTAAATTTTAGCATCACCTATTTTTTTGTACTTTATTCTCTTGCCGAATTTGAGATATATTTGCAGAGTATTTAAATGCAGAAGACAAAGGATTATCCTAATGTCGGATAGTCAAGCAGCCATTAAAGCACTGAGCTCTGAGCTCTTGTGAAATCAGTTCCAAACAAACCAACAAACTCAATGAACTAGGCGAGAACAATATAGTCACCTTACCATGGACCAGGACCAGGACCCACTGGAATAGAAGGAAATGAAATAGCAGATCAACTAGCAAAGAGGGGGACTGAAATACCTTTCTGGGGGCCTGCAACATTTTGCGGAATCAGCCCCGATGTAATATTGGAAGAAATAGGTGGATCCGAGAAAAAGAGAAGATATGACCATTGGAAAGATCTTTATAGTAGGGCTTATACAATCAAAGACTCTTCTGGGTGACTACAACCTGTTGAGATCAAATGAATGCATAAGTCATAGTAAAACTGCGCTAAGTGTTTTAACAGAGATCCTAACGGGACATTGTCGCCTGAATGGGCACCTGAAAAAGCTCAAAATAGTGGAGGAAGAAGAATGCAGATTTTGTGGCATAGAAAAAGAAACCTCCATCCACATACTTTCCAACTGCACAGCACTTCAGAATCCTAGAGCACAGCACCTGGGAGATAACTGGATAGAAGAGGAACATTTACAAATAGGACTAAAGGAGCTACTAGATTCTGAGACTCTCTTCAGAAACTAAGTAAAAGTGAGGGGGCACAATAGATTTTTTAGGTCTCAATGAATGTCACCCCGAAATACATACATACATATATGTATAACATGCTTTCTTAAGAAATTGACACTAATTTTAGTCTTTGGAAAACTAAACTAATCTAAAACTAACGATGCCAAAGTTAAAATATAGTAAATTTGGGATATGTTATGAACTTAGTGGTGATTGGGGCTTAATTGCAGTCGAAAGCAAACTACTATACTCTTGTACACCCTGTATAGACCAAATAAATAATCTTTATCTAGCAATTGACGCATCAACGTGCCATCGCTATATAGAGATATTTATGCAAAGCATTCAGTTAATGGAAGCTATGTCTGCATCTACGGAAAATATATAACGTTTTCGATGTATTCACCCGCGTAAAATGTTTAACTCACCTTGTATATATTCCAAACACAGATACTGCAAGCGCCAAACATGATGGCGGGCCCGCCCTCATGCGCACAAACTCATTTTCAGTGTTACCTCCCTGCACTACAGCTCTTGCTCTGTTCAGAGGCGTATCATTAGCTGTCCTCCAATTCATGGCAGTTGGCGTTTGGCATTGTCTAAATAATTTTTGTACGACACTGACTGGCAAGGGGCTTATCGTAATTTAGTTGGGAGAGTCTATACCTACGCATCGCTCGCCATCACCTTTGGCGCTTGCAGAATATGAATCACTTTTTTAGGGGAACTTAAGTTTGGTTTAGAAGTTTATCGCATATTTATAGAAGGGCAAAAAAGCCAAAACAAACGTTATAACTTTGTCATAGGAAAGACCATAGTTTTATACGGGCAATCACTTCTTGATTTTTTTTGCATGAATATAGAAACACCCAGTATATATATAACATCCAATAGTTGAGTTTAAGAAACATTTTATTGACAATAATAATTGCATACATGTAGGTATCTACGCCTCTGGGGCTTCGAGATTTCTTTATTGTCAGGTGAATGGTATAGAGTATAATTTTTGGATTTCAACCTTAATGTCTTGATGGCTAAAGTATTTTTCAACGACAGAAAAGTAATTAACTACAAGATGAACAAAATACTATCTCTTGGACAGATAAAAGTGATAGCCTGAAAACAATTATTGTCAAGAACTGAAATGGACGTGTTAAGGTGTGCCCTTATTATTAAAGATACCCAATTTCTAAAAATATTTTCTGCGCGTATCTGTATTGTTTATGAGTATGTGTGGAAGTTTGGATAATTGCTTGTCAAAACGAAATATAATAACAAATAATTACTGACAAGCAGAAATTAGTGATAATAGAATTTGTGGTTAAGGTACCATTAGCGTAGGCAACAGATATTATTGTCTGTATCTTGTTCTTTTTCCAACACTTTCCACCACCATACGTAGTAGTGCTATATATGCATAATATAATGTCTTTTGTTAAGGTTCATTCTCTATGCAATACTTGCATGTGCAAGGGCAAATAACATGAGAGCCTACAACAGGCAGATCAGAATCTACAGTGACCTCTCCATCTCGGCTGGTATGGGAATGCAGCGAAGAACTTAGAAGACTGGCGACTCGGAACAGTGTAGCACTGGAGTGGGTCCCAGATCACAAAGGAATTGCTGGGAATGAAAAAGTTGACGAACTCGCAAGAACAGGATCGTCAACCCTGATGAACGAATCCAAACCAGCTATAGGCATTTCCAGATGCTCAACTAGGTCATGGTTAAAAGGGTGGGTAAAAGAACAACACAATAAACACTGGAAGAATACGCCCAGGCAAATACATGGGAAGAAATTCATAAAAGAACCATCAGAAAAAGATAGGTAGCGAAAGAACTGCTCTCAATGAGCAGGAACAAACTACGCACCATAACGGGGCTACTTACGGGACACTTTCCCACAAAGGAGCACCTGAACAAAATAGGGCTGTATAACGGAGACCTTACATGCAGAAGAAGCAAAAAGGATACCGAAGCAGCTCTGCATATACTATGCAACTGTGAGACGCTGGACCACAGGAGGCAGAAACTGTATGGTAGACCCCAAATGACTCCAGAAGACTTCTACAACCAACCTGCAAAGAACCTGTATGAGCTAATACAGGGAACGGATTGGCTGAATAGGCTGTAGTCAGAACACTAGGAGTATCCACAATAAGCCCAGGAGGCTGAGGTGGTGCCGGCGAAGGGAGGGCTCCTTTTTTTTAAAAAGGAGCAAGTTATTTATATTAATGAAGATATTTCTATATATACTGTATTTATCAGGTTATGCACAGTTAAAAAAAGTAAAAAAATATCGAAAATATCAACCGCTCGTAGATTTTGGAAATTAAAGGCTTAATATTGCGACCTTGAGAAACACCATGCCGTTTCTCTTGATGTTTATTACTAAATATGAGACAGTAATGGCACTTTAACATAAATAGTGTTGTGTAAAATCACAAAATCTAGATATTTCACATATTTATTACAAACACTCCTACAATAAAATTTTAAACCTTATTTTATATTCAACATCAGTAACCAACCTCGATTTAAAACAGTCTGATGAAAGATAAACATTCTGTCCGTTCTGAATGTTCAGAAACCAAATCTTTAGAGATCTTAAAGGCTTACTTAGAAAAATACTTCTTGCAAATTGTCTTGTAAAACAGATGGTAAAGAGTTTAATAGCTATTGAGAATTACGAAGTAGAATTTATTTCTAGGTAGCTTAACTAAAAAACGAAGCCATTTTATATATTTTTAAAAGCTGCATTCCTAAATATATAAAGGAATTTGTCCACGACCACCTAATAATAAGTCGATATTTTACCTCCTAACAAAAGGTATATGGTATCCATATATCTACTAGAGTGAATTATGGTTCATAATACACTGGAGTGTATTATGGTTCATAATTCACGACTAGAGATGGGGGTACAATATGAAATAAACTTTTAAATCTGTGTATTTTGTTCAGAAAATTTGTTTCTGAAATATATCGTATCGATAAAATATCGAAATCTTTAGTATTGATACTTTTCATAACGACATTTTCTAGTATTAAGTATTTCAAAACAATATATTTATAACGGTACGTTGTATTGATACTTTACACGGTATCGCCCATCTCTATACATGTCAAATTATTTAATTTTGACGTTAGTAATACCAAATTGTTACGAACTTGCTATATTACCGCAACGATGAATTCATTGAATTCGGATAGTGGAAATGAACGTTCTTGTACACCAACTGAAATAAAAAAAAGCGGCGAAATTAACGACTATAGGACTGCTGCCAGAAAAATCGAAAGATAACTATATGTTTACATATTATAACTTCATGAACTGGAGGTTTGTTGACTTTTATTTAATAAAGAAATCAAGGGTCGTGGACAAAGTATAGTATTCTACTCGCAATTTATGGCCAATATTCACTCGGGTGACTTGCGCCCCTCGCCTGCGGCTCGGGACGCAAACGTCACCCAGCGTGAATAATGGCTATCATAAATTGCTCGTTTAATAATATACTATAATGGATAAAAATAATTCGAAATAAAACAAACAGTGAAAATCGGAAAAGGTAAAAGTACCAACACAGAAAGTGGTTCAATGCTTGGATGAATAATGGGAAAACAGGATTTAATAGATACAGCGGCTTCGGAAAAGGGTTCCAGCCCCCAAAAGGATGTTTCAGTCCCATACTCTTTGCTAGTTCATCTTCTATATCATTTTCTTCTACTTCAGTGTGTCCTGGGGAATACCGTTAGGTGACGATATTGTTCTTGCCTAGGAATTCCTATCAAAGTATCCATTAAAAAATGTTCAGTGCTCAAGCATAAAAATCGATGGTTACATGTGTGAAATAACGTATTCCTCTTCCCAATTTCCAATATTTGCATAATAAAATAAAAAACTGACTATACAAATAAATGAATTAAATTTAAAGGGATCAGCGTATTTTATAATTTGTCAAATAATCGCACTGTCAGCGCCGGGGTGAACTAAATAAACACTGGGGAGTACAAGACTATGCATATAGATCATTAATTATTTTTATTTTTTTTTTGGGACCCTTTCTACCTGCTGAGTAAATAGATATTTCTTTAAATTAACGTTTCTGATGGTCTGAGAGGTACCAAAGGTAAAACCCAAACTCAAGGATGCTTTTCTCTTGTGTTTAAAATGATGGTCTTCAGAATTGAAGAAACTATACACTATATTCTTGTTTATGTGGAATTTGTTTATCGAAAACGTAAATGTAATTGTTGTCGATTTTGTACCCTGAAGGTCAATAGATATTGAATATTTCAGACTTAAAAATTGTGTAATAAAATAATAATTTTGTTTATCACAATTGATTTTCGCTAGAATTTCGTAATATTAAAAGGATGTCTAAAATAGATGATTTATAAAGAAAAATTGTTTCCAACCTTTATTTTGTCAACAGAAAATGGCATAGCAAACGTATAGAAGTGTGAAAATGTATTTATACAAACTAATTATTTCTATGCTTTAATATTGAAAATTATAGAAAAAAATTATAATTAAGAATATTAAGTGAATTTATCTATAGGAGAAATGTACGCCACTGGCTCTGTCATTTAAAAAAAATTAATCCCATTTATCGAGCGTAATTAACTTACACTCAAAGCTTCACATTGAATATTTTAGGAAATTCAGCTACAAGCTCAAGACAGAGATTTCGTCAATTGTACCTTGGCCTAAAAATTTCAACTTCCTCAATATTTTCCTTGAAATTGTTTTTAACAGACATCACATTCTACTTTATCTTATTTTTATAGCACATAAATATCCGTTTTAATTATTTAAGAATTTTTGTTCATTTTACGATTTTTTTTTGTTAATAAACGTTGGTTATTAAGATTTTATTAATAAAAGTTTTAATTATATATGTGCACACATCATTATGCTTCAAATTGCATGATAATCATGTGAACACGTTTTTTATAAACAGCATACTGTAACATAAATAATCACCTTTATACATTATCACTCTATATATTAAAATATTAAAATCAGGCTAACATATTTGTAATTTAACCAAGTTATTCACAAAAGCTCTCTGGTTTACAGAGACAGGCTTGTCTGGCAATTACTGGTGCTATCAGCTCCACACCGTCAGCAGCCATGGAAATCCTTCTGGACCTACCTCCTCTTCATATATTTTTGGAAAGAGAAGCTAGATGGACAACATACAGAATTGCGCATATTTCTAAATGCACAAATCAGACTTATACAGAACGAAGCAGAATACTAGTGGATACTGAAAGTCACAGTATTCTGGGAATGACCTCTGACATAATGCCTCCAACAGTAAACTACGACCTGCCTTATACCGTTCTAATTCCAAATAGAGATTAACGGGTCCTCTGTATGGATGAACTATTAAGAGCAGACAGCTGTTGGTACACAGATGGCTCAAAAACACCCTCAAGCTCTGGTGCAGGTGTATACGGGCGCAGATCTAGGACAGAAATGTCATCCCCTCTATGCAACCGTATTCCAGGCGGAAATTTACGCCATTGTTTCATGTGTGGGGATATTGAAGCAAGCCAATCTCATACATAGAGCAATAAAAACTTTCTCGGACAACCAAGCAGCTTTGAAAGCACTTAGCTCTCACCGTGTAACGTCGAGATTGGGTTTAGTCTGCCAAAATAAGACTCTCCTTAATAGGAGAACTCAATGAAGTATTGCTGGTATGGATCCCTGGCCACTCTGGCATGGAAGAAAACGAGAAGGCAGACTCTCTAGCAAGGGAGGGTGCCGCACGTGTTTCTATCGGACTGGAACCTACAATTGGCATCGCAATATGTTTTGCAAAACAAACACTAAATACCTGGACAGCAAAAAGAGCTTTAGACTTCTGGCATAATTCACCAGGATTGGTTCATTCAAAGGCTTTTATACATCCTTCGAAGAATGTCTCCAAACAATTGTTAGACTATAGCAGGCATGACCCACGTTGTCTAACAGGCCACTGTCACCTGAATCATCTATTGCTAAGACTTGGACTGTAAGAAGATCCGACTTGCCATCTTTGTCTGGAAGATGATGAAACAGCAGTGCATATTATCTGTGCCTGCCCTGCCTCGGCTCGAATCAGGTATCTGATGTTTGGCAGGGTGTCTCTCTCTCTCTCTCTGGCTCTCGGACCTGAAATATTATTCAGCAAATAAACCAATCGGCTTTCTTAGGAAGCTGAATTTGTTTGGTGAAATCTGAATACGTGTGAGCCACAATAGACTCTTGCGAGTCGCAGTGGAGGGCCTTATAGACCCATTCACCACACGTCTAGCCTGAGCTCTAACCTAAGCTATTCACAAAACAATTGTATCATCTCTAGTTACTATATTAATTGCAAAATGGACAAATTTCTTGAGTGTTTACTTATCAATTAACATCTCTCTAAAGGTACAGGAAGGTTTTCACCTAATTTTAGTTTTCTAGAAGTATATTTGATTGTCCTATACTAGATATTTCCAGTGATCAGGAAGAAAATCAAAAACTATATAGTTGCATTTTAATACATTTTACTTTTAATTTTCCTGTTGCTATATAATATAACTCTATCTATATTATTTTCATCCCTATTAAAATTGATGTAGGTATACCAGGAAGAAACTTTGTTGTGTGTACTCCTTGGTTGTTAATAAGTAATGTTTCTAAAAGCAATAAGAAACATTTTCCGTCGTTTATTTAACAGGTATTCCCACAAATCGCGATATCGGAGAACCTCCAGTATCCCTAACAACCGCTCACTTTCATCTGCTTTGACTTTGCAGCAAAATATTGTTCATGGTCTAATCTTCAAGCTGGATATCAGTAAGTGCACACACCCACAGAGAAGATGAAAATGAATAAATTTCACATATTTATATGGTAATCCGATTCTAGAACCAAATAAATCGATAATTTAAAGTAACACCGTATCTCTGATTACGCTTTTAGAAAGAGTGTTATATAAATCGTTAAAGGGGAGTGCTAACTATTCAATGGCGGGTCTAAGGATGTAGGTACTTATAATCAATTTGTCAAAAAAAAACGTAAAGGTCATATGTGTTCTCCATAAATATTGTAAATTAATAATAATCCTTTACCGTTTTAGGATTAAATAATACTTTATTATACACCAAGGTGGTGAAGACTATTATTATTGACAGAGCATCAAAATTATTTCGCGAGGGGCTTAACCCCGAGCGGAATAATGTGCGAGGATTATCAACGAATGGCATGTTTATTCAAATAATTTGATCTTGATAGGTAATTTCAAGCAGCAAATAATATGTTAAAGACAATCTCCTGGGTATACAAAATTATGTTGAACTACTATCCCTGATTCCTCAAAATATTTGAATTTGTCCATTATTGACCTAGTTTAATAATAGAAAAAATTATTAACTACTGATAGAGAAATTCAACTTCTCAGTTGTCTAGAACTCTAGAAGAAGCAATAATTGTCATCTTCCCAGCTAGTAGTGGAAAAAATCATATTTAGTGATACAATATTTTGCAGTTGTAATATTATTTCTATATTCAAACAAATTGACTTATTTTGTTTACTCATGTGGTTAATATCACATTAAAAATAAAATACAAAAATTTTATTAAGTTTTGGAGTTACAATCTAATAAATATTAATTCAAATTAACATATTTTGTAAAAAAAATTTATTTATAGAATAATGACGGCATATAGCTATAATGTAAAAATATTTCCATTATACCAATAAACAACAATTTGTTCGTTTAAACATAAATTCATGTCGATTTTAACAACTTTACTATAATAATAACTACAAATCATTGGATTACGTTGTTACTAGAAATATATACTTTTGAAATTCTGCCGTGATTACATTTTTAATGGGTTTTTAATTTTAACAGTTTCCAGCTTTATTATTATTTAAAACAAAACATCAAAATCATAGAAATTTTATAAAAAATCTCAATACGTTGAAGCATTGAAATTTTGTGAAAAAATTCAAACTCATTTTAAAGATATTACGTTACGTTTTTGTATATAAATTTTTTCATTCTTTAGTCCGCTAAATTATTCTGAATAGATCTTAAAAAATTCTACATTATATAAATTGCTAACCATTAACATTTTCTCAAGGTCACACTTTGTAAAAAGTCTTCTTTACAGTACACTATATTTAAATTGGGAGTTTTTAGTTATTTCCTTCATGTAACATTTTATATAAATATTTATGAAATTACTCATTGTTTGTTCTACAGGTACTATTTTTAACCATATTGAATTATTCAATCGCAAAGTGCTAGATTGAAACTCTAAATTTAGGACGCAAAGATACAATTATTGCACATGCACAGCCAATAAAAATACATTTTCCTACAACCATATGCAAAACACGCTTTTCTACACAAATTTTTATACGCAAAGCAGGCCTTTTCTTAATAAAATTATTTTGATAACCGTTGGAAAAGTAATGCGAAAAGTACACACACTTTTCCGCACCGAAATGTCAAACAAAGCTACCTATTACCTGTCAACTATTTTTGACAATTCAACCTATAATGGTGAATTTCTTAATGGTGTGCAATTTTTAAATTTAAATCAAAAGTAAGTAAACTGTTTATTTCATTATTTATTTTAAAAACATTAACATATTAAGCATTATCTTAGGAATTATGAACCAAGATCAAAATAATTTATCTTTTGAGTTGTCCAATTCGGACATTGAAAATACTCCTCCAGATATTATCGAAAAGGCTCGATCTGCAACCGAAAATTTGAGGTTAAAATTTTACAATAAATTATACATTCAACTGAATTTTTATTTATTTACCTATTGTAAGTTCTTTCTGTTTAAATAAAATAACTATATTAACTACTGTATTTCTTTCATTAATAAATGTGGTTGTAGAAAAAATATTGTGTACAACTTGTACGCAAATCACTTTTCCCACTCGTTAAATTTGCGACACTCGCCTTACGGCTCGTGCCACAAACTTCTGGGCTGGTGGGAAAAGTGACGCTTTGCGCACTAGATGTACAAACTACTATTTCCTACAACCACTATGCAAAACAAGGCTTTTCTACACAAAGTTTTATACGCACAGCAGGCTTTTTCTTAATTCTTTTGATAACCGTTGGAAAAGTAATGCGAAAAGTACATGCTATGGCACTTTTCCGCACCAAAATGTCAAACAAAGCTACCTATGACCTGTCAACTATTTTTGACAATTCAACCTAATGGTGAATTTCTTATTGGTGTACAATTTTTAAATTTAAATCAAAAGTAAGTAAACTATTTATTTCATTATTTATTTTAAAAACATTAACCTATTAAGCAGTATCTTAGGAATTATGAACCAAGATCAAAACAATTTATCTTTTGAGTTGTCCAATTCGGACATTGAAAATACTCCTCC
>CAJUYG010000042.1:404173-468360 GCA_910591675.1 Galerucella calmariensis | reverse complement strand
TAATTGGTTTTCACTCTTGTTTATTTAGTGAGTTGTTGAATATAAATGAATAAATATATATATATATATATATATATATATATATATATATATATATATATATTGGGTGTGGTTATCTATATCAGTGAAATAATTTAAGGTCATTGATTGAGCACCAGCTAAAAGCTAAAAGAGATAAGCTGTATTTATTACATCCTCTCGCATTATCATCAAAAGGATTAAAGGTTTACGCGTTAAAAAAGTATTATTCATTTAATTACAATTTATAGTGAAACAGTTACAATAATAACAATTCCGTCTTGGTAGGTAGATATATACTCACGAAACTTATTTTCATAAAATGACAGTTTACAAAAGATACTATAGAAACAATATACATGGGAAACGTCATGTTTGTATAGAAATAAAATGTTTGAAAAAGTACAAAGATTAAAAGATACAGGTGGAGAATTTATATTATTAATGACGCATGAGAGACATAAACAAAAAGACAAATAAAAAATAATGGTGGAGACAAAAATAAGTCGAAATAGAATGGAAGATGAATGGTAAACATTTTAAAACATGATGCAGCTATTAATTTTACAGCTTTGATTACAAATAAATTCTTACAGAATAACAACAAAATCAATAATAATTATATTCTGGAATATTAAGAATAATAATTAACCGCAGCTTGCTCCACCTATAAATACACAGGCTGGTTCATTGTCATTCTTGTTTATTAACTTAATCGTCATATTGCAAGGTCGGCGGCCTTGATATTATTGTCCTAGTGTCGAGATTACAGACATCCACAAATAAGAGCAGCATCCCCGTAAATGTTGAAATTTGAGAATACCCTTTGTGACATCATACAAAAGGGACTGAACTATACGAATAGCTAGTTTAGGCAGGTAGTTTTGTTAGACTATAGCAAGCATGACCTACGTTGTCTAACAGGCCACTGTCATCTGAATCATCATATGCTAAAACTTGGACTGTCGGAAGATCCGACTTGCCGTCTTTGTCAGGAAGATGATGAAACAGCAGAGCATATTATTTGTGCCTGCCCCGCCGCGGCTCGAATCAGGTATCTGATGTTTGGCAGGATCTCTCTCTGGCCCTCGGACCTGAAATATCATTCACCAAATTAACTAATCGGTTTTGTTAGGAATAGACTTTTTCGAGTCACAGTGGAGGGCCTTATAGACCCACTCACCTAACCTAACCTAGGCAGGTAGGACTAAACACCAGTCCTACCAAATACATCTGAATAGTCTTCAATGAGTAAAGAAAACTCAACCTTGAAGCGAGGTTCAGTTGAGAGAAGAAGTCCATTATCTAAGTCTGATCCTAGACAGTAAGCTCCTGTGGAGAAAACACTAAAGGTACCTACAAACAAAACAAAAATTGCATGGCAGACAGAAAAACATTGGTGTTGAGTAGTGGGGCTAGAAAAAGTTAGCTAGAAAAAGTGGAAAAACTGTCATTCAATTTGTGATGAGCAAAATTGGTCTTGTTCTTGCGAAAAAGTAGACCAGAAAATGTGATTTCTGATTTAGACTTGTGTTATAAAACAACTGTAACTATATACTTTGTTTCATTTATTATGGTTACAGTAACGTTAGAAATAATAGTTATAAGCTTAATTCTTTTAAAAACTTATTTTTAGTACTATGGAAATAAATGTTAGTACCTAACAATAAACTTAGACAAAATGGAAAGGTTCATTAAACTCGATAATGATTAACGAATGATTCTAAGAGAAAACGTTATTTTTACCGCCAAATTTTTCTTTTTCATTTGTACTCCTACTATGTTTAGAAAAACTCAATAAAAGTTACGTTCTATGCGGCAAAATAAATTTTTAGTTACATTGACGGTGTCTGAGTGTGGTACGATAGTCGTACGGTACAACTGATCTTTGACCTTTGAAGATTGCCAAGGCTGGATATAAGATTGTAGAATTTCAGAACTGGCTTAGCCCTTTTTGCCATTCAATAATTTTAACTTCTTAATTGTAACCGTTGCTTTAGTCAACCTTCAGGATTGCCAACACAAAAGTGTTAAACATCAAAATTCTCACTTTTTGTTCCTATAATAGATTTATTTCAATCTCATTTATATACTTAACAATAATATTTCTTATGGAATCAAGCATCAACAGTCCATGCAAGTATATCGTTTAGAAAGTGGAGTAGTTCAAATATATTGTTTATGCAATACATAATGTATCTGCTTTTCTCCTTTGCTTGGTATAGAGTGGGCATTCTAGGATAATGTACTTCACAGTCTATGTATTCTGGAGGCGGGGTTTTATTGATTAAATTGTTGGTTCGAATTGGGTTAATATCAATAATCTGATCAATTTGAGGTGGAAAAATGATATATATTAGGTACTGTGAAGCTAAGGTTCTGCTTGTCCTTTTATATGTTTTTTCAGTTTTTTCAGTTTTTTCAAACTATAATTTATTATCCAAAAAAATTTATTTTGAAGTTTGTATGTCTTGTGCTAGAGAGCGAATGAATACTATTATAGTTTTTAATCAATTATTGTTCAGGTGAAGGTGAATAACAGTTTATAACATAATTCAACTAGTTTGCAACAGAATATTTTCAACATATATGTATGTATGTATCACGGTTAGGACGATTTCCCATGAAAATTGGGATTTATTACCCATTGCAAGCCATGCAAATGTTATAGTTAGGTGGCAGTCCATACATCTACAGCAAAAAGGAGTGGTGAAAAATCCCATTCCGCAGTTTTTATTAAATGAGGCGTATCTCTAGATTCAAGAGGAATCTCGTTAGATAGAAGCGTGGGTTTTAATAAATTTGATATGCTGTCCTTGTAGAAGTGTTCATTATCAGTTACGTTTAAAATATGGCTCAATAACAATAAATCTTGACAAACATTTGTGCAACTGTCTTAATTATGATAAAACACGGTTGTATTCAGAAAGAAGATTAACTTAAACCATGGGCGGTACCTTCTATGCACTGTTAACAGATCAAAGATACGCTTTTTCATTTGTAAATATATACTGCCATTCAATTTACGTTACATATGCATTTAAATATACAGAGTGAGTTTCAAGTATGGAACGCCTCAATTATTTCGATTTTCATAGATTTTGGTAGACAGATCTTTCCTTTTTCCGGAATAATAACAAACTTTGGTGGATCACCCTGTAAATTGTTTGCCTTTTGAAATCCTTAAGAGATACTGAATATCTTTCATGTAATGTTTCATATACCTTAATGCCATAATTTTGGAGGTATGGCTGCATCTACAAAAAACTGGTTTACATTAGAGCCACCAGTTGCAAATTCTCTGATTCTTCTACAATCTGAAATATCATCTGCAATAAACAATCAATAAGGCTGTATAGCCACTGCATTTGATATCAAGGGGGTTTTGATACCATTTCCAGAGAATCCATCATTTGCAGGCTATCCCAATACAGCCTTAATGGCAATATCCTTATTTTTCAATAAAAACTTTTCAAGCCCAAAATACTTTAGAGTCTCCACACATTTTTTATATTCATTTTGCTTGAAATTCTCAATATTTTGACGATGTTTTTCTATCGCAATTCCTTTCTGTCGCCATTTTGTATAAAGAAGTTGTGTAAACTAAATCCTCTCCATAAATATAAGTGACATCGTGTCTAAAAATGCAAATTCCTTTATTTTCAAGTTAAAGTTTCTATCAATTTAAATTTAAATAAATTATTGGTAGGTATAAAGACGAACGCAACATTGGGCAACTCTTCCTATTATTATCGGAATGTCTTCTCACGATGGGTATAATAAACAATATATTTTTTGTTCAACGTGAGTTTGCAAAATCAATACAGCATATGCGGCAAATCACAAAAACGTTGATGGCCGCACTGATATCCATAAGAGTTCAGCGATTTCAAAATTACTCACCAAACTTGCATAAGTTAATTAAACGAAATCTTTAAATAGGTACATTTGAAAGTGTTATAAATGCCGAAAGAAGATGGTAAGTATCTAGAATTGTAATCGCGAATATCCTAAAACAGAATATTATTTGTCGTTTTTCTGATGAAATGCACTTGTGCTTGAAAATATCTATTTGGAGTTTTTCGATTTTCGATTTTCGATTTAATGGATGTCATATTCAATTACTGCAAATTATAGTCTTACAATATTTAATATTGAAAATAGAGACGCTAAACTGATGAGCAATTAAAACTACGTTAGTTGAGTCGCAAAAAGACAGTAAAATTTTCAACTATTTTTTGGCATTTGACAGTTACATAACGTCAATTAACTAATTTTGAAAAAAGTGTACGTAGACCGGTTTGCAATTAATTTTATCAATTAAAATGAGTATAAACTTTCTTAACATTGTTGTCTCTTTTTATACTTAATTAATGTTTACGTAACTCAAATTGATTTTTTTTTCACAAAAATTGAACAAATTACGAAAATTGGGTCAAAACAATGTTTTGTTTTTGGATAATACGACTCTTAAATTTGCATGCATAAAAATCAGTTACATCATCTTGTTTTATTTTTGGAACTTTCTCCCTTCAGTTCTGATATTCACTATAATTTATTTTGCATATTGATGAATATCACTGATCCAGTTTTTTCAGAAGGTTCATACGTCATTTAACTGATTATGTAATTTTCTGTAATAACTCAATTACAATTATTTAGACATCATTATTTCAATGGCTTTTTTCCTTCACGACAACCCCAACAAAAATTATAAACCATAATTACACTGGTGATTTAAAATAAAATAAGAATTGTTAGTTGAGAGGATTCGAGGGTAATTATTAATAATAATAAAGTAATTGATAAAAATACATTCATATATCATAAATTACATTTGATTTGAAGAATATTGACGCGAACTTGTGTATAGGCAGCAAGGCCAGGACATGGTATTTATCTAATATTTAAAATGTAAATATTAAACGTCTTGTTGAACAGTGGGTAAATATAGAGAACTTGAAATATGTGTAAAATTAAGTTTCCATCTTTTTTTCACTCTTACCGTATATATTAAATGATTATATTGTCAAATAATAACAAAAATAATTTAGTAGAAGACTAATGATGTGCAGCAGTTCAAATTTCATTTTGTTTAACTCTAATAACAGTCGTGTGAGAGAAATTGTAAAGATATTAAACCCATTAGTATTAAAAATAATAATACTTCAGGTCCCTTTAATTTTTTTCTTATAAAACGGAGTTTTATTTACTAGTAATAACATATATACTTATCTGTTTTCTCTGTATGTCATTTATATAAATATAACAACTTTAAAATAAGTATCTTGTTCCGTGCATATACTATCCTAGATGGAGGAGGCACCCGAAGACAACGAGGTCGTCTCTCCCCTAGCGGAGGAGCAGATGGACCTCTAAAGATAATCCAACTCCATGCAACCTACTCATGGGCAAGGACGTTGGAAAAAAGGTGAATGTTATACAATGCAACCTCCAACACAAAAAGGCGGCAACGGCAACACTATGTCGCCGCCTTGATGTATTGGAGGATGCAATAGCTTTGATCCAGGAGCCCTGGATAATAAAGACCAAAATTACTGGTTTCAGTAGCCTAACGGGTCAAATTTTCAGCCTACCAAGCAATCAGCAACCTAGGACAGCTATTTACGTCCCAAGGAAATACAGAGTCTCTCCGATGGCACAATTCTGCACCTCAGACCTTACTGCGGTTAAAGTGGAATGTCCAGATGGAAAAGGCAAATATACGGCGTTGGTACTCGCATCGGGGTACTTACCTTCAGATGCAGCCACCCTACCACCGACTAAAGAGATGGAGGTACTAGTGGATCACTGCCTCAACCACAGAGTGGAGCTGATATTGGGTTGCGACTCAAACTCACACCACTTGAGCTGGGGCAGCAAGGATATCAACGCCCGAGGTAAGTCTCTTTATGAATATATAATTAGGAAAGATCTAACAATCTTAAACAGAGGCACGGAGCCGACATTTATTAACGCCCGTAGCCAAACATTAATAGATATTACGCTGGCGACAGCCAAAATATCAAACAAAATTCAGGACTGGCAGGTGTCGGATCATATTTCTATGTCAGACCACCGCTGGCTGACCTATACGGTAAGCCAGGATCTCAGGACCACTGTAAAATCCCGTGACCCGAAGAGGACGGATGTAGCTCTCTACAATCGACTCTTAGAAGGTGCTCTGCGGGAAATAGAGGTCCTGACTCCCAGCAATAATGAGGAACTGGAAAGGTACACAGTATCTATCCAAAACAAAATAGACATTGCCTATAAGGAATCCTGTCCCATGAGGATGGTTCAGACAGGTGGCACGACCAATACCTGGTGGTGCCCTGAACTGGAACACCTCAGAAAGACAGCGAGAACGACCTTTAACAAGGCAAAACGCACAAAACTCGAAGAGGACTGGGGAATGTATAAAGCCAACCTCAAAGAGTTCAAAAAAGTCTGCAGACAAAAGCAAAGAGAAGCCTGGAGAGCCTATTGTGAGGCAGTCGAAGACTTCCCACAAATTTCTAGGCTACAGAAGGCACTCTCAAACGACCACCATAAGAGTATCGGCATCCTGACAAGGGAAAATGGCGACAAGGCCGCCAACCTTCAAGAGAGCGCTGAGATTCTTATGGAAACTCACTTCCCAGGTTCTGTCTTTCCTGGAACGTCAAACTGGACGGAAGTACCAACAACACCCTCACAATACGACTGGCAATCTGCTAGTGCAGTAATTGATGAGGACAAGATAAGGTGGGCCATATCGGGCTTCTCCCCCTTCAAGTCACCAGGACCTGACGGAATAAGACCAGCCCTACTTCAATGGGGAATGGATATTCTTATGCCGCACCTGGTTGGAATTTTCAGAGCCTCTTTAGCTCTGAGGTATATTCCCAGTAAGTGGAGAGAAGTACGAGTGGTATTTATACCCAAACCAGGTAGGATGGACTACACCTTACCAAAAGCATTCCGACCAATTAGTCTCACATCGTTCTTTTTAAAAACAATGGAGAGGTTATGCGAGCGGTATATAAGAGATGAAGTGCTAGTTCACAACCCACTTCATCCAAATCAGCATGCATATACTCCGGGAAGGTCCACTGATTCGGCCCTTCACCAAGTGGTTGGCAGAATCGAAAGATCATTGGACAACAAAGAATCCACCCTGGGTATATTCATAGATATTGAGGGAGCGTTTGATAAAACAACCTTTCCAACAATTACCCAACAACTCAACTCCAGGAATGTACCTCTGGTAGTAGGAGAATGGATACTCAAGATGCTCTCTAGTAGAGCAATAAGTATCAATGTAGAAGACATCACAGTAAGAGGACTGGTCATGAGGGGATGTCCACAAGGAGGAGTCTTATCACCCCTTCTGTGGAACATAGTCCTAGACACCCTGATTAATCACCTCAACAACAATGGATTCTACACAATTGCATACGCAGATGACATAGTTATCTTGCAGACTGGCAAATTTGTGAACACACTGTGCGACAGAGCGCAGGATGGGCTTAAATTAATTGAAAAATGGTGTAAGGAACACTCACTGTCGATCAACCCCAGAAAGACTGAGATGGTCCTTTTCACCAGGAAAAGAAGTTTATCGGGTTTGAAACCTCCCGAAATCTTCAAAAGCAAACTAAACTTTTCGGAAGAGGTGAAATACCTTGGTATTACCCTCGACAGGAAACTAACATGGAACTCTCATCTACACAACAGAGCAAAAAGAGCATATGTGGCTTATGATCAGTGTCGGAGGACAGTGGGACGCACATGGGGTCTGTCGCCCCGTGTGGTCACCTGGATCTACACTGCAATAATAAGACCCATGTTAACGTATGGAGCAATTGCATGGGGACCGAAAGTTCTACAAGCAACGGCCATCCAAAAATTATATCAAATACAGCGAATGGCTTGTCTGAACATCACAGGAGCCATGAGAACAACACCAACCGCAGCAATGGAACTAATTACTGGTCTGACCCCTCTGGACCTGCACGTCAAGGAGGTTGCGTTAATGGCCATGGTACGATTGCGCACGGCTGGTGTAAACCCCGAAGTAGGAGTGGGCCAATTGAGGTTGAGCCTATGGCAGGAAGCGTTCACTGCGCTACCTCTGCTGCAGGCAGCCAACGATGCAATTGAACCCAGGTTTCTGTTTAACAAACCCTACAAAATTCAAATAAAACAGAACACAGAACCAGACGCTGCAAATGCAATACGCATTTATACAGATGGTTCAAAAATGAAAGAAGGCTCAGGATGTGGAGTTTACTCGAGAGCACTGAGCCTCAAGATTAAGTGGGGAATGGGAAACAATACCAGCGTGGTTCAAACAGAACTGGCTGGTATCTCAATTGCCACAAAAGAACTAACCAGAAGAGGAATTTCTGGAAAAAACATAACAATCTGCACTGATAGTAGACAAGCCCTATTAGCCTTGAACAGACAACGTGTTATATCGAGGCTAGTACTAGAGTGCCACCAAGATTTAGCTGACGCCTCGGCAGATAACAATATTATCCTGAGGTGGGTTAAAGGGCACGACAGGAGTAAAGGAAATCGCATTGCTGATTCTTTAGCCAGGGAAGCCGCTGGACTGAAAATTCTAGGACCCAGTGACACCTACGGCCTAACGACTTCGACAATTGCGGAACTAGCCAAACGTTACACCCATGCTCAATCCCTTAAGAGATGGGATGGAATCAAAGGATGCAGTCTTGCCAGGATCACCCTGGGCGACCCTGGAAAGCTGGCGCCGAAGAAATATTTGGCGATGACCAGGAAAAACCTACGTTTAACAGTAGGATTTCTGACTGGTCACTGTCAACTAAGGAAACACCTCCATACTATGGGGTTAGTGGACACACCTCTATGCAGGATGTGTGAACAGGAAGATGAAACTGTCAGGCATGTCTTATGCGAGTGTCCGGAGTTATCGTCAATAAGAGAGTGTGTGTTCGGTGAGTCTTGGCCTACACCTGCCGATATAAAGGAGATGTCTCCTAGTGACCTGACCACCTTCCTGAGAAGGACAGGATGGATAATGACCTAGGAGGACAACTCCTCGGGAGGATGTACAATGGGTCACATGTGGCCTAAGTGCTGTGAGCCTACACACTCACCCTCCCCACTCTACAGATACAGATACAGATACTATCCTAGATTATAGACGTATCAAGACAAACGGTATAATAACTTTTTATAGGTACATTTTCTCCGTCACTTTCTTTGATAATGTAGTGAACGTTTCAAAAAGATTGATGTAACTTGGCATCAAACAACAACAATCACGTTATGTATATCAGCATTTATAGAGATTATTTGGAGCACTGATATTATTTGTTCTGATGAATCTACCTGTTGTGTCATTGCCTTAGTCGATCCCCTGAGACAATTAATCAAATTTCAGACCCATGTCAGACACAGGAACTTGACAAGAGATAATCTTGGTAGTCTGATGACATATTAGGAGCAGAGAATTGATCTATCGTGAGAAATATTCGGCAGATTTTTTTTATTTAGGTTTATGATAATTCACTGACGTCTATTTTGCTTCTGTTTACACTGATCGGATTGAATGAACTAACTTAAAGATAAACCACTACTATTATTTATGATTTGTAGATTTTAAGAAGGCTTTTGATTGGACTCAACAAAGATGCATTGACAGTCGAATTATAAAAAGTTTCTCTTGTCAATATCAGAATTAACTGTTCATCTAACAGTTAACAATCAGCTTACTGGAAATATTAAAACGTTAATTGGAATATGTTCTTATTAAATGAGATTAAAAAATCCCTTAAAGTAAAACAATTTTTCTCGATGATATGTGCACATAGTTAGAATATAACACGATCTAAATAATTCTTAATTATCCTTTGTTTCTTATCTATTATTTTTTCCATGGTCGTGTTAGTACTGAGATCAATTTGTTGATTAACTTTATTATAAATTTTCATGCACAAGTGTTTCAGCT
The DNA here is from genome assembly GCA_910591675.1 of Galerucella calmariensis. Taxonomy (NCBI): domain Eukaryota; kingdom Metazoa; phylum Arthropoda; class Insecta; order Coleoptera; family Chrysomelidae; genus Galerucella; species Galerucella calmariensis. Next base: position 458,363 of record CAJUYG010000042.1, on the reverse strand, counting down.
TGTCAACTTAACGAGTAGAAAGTGAAATTAAATGATATAAGTATTACCATGACAGAAAATCCAAATATCTTGAAATAATTAAAAGCAGTAAAAAATTTTAATGAACCTCAATACATCGTTTAGTTTTTTTATTGAATAATTTTTTTTTACCAGTATCATATTTCAGTTAATATAAATAATACATTATAATGTGCAGCAAATTATATGAAAAATTGACAAAAAGAAAACGAACATTATTAGAAAATTAAAAACAGTTATTCTAGTTAAACATTATCTAACGAACAAATAAGAGAAAAAGGAAAGGTAGTAGAAGAATGAATGATTAAAGCATTCTAAAGGGTTGTTGGATAACAACAGTAATAATAGAATGGAATAAGATGGATAACCAGAAAAGGTCGAAAAAACAAGACGCAGCAATAGAAGAAACATAATGTAAAGGCCAAAAACGAGCAGAAATCAGTTCCTTTAGAACATGGGCTTAGTGCTAGCAAGCAGAAACTGGCACTTAATAATTTAATAAAATGTACTCCCCTCATTATATTTGTTGACGTGTGACGAATGATGATTCGTGCGTTTTAGAAAAATTCTTTAGTATTTTAGAACTCATATCTTTTCAATAGTGTTCAAACTTTAGCAAACACCCGTTTCCCTATGAGCTAGTCAAAAGGATTCAAGTTAATACATTATTTTAATTAAATATTCTGTACAAAGTAATCAATTATTTTCTGCATGTCATACACTTGATAACTTACGCTGATTGCTAATAGATTTGGCTTCTCCCCAAGTTCTCATTTCACAGTGAATTAGTTTGCTGATTAAACTTCCTACAATAAAATTGTGGGTAAAACGTTCAGTTACACATTTAAAACGTTATTTTATCAATGGCCACAGATCTTGAATTGTATCTAATTATAAAGATTTACGTTCTTATTTATAAGCTCTCACTCATTGACTGAAATTAGATATAGTGCGGTAATCCTTTCGAGAAACTGAAAGGGGTAGGATCTGTGACAGAAAATATTATTCTTACTTTATTATATTTGGCATTTCAATGCATAAAAGATATTGTGTAAATCCCAGACAAATTAGGCTTGCTGGTTTTTAGGAAGTTTCTTGTCCTATAAATTTACCGTTAATGTTTATTACGTCTTTTTACATATTTTAATGAATATAAATTGATTTTGAATGAGACACTATCTCATAAAACTGAGAAATAAAGATACTGCCAGGTACTGATTCTATTTTTATTATAGAATACTAGCGGGAATGCATTTAAATATTATCACTTTATTTGCGTTAAATTGCAGCGTTTACTTTACGTGTACTCAATAATCTTATTTAATTAATGACATAAATGAACTTTACTATATAGTTATTATTTCAAGGAAACGTAATCTTAAGACAAGGTTTTGCTATTAGTGTATATGATACAAATTGTGCTTTTGTTTCAAATTAACAGTATCTACTTTTTTTTTTTTCTCAATTTAGGTGCATCGATTTCTGTGATCATTAGCACCAGAATTTGAAGAACTAATCTAATCTTTTTCGATTACAATACTTATATTTTATTGAAGAGGTTGGTTGATTTTAAGTATTTTAATACATTTTGAATTTTATTGGCGTTCGTGAAATTGTCTGCGAGAATATCAGATATGTTGAAAATCTGCCGCATATTTCCGTATCCCGGACATTCACATATTATATTATATGCGACACTGTGGTTAATTCCCCACAATGAAGACATATCGGGGGGTCTTGTCCTTCTAAGAGAAACGCGTGCGTTAATGCTGTATGCCCGAATCTTAATCGGTGAATCTTCACTCTGTCAGCCCTGGGCAGTGCTTCTGGAGGTCGCCAAGGCCCACCAGAGGGTTTTATTGACTTTAGGCTGTTGTTCACTACATTCCATTCTTGATGCCACATTCTTTTCAATAGAGATTTATATTGCCCTTTTATGTCATCTGCCCTCAAAACTGTAACGTCGACTGTCTTTTTCTCAGCAGCTTCACGAGCTGCTGTATCCGCGTTTTCATTACCTTTTATTCCGACATGGCTTGGTGCCCAAATAAATTTAACATATTTACCAATGATGTATGGAAAATAATATCATCTTGACTAGTGGATCATCTGAAAATGGGTTTGAAATTGATTCAAGGACACTGAGAGAGTCACAGACAATCATGGTTTCTTGATTTTGTCTTGCCATATTGCAAAACTGGAGTGCCTGCCAAATAGCATAAAGTTCAGCTGTAAATATGGATGCGTAAGGTGACAGGGACCAAGAGAACGTTTGATTACCAACGGATATAGCACTGCCTGTACCGGTTGATATTTTAGATCCGTCTGTGTATAAGATTGATGACCTTGGAAACTCGTGAGTGATTTCCAAAAAGCGCTGTCGGTACACTAATGGGGCAGTGCAATGCTTAGGAAAGACAGTCAGATCTAAGCATATAGAAATTTTTGGCAGCTGCCATGGAGGAACTTCGAAGTTATTCAATGAGAGAATAGTCAAGCTATGCAAATCCAGAGGTGGCAGTGTTTCACGTGCTCTGATTCCCACTGGTCTTGTAATAGTTGGTCTACCAGCATATCCGCCGTGTGCTTCTAACAAAATCGAAAGATTTCGATGGTTGGGTTGTGCTCGTATTCTGGAGATGTAATTTCCTAGTAATTTCTGGCGGTGTAATCGTAAAGGTGGGAATCCTGTCTCACTACAAATACTCACAGTGGGTGTTGTACGAAAAGCACCCATCGAGTACCTCATACCTGCATGATGTATGGGATCCAATAAACTCAGCGTTGATTTCCGTGCCGATGAATAAACTATTGACCCATAGTCTATCTTAGCGAGTACCAGAGACCGGTAAACATTTAATAGGGTGTCTGCATCAGCTCCCCAGCTAGTATTGGCAAGGCATTTTATTATATTCATCGACTGTTTACACCGCACTACCAAAGTTTCTACATGTTTGCGCCAAGTTAGTTTTGAATCAAAAATGATTCCGAGGAATTTGATAGATTCTTTGCATTCAATTAATGTGTTATTAATGTATAACTTGGGATCATAGTGAGGCCTACGTAGTCTGCAGAAGTGAACACAGCTCGTTTTTTCTCTTGAAAACTTATATCCCACATCTCTAGCATTTTGGACAATCTGGTCTATCGATCTACTTTATTAAAAATAATTTTATTACATTTGTAAAAATCCATTACGCATATTGAGTGATATAAAAAGACAACTTCTATTGTTAAGATATATTTTGATATGCAGATATGTTCACTTTTTTACCGACCATAGGGCTTAAAATGCATGGACATCGTTCATAACACGCTTCCATCTCTAAGTTCCATCAAGGCACACAGGTCCTGCAAACCGCCATGCGTGAATTCGTCACGAAAATATAGAGGTGGTAATTTGGAATTTCGTAATTTCACAAGAAAGGGAATAATAATAATAATAATAACTTTATTGCTTATAGAAAACAATGTTTACAGCTAGGTTAGTGCGTGATAATATATAAAAATTTTTTTTAAGTTTACAAGACAGTTTGTAATAAAAAATAAAAACAAAATAAAATAAATACATTATTCATCGAGTATAAATGACCTCAATTTGAGAATATTCCAAAGGTAGCAGCATATAGTTTTTCCCTCAGATAGGTTCATATTTTGTAGAGCATTTACTAATGTTTCCAAATTTTGCAGACAGGATATGTTTTGTTTCATAACTGTATATATCGGACACTCAAACAAAATATGAAAAATAGTTTCTTTCTCGTCCAGGTTACAAACAGTACATGTTAAAGTAGGATCTATACTATAGGTTATGCCGTTTAATGTGAACTTCATTTTAAATTGATTAACCGTACGGAGTTGAGCCAAAGTACGGGTGATCTGAATTGGAGACTTCAACAGTAAATAATTGCTTGGTTCACGTGTTGTGGTGAAAGCCTTATATAGAGCCATGAAAGGGTACGCTGACGATGTAGCAATATCGGATTGGTGCAGGAAGGTATAATATTTGGAAACAGTAGTTTTTTTTGTGCTGTTAGAAGACCATAAGATAATTGATTCCATAACTGCAGTGATTCAACGTCAACAAAAAATTGTTTGATTTGGGATGCCCAATTATACTTTGTGGTAGCGGAATTCATAATACGTAGCTGTTGCTCAAAACAAAGTCTGGGATAGCGAAATTTTTCCATTTGAAGAATCTTTAGTAACCAATTTACTGTCATTTTAAAAACATTGTACGACAACTTAACTCTCTTCCTGTTTCTATCCGAATAACAGAGTCCGGAGTATTAACCGCTACTAAAAGGATTCGTTTTAGGAAATGTATTTGCACCCTTTCTAGTGCATCCAAATAACGAAAGGGAAGGAAAAGTAAGCTTTCCATTTACCCTTCCCCTTCAATTCCTTGCCTTTCTCAATAAATTAACCAGTGATCTATTTTAACCAAGAAAAAATAAGGTGAGTGGAACTCTATTGAAAGGAACAGGCTAGGCAAAGTAATGAAACCTGTTTAAAATACTGTAATTTTGGTTCTTATAAATAAATCCAGGTTTCAGCATTGGTTTCTCTGTTCTCTCCATAATATTCGATCCTATTTAAAGTGAGCAACTTATTCCATTACATTTTTCTTAATTCCTAGCTCAATCTTTTATTATTTTTCATTTATTTCCATTTCGTGTAATTCATGTTTCATATAAGTAGACCTTGTAATCGGTTTTGGTTTCTTCCTTTATTTGATCCATGAAAATATTGGTTAAGTTTGGGGTTAATCCCTGTCTAAAAACGTTTCAGATGCTCGATTCTCTTTCTGTAAATACTCTTTAACTTTTATATTCTAATACCCCGTATTATTATCATTTATACCACCAAAAAATAAATAAATACATCGTCAAAAGTATTTGGTGAAATTATTATTAGTTCCAGCTACAGAATTGAGCTCGTAAACGTAATTTTTTTTTGTCGGAAGGAAAATAACTTGAAAGCAGCGGAGCTTAACAGCTCGATGCTAGACTGTTTTTTAAATGGGAAAGACTAGGTCAGACTTTTAATTGTTTTTTAAGATTGTTATTATAGTACGCATTTAAACATAATAGTAATTTTTGTTACGACTTTGAGGTTAAATATTTTACATCTTGTTCGTTCTAGTTTAGTGTGGTTTTTCATTTATTTAAAGAGTGAGAGTGAACCGTAAATCAGTTCATAAATAAACGGATACACCATTTCAAGTTCATTGAGATAAAGGAAATGCACGTTAGCTCTACAATTTGTTTGTCTTTCAACAGAAATGAAGAGAATAACCAAATTTTAATTATTTTGCTTCAACTGAAAAACGTTTTTAAATGTAATTTCTTCTCCATTTCTTCTGAAATGGTTTTTCCATCAAAAACCTGTTTCTTTTAAAAGATTCCTAGTGGCAACTAACCCAAAACTATTTTTTATAAAAAGGCAAAAAGGGGTTAATGCTATTACAATTACCAAATTGATAAATATATATTCTTTTACTATACTTGAAAGATTATTAACTATAGATATAAACAATTATCATTATACTTTGTTAATAAAAGTCCTTGTATGTACATTTAACAATATATCCATTCACCCAGAATAACAAGATTCTAATCGGTTATGATTTATTTTGTTGATATTTTCTATATCTATTACTTGACCTCCAGTGGCTCTAATAAAACAAAATACATTTCATTCACAAGACCAATCCTGACCTGTACCATTAATATTATTCGATTCGAAAATAATAATTTACAGTGGTCCCGGTTAGGTTTAGAATGACACAGCACTTCTGAACCAGCCTATACTTGTAAACAAAAGTTGCAAGCATGAAAATATCCAAAATCCCAATTTATTTTTAAAAAACCTCCACCACTGGTGGTACTATGTAATACAAAACAATTTTCTCGATGGGAACTGTCCAGCGCCAACAAATGAAGTAGGTTCAAGGTAAAATAACCATTTTACGTTAATTACAATAGATAGATGGAACTTAAAATAATAATACTCGAACACCTGTAAAATGAGCAAGCGCAGAGGATGTTCTTCAAAAAGTGTGGGTTTACGTCTGGGATTAGATGAGACTTAAAGTTAAGGTTTTATTTTATAGAAACGTTTGCAGTAAAGTCTACAGTCTATTATATTTTGTCAACATTTTTAAAAATGTTACAGTAGGGAATATTGATTTCAAGACATATCATTCTGATATAACAGTAAATATACCAAAGGCTTAGGTACGCTAATTATACAGAAATACCATACGAAGAAGGCTTTATAATACAACTAACACTGCTTGGTACAAACCTTCTCCCCACTGGAGTAACTTCGCTTAAACATGTTAGTTCACATCAAAAGTAAGCTGTGTGAATAGATTTAATCCGACAGTCGCTTGCTAAATGAATCAAAAATGATAACTTATCTAGATTCAAAGAGTTCGTAATAAATTCGTCTCACATATCTGTTTTATTTGTCTGTTATCCATCCTTATTAGTTGTCTAAGTCGTCAAGTTGTTATCTTTCGGTGCTTTTTAATGCAGGTTTTACTTTGAGCACTTTTCATATACATTCGATACGTACTTGTGTCCTTTTTTTTGGAAGCCTTGGGTTGATAAATATAACCCTCGTCCTGTTCTGTTCAGACAATTTTTATTTATTTCTCTATTCCAGTATCCCAAAATTGTTTGGCAAGTGTTTGCTATACTAAAGGAAACAAAGTGTTTATTAGAAAGAATTGAGCAAATGAGGAGAAAATTGGTAATCAATTCAATATTCGAACTAGGTTTAGATCCAACAATACGTTGAGATCTATACAAAAACTAAACCAAAAAATGTGAATTTGAGAAATTTTATTTAGGTGAAACATCTAGACCATTGAAAATCCGCATACATGAACACAAACATTACCTATATTAAAGATAGAGAGTTCTTTAAGTCAGGAATTTGCAAACATGCTTGGGAGGAGTGCTTCACATTCGAAGATTTTCGGGAATTGTGAATGGACACTCTGAATACCTATTATTTGATTTGTGGCAAATCACCTCCTACAGAAAAATTTAAAAACTTCTATTGGAGGTAGAATGACGACCCAAATCTATAATTTAATCTATTTGCGATTTGCATTTAATGTTTTAAGATACATATGGTAATTTTCGGCTGTTGGGAAATTTTGTTCTTGTCAGTACAAGAGAATGACATCAGCAATGAATGTAAATGGCTAAATTAATTTAGTTTTATTATTAGCTACGTTTGTTTTCGTTGAAATTTAAAGGAGAAATTATTGGGATGTTGACTGTATTCAAATGAAAACACAATTTCAATGTAAATTGGTAATTTCTATGGAAAAAAAATATTTTTTTTACTGATTTATAAGAAATTTAACGAATAGTAATAAATAAAACTAATTAAATCAGTTTCAACTCATATGACATTGAAAACCAAACTTTAGATTTTTTGATCCTTCACTTAGATAAGTCCAAACACTTTCCCAAAAATTATCAACATTGTCACATATAAGTTAAATATACCTACAGACTACAGAAAGAAATATTGATAAAATTTTTATAAAATTAATATATAATTGATAAAAACCTTGAACCAGCTTTATATGGCCAAAAACAAACTTTATTGAAACAACAGTGTCTCGCTTTCAAGGACACTTTTATCTCTTATTGCTTAAAGTGCTTCGAATGACTAAGAATATGACAAATAATATTTTTTTATAGGAATTGTTGCCAAGTGATTTACAGTGTAGATAATTTAACAGCCCAATAAAAGGATTAAAGTGACTATAAAAACAATTTTTATTATTTCAATTTATCTTGATTTTATTTAGTCAAAACTCAAAAATTCGTTTTTAATATTAATTAGAAATTAATCGAAGGTGACATTTTATTTCTTCAGATACAGTGTCGAATAGCCAAATGTATTAAATTAAGAGTTTCAAGAAAATCCATACCTGGTCGAAAAGGCCCACTGTTCAACGGGATGCACACGAATTTCCGTCAGGATAATCACCCACTCTACATGTGTCATAATTAGGGAACGTTAAGCTGTCACTCGAGTTCCCGTCAGGGTGAAAACTGACCTGTTTAAAAGGTGTTTATTTGGGCAGGGATGAGTTGCGCGGAGTCATTTTCTACCTGAATACGAGTAAACACACCAAAATTAGGAGCCGAATTGCGCGCAACAAGATAAACACAAAATTAAGGAGATTAAGGAAATATAAATTAAATGGTAAATGTATTTGTACATTTATTTCAGGAATAATAAGACACCTAACCTAACCTAACCCCGCCAGGGTAAACTATTAGGGCAGTCCCGATAACAGAACAGATTAAATAAACTGGACGGCAATTCGAGTGCGGGATTAAGATACCTGCAAGTGTCGGACGGGAACTCATGTGTATTATATTGGTTATTAAGGAACCTGGGAATTCGTGTGCACCGGTTCAACGATCTCCTGATCTGACGCCTTTAGACTGCTTTTTGTGGGGATATGTCAAAAGTATTGTATACAAAACTAAACCCCACACCCCCAACTTAGTTTACCGGTAAACCAATTCTAAGCAGTTCTGAAGACCCAGATCAAACCAGTTTTTTTATATTACATTTTTTCTAGTCTTTATATACTGTCAAAGTTAAACTAATTCAATTTTTAGATGCTATTTATGATATGAATGTCTACGTTATTACAAAAATAATCGATAGTTTTCAAATCGATTAATCTGAAGCTTAGCTACATGCATAAAGATAAGAGTAAATTGTTGATGCTGTCAGAGTAAGAGACACAGCAAATGATGAAAAACTAGTATGTAATATCACGTGCTTGTGTAACTGTTGTTAGAATGGTCAACACCATATTGCAATTGATTCCTGGAGACGACTCATATAAAAGTAAAGTCGGTTATTTTAAAACTGTTTTATCCTATTAGACTTTACTGTGTTACCATTTTTGTAAAACAAAAAAGGTTTAAACTTCATCAAACAACTATCAGCCTGTTAGTTCTAGTAATCAAAACTGTATGTTTTAAAAGTGGACATATAATAATTATTGTTAACAGGTGTATCGTCTATAAGTAACACATTTGGAGCTTTGCAAAAAATTATCTAAAATTATTTGAAAATGTAAAGTCAGGTACATACTCAATACAGTAGTGGAAACATATTATATTTTATCATTAATGCTTATATCGTTGGGAAATTTACCTTGACATACTTTTTTATGTCTATAATTTTCGATTAAGTTTGCTTCAAATACCAGCCCATTAATTCAACACAATTACCGCTTAAGAAGTCATGAGTATATATTATTATTATTGGTCTTCACTTTGGTGCTATCTTATTCGTCAATCCCACTGTTTTTACAAAATAAAATAAAAAATTATACACACATAACTCACTATAACCTATAACTTAATTGATAATTAGTGAAACAAAAATAAAGATAATTAATAGTATATACCTACCTAACGAAACACAAAGAGCATTTAAAACATGCAGAAAGCTTTATTGTCACAGAAAAAGCCTTTGGGAAAGTTGTATTTAGTGTTGCCTCGAGACGAGACAAGAAATGGGCATCTCGTCTCGTCGAGAGAGGGCGAGACGACGTTCTCTCGTTTTGTCTCGCTTCTCTAGTGATTTAAACCAAATATAGTAGAAACCAAGCAAAAATTTTACATGTTTAGGTTAGGTTCTGTTAGGCACTGCTGTATGAGGAAACACCTCCACAACTTAGGAGTAGAGGAAATTTCCCTATGTAGGGGTTGCGGCATGACTGACGAAACGTCAGTCCATGTTCTCTTAGAGTGTCCACACTGGGCTACGCAGGCGAATCTTCGGAGTCCATTGAAAAAGGTTTTGGCCTTTATTGAAGGGCTCGGCTTCATGGATGTCTAGGTAGCAGGAATGGCACAATGGGCCCGCCAGTGGCCTCAGTGCCGGAACCTTGGCTTGAGTTTGTCCAGGACAAGGCTCGCCTGCACATTTAGTAGTAGTAGGTTCTATAATATTTGACATAAATTGTGTGTCCAAAAATAACATTTTTGCTCAGGAAAGATAGAGGTAGGCGGGAATTTTCCGATACATGAGAGAGAGAGAGAGAGTATTCCTCTCTTCTCGTCTCGGAGCTTTATTCGAGAGAATATCTCTCTCGTTTCGTCGAGATAGGGCCAGACGAGACTAGAATTTCTCGCAACAGAGTTTCAACATAACAAATATCTTCATAGAATAAGGCTATCAATTTTTAGAAAATTTATAGTCGTTATTAATTTTCAATACGTTATTATCAATAATTTTATGTTATTATTTTCATGGTCAATAAATTTGTGTATTTATAGAAGGAAATATAAAGATAATGGAGTTTAAAACCTTCTGCCTTTGTTCGATTTTTAATAACAATAATAATATTCACGGTTTACTGTGAGCGGATGAATTTCCCGACCGTGTAAATATTAAACAATGTTCTTTTTTTCGCGGTAGTCCTTACCGTTTAACCCTACAATAAAAATAATTCTTTTTGTGGCATAGTTAAAGGCTATTTGTCAATTATATTTTTTAACAACAGAAGAAATTATACCTTGGCTCTGATGCGACTAAATAGCACTTAATGACCACTTCATTAAAAAAAACGATAATGGTCTTTTTCGAAATTAGTTAAAACATTGTTTGAAGTCATTATATTGTCATTGGCGAAATATATGTGTAAACGGAAAAATAAAAATATTGGAAGTAATTTAAAGTTACTATACTTCGTAAAAACATGGGTGAACGCCTTCAGTCACGAAGTTCGAAAAATAATCATTCCATTTTTGGTATGTCTGCCCTTGAGCAATCTCAAAGAATCTATAATATGCGGTCAATGGCGCACGAAAAGGGACATTAAAAAGGCATTTTTACTAAAAATACTCATTATTTTTAATTGGTTTTCACACAGACATGCACACAATACACACATACACATTGTTTCGACAATATATTGACAAAAAATAAACAAAAACCAAACAACATATCAATATCATGATCCCGTGGATTTTAAAGTCGTTGCAAATTCAATGTAGGTATTCAATATTTCTACCTATGATATCATATTTTGCGATCATAAACTAATTATATAATTCAAAACAAAAACAAATTAATTACTCATTCCTTGCTCTATAGAATCTGTCTGGTATATTATGTAATAATAAAAAAAGAACACTGATTGGACAAGAAACACTCACTTTACCCCACAATTAAATCCTGAAATACTAAATGTATTCCAAAGCCAACAAGAACTTGATTTTCTCGCAATAAACAAATTCATATGCACCAAGTTCTTGACAAACAAATAAATTTATGTAATGATGCTACAAATATATTTAGGGTATCAAAATTTGAGCAATATAATATATGGATTAATTTATCAATATTCTTTTCTTTTACTCAGACAGTGTCTATTTTTATAGACTCTACACAGTAGATATGTTACTTAAAATATAGAGTAAGAAAACCACATAATGGAATAAAAGTATTTATGCCTTTATTTAATAGAATTATATAAAAAAAGGTGGAAAATGGTTATTCAGCCATGTATAGTTATTCAGAATCTGTTATAAAATGGTTTAATAAATAAAGATAAAATAAATTTTTAAAATAAAAACCGACTTATTGATTTCACAAATATTTTTTGTTTCAGCATTGCTTATTCCTTATTACGTATGAAGAAAAAATGTTAAAAAGGTGGTAGCAGTAGCTAAATGAAGGCAGCGAAAAATTTGGGGAGAATATGAAAGGGCGATAGTAGACCAAACTAACAACTATTTTATAAAACTTTGTCATTGGAAAACTAGAAAGCACAAAAAATAATCTGAAAAATAAAAAAAGGAGATATAGACCTAAACTAATCTAACCGAAGTAATTGATAGATGTAAAGAATATTTCGAGGAGTCATTGGTAGCAAACAAAAAGGACAACGAACAAAAGCATGCGATAATAGGAAATGAAATAGGAAATTATAAGTTAAATGGAAAATCCTCATTAAATTGTGAAAGTATGTAAGGGAAAGTGGGGGAATGGTGCGCAGTTAAGCAGGATTGTTTATTACCTTGAGCATGTTATAGTTAATATTATCTTTTTGACACTTCTACAAACAGTAACTATTGCACTAACAGTATATGATCAAAAAAAGTCGAAAAATTAAAAAACAAAAACACAATTTTGAACGAAGTGCTAAGATGCATTTGCGCACCATTCCCCACCCCACGGGGTAATGGTGCGCTTTGATTGGGAACTGGTGCGCAGTGAAAATATTGTTAATAAACGCAATATTATTACAAAATATTTATTATTGAAACAATATTTTTTTAATTAAAAGTGAAAAGTGATTTTTAAAAAACATTACATATTTTTAAGAAACGTTACATTGAACAAAAATCGCATTTATAATCCTTTGGACTATCAACACCTGCGCAGTCGGCGTGATTCCATATTGAGCACAATGACATTTGGGTGTTAAACCGTAGAATAGTTTGGCCAGTAAGAACGTAGTCCCGTAAATCGCCTTCTTTCTCCTTTGAAAATAATGGCTTACGACCCAAGCGGGGTGAAATTTCGGATTTATTTTTAATTCGCTTTCTTAAGGTAGATTCAGGAATATTATATTCTCGTCCTGCCTCTCCAATTTTTTTCCCTCATCTTTCATAACCCTTAATGTATTTTCTAGGTCTTGGGGGCTGTATGGCACAATTTCTGTTTTCCGTTTATAATTTCGTTTATCTATAAATAAAAATAAGAAATTAATTATTTTACATTATATGTGGGGTAGTCGTGCGCATTGGTGCGCACCATTACCCCTTTGGTATTTAAATAATAAAGAAATCTCCAGAACAATCTCTACTCAATGAAATAACAGCAAATATACACAAAATTAAACGCAAAATTTTAAGGATTTAGGTGATTTGGTTGATAGAATTAAATAAAAAATATGGACTTACCGCCTTATTTTTCACTCAGCTGATTTTATAAAATTTTACCGTTATTTGGATAAACACGTGTAACTCTGTCAACAGTCAATCGAGAACTAAGCCATAGATAACGTGTACTCTACAGACATAGATCAAGGTATTATAGTAGGTAGACGTTGGCTCAGAGTCCAGAAATATGAGTTACGTCACTGCGTACTATTACCACTCGCGCCCCATTCCCCCACTTTCCCTTACGCCATGGTATTTGGGATAGGTATTGATAATAGACAATATATAGGTACAGTACACTGGAATAAGTGTAACCCCCCTTTTTTTAGAAAATCTCAGACGAAAACATTTTAAAAAAGTATGGTTCAAAACTTTAGTTTAGTACGGCCCAGTCAAACTTTCATAACTTAATAGTATCTATTTTGTGGTTACCTATCAAATTAATTTGTTTATCAGGTGCCACACGCAAATACTGTCAATGCTATTATTGTGATATTTAAAATTGTGACAACCTAGCGGTCCAGAAGAAAAATGCGAAATATAATTTTGAAGATGTTTGTATAGTGGACATCCGGTATAATTCAATGGTATGCTTAGATTGTGCAAAAATTTAAATTGATGTAATTAAAAAATATTTATGTTTTGGGTACATTTGATAAATGGGCAACACTAACTTGTCAAAAGGATTAATAGCCAGTGGTTTTTTTTTAATTCTTAGTATAGCAATAAATATTAATAAATTGCAATAGCCGAAAATATATATTCTCCTTGAAAACGAATTGTTAATAACGGAAGTCAGAGTAAATTGAACATATAATTAGTATCTTCTACGGTACACTAATAATCTTAAAATAATTAAGACCACTGCCAAAACATTAACCATGTAAAATTTCACAAGATTTATGCAATATTGATGGCATATTATTATGAAATATTCTTCGCTTATTAAAAAACGAGCGTATATATATATATATATATATATATATATATAGGTATTTATTTCGACAAAAAATAATAATTAACAAAATATTTTTGCAATAAAGTTTTGCAAATAATTAAAATTCAGAACTAAGACAGCCAGCCAGTCATTTATTGGAGTGTGCGTAAGCATTTTGAACAGTAATTTTGTAATTTTCACTTTGGTTTGGAGCTAAGCTTGTGGTAATTTTTTGTGTCGTAATAATCCTTCGTATTATAAATTGGAAATTTCACAGTGTTGCCAATGTATTAGAGCTTCTACTAGATCTAGTGAATTTTAAACCTACCGTAGTTGGTTAAGGAAATTTCAAGTGATCATAAGTTTATTTTTTTTGTCATTAGGCTAGCATAGTCTATTTTTTTGCTGTACCTATATACAGTGCTATTCAAAAGTCCCCTCCCCCCTCGTATCTTTTGAACTGCTACACTAACATTAATAAAATTTGGAAAGTGAAAATAAAGTGTTGTAAACTTCTCTACGAATGGTAATAGGTGACGTAATAGTAATAGATGACGTCAAAGTGCCACTCTGGCCAATAATTTTCAATAGGACCTTATGGCAAGTGATATCTCGTTGGAAAGGCATTGACATTGGCTACATAGCCATATTAATTTTGTTTGGGTTTAAACTAATTTTGACGGATAAATAAAATAAATACCAAAATTATTATTTCACATTTAAATATTGAAGATTTTTCAGTCCGCCTCTGGTTAGCTGTCAAAAAAATTGACGTTTTTAGTTTAATAGTATTTGTTGCTTTGCAAAGTGTTTCTAAATAGCTTAAATATTTAATTTTATTATTGTTTAACGAGACGTTTAAGAGTTTACATAGGCAAAATGGTACGTACTCAAGCCGACAAAGTAGCAGCCATCTTAATAATTGGGGAATCTACAAAGAATCTCCATGAAGCGGAACGTTTATTTAATGAGAGATACCCAGATCGCCCTATCTCGAGAACTTATTTGAAGGAGCTTCTTCACAAGTTTGAAGCAACAGGTAGTGTTCAAGATGCCAAACGATCTGGTCGACCAACATTTAGTGATAATAAAAAGATTGATATAGTTGCTGAAATGGTAGTAAACCCTACTTCCTCTTCAACTAAAGTTGCGTCTATCGTGAAGTAAGTAAAAGTACAGTACAGAAAATGTTGGCTAAAAATAAATTTCATTCACACAAGTTAAAAATGGTGCACCGCCTTTCGGATGACGACCCCGACAGAAGACTCGAATTCTGTGAATGTATGACAAATAAAATTAGTCAAAACCCACATTACACAAAAACAATTTGTTTTAGTGACGAAAGTACTTTTTACCTCAATGGAAATGTGAATACACAAAATGTAAGGTATTGGAGTGACACAAATCCTCACACCTTTCGTGAACAACATACACAATTTCCAGAAAAGGTCAATGTTTGGGCAGGTTTTTTGGGAAATCACATAGTTGGTCCTGTTTTCCTAAATTCAAATTTAAGCGCTGAAGTGTATCTGGAGATGTTACAAATTGCAATTGAGCAGTTAATTCTTGAAATTCTGGAAGATAATCCAGATGAATTCGGTCATCTGGAAATAACATTTCAACAAGATGGTGCTCCTGCACATTATTATGGTGCAGTAAGACGTTACCTGGATGAAGAATATCGAGGTAGATGGATCGGCCGGCGAGGTCCTATAGAATGGCCACCTCGGTCACCAGATCTGACACCATTAGATTTTTTTCTATGGGGGTACTTGAAATCCAAGGTTTATACTACGGCACCAGATAGTATTGGCGTTTTGAAAGAAAAAATTATTGAAGAATGCAATGCAATTTCAGCTGACACATTCGAACGAGTACGACAAGAGCTTACTAATAAGATGTATTACTGTCAGGAAGTAGACGGAGTACATTTCGAACACTTGCTATAAGAATCCCTTGTTGATATTTGATTAATTAAAAAATAATTTCAATAATTTTGGTATTTATGTAATTTATCCGTCAAAATTAGTTTAAGCCCAAACAAAATTAATATGGCTATGTAGCCATAAGGTCCTATTTAAAATTATTGGCCAGAGTAGCACTGTGACGTCATCTATTACTATTACGTCATCTGTTACCATTCGTAGAGAAGTTTACAACACTTTATTTTCACCCTCCAAATTTTATTAATGTAAGTGTAGCCGTTCAAAAGATAGGAGGGGGGGAGGGGACTTTTGAATAGCACTATAGATAGGTTTTGCTTGAGACCTTTTAACGATTAAATGTTTTTATAACTGAAAAATTCTTGCTCTTCGACATACAGGGTGTTTCTAAATTCATGCGGCAAAGTTCAGGTGATTACTCGTATGAAATTAAGATGGGTCTTTCCTATAACAAAATTACAAGTTTCAAGGTTCTAGCTTAACTGAAATTTTAGAAAAAAAATTGCACCTCAATTTTAGTCACCACCTTTCAAGGGTTATATCTCGGAAAGGGGTGGGCTGAGGAAATTTTGTTATAGTTAGACCCATCTTAATTTCATACGAGGAATCACCTCCTGAATTTTTTCGCATGAATTTAGAAGCACCTTGTATGTAATTTAAAATGTTGTACTTTTATGAAATAGCTGACGGAAATCTTTGCGTCTAGCAATTTTATTTTGAAAACTGCCAATTAAGAAGTTCACTGATTTCTGTACGCATCTGGTATTATATGGTAATATCAGGTTTTAATTGGGATATATCAGTTTTTTCACATTCTGACATTGGTTGTTATTTATAATTGGTCTTAAAAAAGTAGGACACTCTGTACACATACAAACATTTTAACATAATTTCACTTCATTGCAAATTTCAATGCTATCGCAATTAAACTGATAAAAAAATTCGCGTTTATCGTACTGATATTTCATGAATACTTCAACTTTTTTGCAAAATTAAGGTGATTACTGCTCTTTGAGCGACATATTCTTGAATAAGTAATTAACATGTCGGCCTTTGGGCAGTCTGTGCGGAATTACTTTTTTTAGGGCAACACCCAAACGTCTAGATAATGTCGTTGGAAATCCCCGACCAACTGATTTCTCTTAAAGTATTAATTAATAAAACGTATCAATTAAAGCTGGGTAATTATAAATATAATAACATACCTCTCACCTCGGACACATACCATATAATACCAGGACATCGCAATACGTCTTTTCAAGACTAAACCGAAGAATGTACGAGCCAAAATGCGTCTAATAACGCCTTACAAATTTTAAAATTACTATTCAAAGGGTAGACTAAGTAGACTAGGAAGAAACAACTACTTCTCGGGCGATATGCCCCAACATTCAGAGAGTTGCCGCGATGGTAACTTTTGTTCAGTATGGCATAGATATATCATATTAAAATTTCAGAAACCGGTGGTCCTTTACCCAATATATTTCTGTCACAAAACTTCACGTGGACAAGCCCACGAGAGACCAATGGGATAGTGAAGAAATCTCCTTCCTAGAAACGGACTACGTGATTTACACTGACGGATCCAAAACCGGAACCGGGGTTGGAGCGGCGGTCTTCAGCAGGAAACCCAGAGTTGAAATCACAGCCAACCTGGGCAGGTACGCTACCATCTTTCAGGCTGAAGTATACGCCATTGAACTGGCTGCAAGAGAGCTGATCAATCAACCTGTTGTAAAAAAGAACATACACATCCTGTCAGATGGCCAGGCTGCTCCTAAAGCACTGAGCTCGAATAGGATAAACTCTAAGATGGTATATAACTGTCTACAATCCCTTGAAATACTTGGCAAGGAGAACAGAGTCATTTTGACCTGGGTGCCGGCGCATCGAGGAGTGGAGGGCAATGAGGATGCCGAAACTCTGACAAAAAAAGGATCAGAGACTTCATTTATCGGACCTGAACCATTTTTTGGCACTGCGGAAAGCATTGCTAGATCAGCAATGGCTACCTGGGCGGAGAGGAAAACCTACACGTACTGGGCAGATATACCGGGGCTCTCCCACTCGAAGGGGTTCATACACTACCCTTCGACTACAAAAAATAAGCAGATCCTGGAATGGAGCAGAACAAATCTACGCATTCTGACGGGACTGCTTACAGGACATTGTAGACTAAATTACCACCTAAAGAAAATGAGTCTGGTTCAGACCTCGGACTGTAGGTTCTGTAATTTGGAGGACGAAACTGCGGAGCAAATACTATGCTCATGCCCAGCCTTGGGCAGGGTAAGATATAATATATTCGGTTTTAGTACCTTAGAGCCGAACGACTTAAAAAAAGTATCACCAAATACAACCATGGACTTGGTCAGAAGCACAGGATTGTGGGGTGAATGGTAATCCCTAGGGGTGAGCCACAATAGACCTAACGAAGGTCGCAGTGGAGGTGGCGAGAAGGCCCCACTCACATAGAACCTAACCTACCCAATATCTAATCTTCAACTATCATAAATATGATAGTAAAACATCTTATATTCAATTTTTTATGAGAAACCATCTTAAAAATAAAATAGAACAGTTTATTTTGATCAATTGCGTAATTTTTATGCCATATTAGATTTGATATTCATAATTAATATCGAAGACCCCTTCAAGCATTTTATTTGGCCTCAGCCTTTTGAATTTATAATAATTAATTTTGCAATAATTGCAGAATTATATTTATAATGGTTGGACTTTTATATTTAAAGCGTATATGTAGCAATTTCCTTGGTGAAATTTATTCTCTTTAGGTATTCCCAATTCTAAACACCACTTGAATACTGTTAAAAATATTTAATTAATACATACATAGAAAATGATTTGCAGTTGTGAATCAAATAAGGCGTGTATTTTGCAGAGAAACAGCATTATTACTTAATAAATACTTTTCCATGCTCAAAGACAAACATTATTACCAGTTAGACACATTTAATAGCAGCAGAAACAAAACAAAGAGTGCATGAAAACAAAATCAATTTTGTCAGTTAAATAGAATACTGAGATTTCCGACAAATACATATTTAATAGGTGTGTACTATCTAGAGTAACTTCTATATCTCCATAATCAACATTATGAATATATTAACTTTGATATATTTCACGTGTGTTTAAGATTTGCAAAATGTATTGGACTTCTTATTCTTTAAACAAACTGGAAATAAATATTGAATTGATGTTAAGAATTATTAACTGTTCTAGTTGCTAGACCTTCCTCCGCTACATTGTGTTATAATGTGCAAAGCAAGGGCAGCTCTAACCCGACTGGAGAAAGCATCAGACCATGACGTGGCACATGGGAGAGGACACACAGAAATAATGCATGTGGATGACAGCAAGTCGAGCAAATATGAAGGAATCGTCTCGCTTGGAAAATACACCTCGGTATTTCAAGCAGAGATCTATGCAATACTTACATGTGCAAGCAACAGGCAAATCAGGATCTACAGTAACAGTCAAGCTGCCCTTAAAGCACTTCAGAGCTCTATGGTAACATCTCGGCTGGTATGGGAATGCGGCGAAGAACTTAGAAGACTGGCGATTCGGAATAGTGTAACACTGGATGGGTCTCAGGTCACAAAGGAATCGCTGGCAATGAAAAATCTGACGAACTCGCAAGATCAGGATCGTCAACCCTGATGAACGGACCCGAACCAGCTGTGGGCATTCCCAGAGGCTCAACTAGGTCATGGTTAAAAGGGTGGGTAGATGAACAACACAATAAACACTGTAAGAATACGCCCAGGCAAATACATGGGAAGAAATTCATAAAAGAACCATCGGAAAAGGTAGCGAAAGTGCTGCTCTCAATGAGCAGGAACAAACTACGCACCATAACGGGGCTACTTACGGGACACTTTCCCACTAAGGAGCACCTGAACAAAATAGGGCTGTATAACGGAGACCTTACATGCAGAAGATGCAAAAAGGATACCGAAACAGCTTGGCATATACTATGCGCTGGACCACAGGAGGCAGAAATTGTATGGTAGACCCCAAATGACTCCAGAAGACTTCTACAACCAACCAGCAAAGAACCTGTATGAGCTAATACAGGGAACGGATTGGCTGAATATGCTGTAGTCAGAATACTAAGAGTATCCACAATAAGCCCAGGAGGTTGAGGTGGTGCCGGCGAAGAGACGGCTCCTTTATAAAAAAAACTGTTTTAGTTATAGTTCCTTTCACGATTTGAGAAACTGACTTGACTTGACTCAGGCTTGAGATGCAATAAAACCATGAAACTTTACGGATTTACCGAGCAAAGTCTTATTATACCTGATGAAAAAGAAAAAGTAGGTACTAAGTAGGTAAATTAATTCTTACAATTTATCAATTCATTTTTATTATATTCCCTTCACTAATTTGTGAAGTTGATTGGGAATTAAATAAACAAAAAAAAATTTGCAGTGAAAATATATTATTAAAACAGTCACGGCTAATATTTTTATGGCTTTATTGCATGTCATCTTCCCATCTCAGGTCAGTTTCTTACTGATAAGTTTTTGTTGAAGCCAAGCTATTTTCATTTGTATTTTCAAAAAATTTGTAGAGCCGACAAACACGAGAAGTTGTTGAAGCTTTCTTGTAATATTTTGTGAATAAAATTATCTAATTTTGTTAATTGGTACTTTATAAACAAAAGTTAATAGCAACTAAAATGTAGTTTATAAAAAAAATTGCGATGGTGTGTTACGTACTGTATATGATATATTCCACAGATGTGTGATAAATTTTATGTGTTTTTTATGGATAAAACTAAATAAGTACCATATATATCACAAGTGTGAAATATATATATATCCTTAAATTAATAACGCCCTGTAATATTACCAAAATGAAGCGTAAATTGAAGGCAAAAGCGGCTGGGCCTTGTAAATATATCCAGCTTATAACCATAATAAAAAATCAACCATTATTCCTACCTGAAATAACAATAAATAAAGTAGAAAGAGATTTAAATATGAAAGTAATATTATTACTTAAATTCCAGACGTTAAAAATTTTATACCTGATGTTGCAACTACCTTAAAATATGGACTGTCGGAGAGAAATGCCTGATAATGCCATTAGGATTCGAGACGTTCAAAAACGCAGATTGTAAACACAACTATAAATTTACCATCCAGGACTAATTAAAGAATGACAACCTCTTAATCCTAAAAATAAAATATCTTAGATTAACTGCACTCCATTATTGCAGCCTAACGAACATGGTGGAATACTTGAGTAAAAAATTAACATTTACATAAAGCTGCTGAATTATTCTAATATCAATTTATTAAATATACTAAATATGTAATTCATATCTATGTAACAAATAGTAGTAATAACTTACAAGCTGCATTTTAGAGTCGGCTTTATTCAACAGACATTCTTAGAACCAAGTAACTTAATACACAATATTTATATTTCATTTTATGAGCATTTTTGCTTATTTCAAAAATAAGAAAAGAATTTTATTGCTTTTGTCTAAAGGTCGTGCAATCAGTCCGAAATTAGCATTTGACTTTGGAATTTGACAGTAAATTTCGTTTTATTTATTCTGTATTATATTTCACCATTTCAATTAGTAGATTTAATGCCAAAACAATAAGACCTTGACACATTATTTGACGCAGTTAATTATGACAGCTAAGATTAGCTGGATAAGGAGGTAGGTACTTCCAAGGGTACATGTGATTTGGTTCTCATTTATGTGTAATTTGCCCGAGAACCAGATTACCAATGACCTTTTTGATGTTAATAAAAGGCATCTTAAACTGCTATCTAGTCTACTATATTGTCTTCAAGTAAGAGGACTTTACTAGAGTTCTGAAAGCAGTATAGAAGTCATTCATTTATTTATTCATACTTTTGGGTTGAGCTCAACAGCCCAGGCACTTGAACTGAATCTTTTTATCATTACCCATGTTATCTACTTCTTCTCCAGGAACTTCGTGTCTTCTACATAGCCCACCAGTTTAACTGGACGGATTTTCAGTAGCTATGATGGTTGTATTATTTCCTCTCCAAAGTGCTTCCGCCAGAGTCCTTGTAAGTTCTCACATAAGCAGAGTATGTGAGTAGTGTTTCATCACAGAGTTCACATTTTCTGCACATTGGTTCACTAGCTTTGGCCATTTTGTGCACATGCTTTCTCAGGGTGCAGTGTCCAGTCACCAGGTGGGCAACTGTCTTCAAATATCTCTTACCCAGTTTCAGTGGAAGGAAACAACAACAAACCAGAGATCTTCACCATGGCACAATTTTGTAACAGATTGAGACACCCAGAACAGGCGACGATAACGTTACAAAAATTTAATAAATTAGCTCCAAGGAAAGGAGTAAATTTATTCCAATATTATTTTGTCTATAAAATCATAGTTGCTGTATAATAATTTTTCTATAAAAACTTATATCACTGTCTATACTATCTTATAAATTGTGCTTATTTGTAGCCATGGTAAAGAAAAAATATCGACAAAGTACTTATTACAGAGTTTCACTGCCCCACCCAGACGTTATGAAGAAGTACATCGTCAAGATGTTAAAAATTGGAAATAAGTGTTGTCAATGAAACAGGAACTGCAATTTCATAAGACGTATTTACATTGATAAATGTTTATCTTAAAATTTGTTAAATAAAATCTACAGAGTATCTATAGTTTATTTTTCAATAAGCTGGTTTAATAATATTTTATATATATACTATTACAGCTCTTTTACCACTTAGAGGTGTATGGCGTGTTGCATTTACTCTTTCTTCGCGAATTTTGTCCTTTGCTTCTTTCCAGCTTCTCCATCTTTTATCCAGCAATCCATCTAATATCGTATCCCAAGCTTTCTTGGTCTTTTTTTACATTTGTTTCCTCTTCTTGTTGTTTCCAATGACCATAACTTTCGTTTCGTTTTTGTTTTTTTTTTGTTTTCATTTGTTCCTATTAATATAACATCATCTGCAAATGCTCCTTCACTGATCTTTACCTTACACAATTGCAAATATACCACACATACTGTTTCACTTACTTTTGTGCATTTCTTAATGAACTCATCCAAGTAAATAATAAATAACAAAGAGCTCTTAGACCTCCTCCTTGCCTCAGTCCCATATTTGTAGTGAAATTTTCTATTGGTATTTCTATGGGTATATTGTTATTCTTATAACTTCGTTCTCATTTTTCTCATAGTATTATTCTTATCATTTTTGTATTCAATTCTCTCTCTGCTAATATTTTCTACATCATTTCTCTAGGTACTGTATCAAAGGTTTTTTCTAGATCCAGGAAAGCATAATCATTATTTAACCATTTTTTATCTGCCAAAGCCCTATCAGAGTGAGACCCAAAGGTCTATTGTCTTCCTAGAAGTAGCACCCATCCCATAAATAGTTAACGGGGAAAAATAGATTTTGGGGTTATCCGAAAGAAATGTGATGGACATAAGCGTAGCAAGAGGTTGAATCAAGACAAAAAATACTTGAACAAAATATCATATCATATAGACTAAAGTAACACATTGTATATTTAAACCAAGATGGTTATTTTCCAACAGAAAGGAAGGCTTAGTTGAATTTTATCATTTGGCTTAATATTTTTCATTACTTATTGTGTATAAATTGCACATACTTAATTGTTTTGTTTTTCCCATACGTTTTAAAATCTTACTTTTGTTATATAACGGAAAATTTATTGATTAAGTACTTCCCATTAGACAGATGCTTCATAAGTTCCCTTGTTCACGTCATTTCCCTAAATATTTCATATGACTCATCTAAAAAGATTATAAATTTTAATTAGTTAGAGCCTAATAATAATTTGAAGGTAATAGTGTGTATTCGAAATAATAAAAAATCTAAAATTTAAAACAGCTACATAGATATATTGGAGAAGTAACATTAAAATTGTTGATAAAAATAAAACAAAAGGTAAGTGAGAATTCAAGACGATTCAAAAGCATGAATTCACACATTAAAATTTGAAATCTTACCTTGAAATGTTTCTATAATCTACGTTATTATAAAAGCTTTATTAAATATGACTTTTGCTAAGACTCCGTTTCACGTAAGAAGAACCCACTTGAAATTGCAGTCGTATGCGTGAGCTTGTTGTCAAAACCAGCGACATATTGTAAAATTGACATTCGTTTGTAACGCCAATGGCATGAAATGAGGCGACATAGACAAACAAGATCGATTTTGATTTCTGCGCAAGACAGTTGGCAAACTTCACGGGGCTTCTTTTTATATGAAACGGAGTCTACCATTGAAAGTGTCTAGCAAAAATAGTAGTCAAACGAGCTAAACAGTTGACAACTGAAATCGAAAGGAATGAAACAGCAAATGAGCTACCAAATGGAGTGGCTGACCAACATCGAGTGGTCTGGCTTCTCATTTCAGCCTGCTTTCTCCATGTCCTTGCCTGGCCAATAAATTTTATGGGTATATTCCTTGAAACCAAAATTGTATATTGTAAGCCTTCTTTCTTTTGAGCAATCATTTTTAAGCCATTGTTGTCACGAAGACGTATTGACGAAGGTAATAAAAGTAAAAGGTAATAAATTCGTGATTAAAAGAGTGATCCTTTTGTTGTACCCTGTAGATCGAAGATGGATGTGATGTTTTTGCAATTAAAATTCTATTTCATTAGAGAATCATAGTACCTATATAATCAAGGTCAGGTCATGACGGTATACTTACATTAGTACCTATACCACAATAATGTTTTAAACTGTCTAATGTAATTATTGTGAAGTAAGTAAGTAATTTGCGTTTTTGGAGTCACGTTTCCATGTACAATCTACGATTTTATAAATAATTATTTTATTATCAAAACAAGTTACACAGTTTTAAAACCTAAGAAACCTTCGAAATACTATTGAAGTTATTGAGCACCAAATAGTCCATTTTATTTCAATGAAAAATACAGAGGTTATTATGAAAAAAAGGAAAATTTTTACAAAATTATTCCTCGTTTAAAATATGATGTAACAGTGACTATAACACTTGTTATAGTCACTGGATGTAATCAGTTCCAAAATGGTGTGGGAATGCCTGGACAAACCCAATGAACTAGGCGAGAACAATATGGTCACCTTACTATGGATTCCAGGACACACTGGAAGAGAAGGAAATGAAATAGCAGATGAACTAGCAAAGAGGGGGACTGAAATATCTTTCTGTGGGTGTGAACCCTTTTGCGGTATCAGCCCCAATTTAATATTGGCAGAAATAGGTAAAGCCGAGAAAAAGAGAAGATCTGACCATTGGAAAGATCTAGTAGGGCTTATACAATCAAAGACTCTTCTGAGTGACTACAACCTGCTGAGATCAAATGAATGCATAAGTCAAAGTAAAACTGCGCTAAAAGTTTTAACAGGGATCCTAACGGGACATTGTCGATTGAATGGGCACCTGAAAAAGCTCAAAATAGTGCAGAGGAAGAGAAATGTAGATTTTTTTGGCATGGAAGAAGAAATCTCCATCCACATCTGCAGATATCGCAAAATTCTGCAAGGAAATAGGACTAAAGGAGCTACTAGTTTCTGAGACTCTCCTCAGAAACGAAGTTGAAGTAAGGGTGCACAATAGATCTTTTAGGTCTGAGTGAATGTTACCCCAAAATACGTACATAGCATATGATTCATCTATTATTTATTAAGTACATAACATAATATACGGGAATTGATTGAACAACAATTCAACTTATTTGTAACTTTGGATGGATTCGAACCAATACTTCTTAGTATAACGCGATAGCAAACAAGACCAGCAGAATATAGAACTTTCTTTCTCTATATATATACATTAATTCTTTCTTCTATCCATGTTACGCCTAAGGAGTTCTACTTATTTTTAATAATATATTTGCTTTATTTTTTTGGTTCTGTCAATTAAAGACAACAACAAGAAAAGAAATCTACATTCTCGTGTTTACAGTTGATAGCATTGAATTGACAAAAAAAAACTGTAATAGAAAATTAGGAAATGCCGCAAATACATCCATAGTATTTCAGCCTCCTTGGCTTACTGTTTACATTTTAAGTAACGTATAGCGAAAATTAAGACAACATGGCGTCTACGTCTACGCGTCTCGCCAACTATAAAAGTTATTGAATTTATTACGAAAATAATTTGCTTAAAACATAACCTGGCAAAATAATTTTTCTCAAATCTTGTTTTTATGACTTAAAATTGTTCTCCAAATAGGCATGATGACAGTCACTAAGAATAAATGAAATAATCATATAAAAATACAAATATTCTAAAGCAATCACCTATTTTTACATTACAATTATTGTAATTATATTTATTTCGATGAAAATATAAATACAAAATATGACAATCCGCCATCTTAGCAAAACCACTGATCACAAACATGTGACGTCAATCTTTTGTATATCGCTTAAACTTTAACGTATTTCCTTGGTTTGCATCGTTTAGATGATATTTACTCTACAGAATTCATGACTATCACACAAAATAATTGAAATTAGGAATAAAAAATAAATTTTCAATTTGCAAACTGTGAAATATTTACAGATGTTTAATAACATGTACTATTCCAACGTTTTGGTGCGAAATTTTAATTGTATTTTCTGGTTTCTATTTTAAAACCCTGATTTTTTCAAGAAACAACAAAACTTATGCGTAAAAACATCGTAGAGCCATTTTTAAAAATCAGTCACCATGCCTATTAATTGTGTGTTCGATAAATAAAAAAAATGTAGCAATTAACCTATCTATAAATACATTAAGTATAATTGTCAGGATAATAATTAAGGTTGTCTATAGATGTTGATAAACATTGCAATAAACAAAAAAATCAGTTTTGACTTACCTGAGTCCTACTACTGGAACACCTGATACATCATCCACCAACTCTGAAAGCACTAGTACTGTTGTACCAGGTACTTGTGCTTGAGGATACTGTAAAAGTCCTTGACCATTACCCTGTAGAACAACGGACACTGTTCCTGGAGGACTACCGACAGTCTCCCCACTAGAATTCACCATAGCGTTTGTACTACCGTCAATTAACACATCTGCTATTTGCTGACCATGAATTTGGTGTGCACTGATATTATTTATTGTTATTTCTCCCGAATTGTCCGCGGAATATATTTCGAGTCCTTTTTGATCTGGAGCGGTTGTATAAATAACAGTTTTGTTACCGTCTTCGTATATTAAATCTATCGGAGTATCATTTTTGTCTGCAATTCCTTGAGCATAAATATCGTCATCTTTCTCGTATAAAACTTCAGTTTTAACCTGAGCATATAAGGGAGTTCTCCTCATGGCACTTTCTTCTTCCATTTCCTTCTTGAGCTCCATGACATTAACCGGCGTCATAGTTGCAAGCATGGCTGGCGAACCTGGATCCTCTCCTAAAGGCGATCGATCCGCTGGAGAAGCTTGTGGAGGTGGTGGAGACATCATTCCATGATCCACTTCTAACGAAGGCGAAGAGTTAGAGGACAAGTTATTATACTGTCTACGTGTCATTATGGCATCAAAAGTTTTTTTTATCACAGAAGTAACTGTATTGCACTTGTTGACGTAGTAAAGTCAGATTATGGCACTGCTATGGCTATGAAACTATGAGTAATTAGTTACTTTGTTTCTTTTCTATGTATTCTGGGACAATAATTCAACCTGTAATAAAATAAACATAATGAATACATCATGGGTAAACGCTATTAATAAATTGGGTCATAAAAGGCACGAGGAGGAAAATGTTTACTACAAACGATTTATCTTTACTACTGGTACCGGTTTAGATCAACTCTATTATTTCAGATCCAAAAAAGTGTGGTTAAAGAACGAAGCTGGTCCGGTTTCGCGACCACGAGCAGGGTTGATGAGGAATACTCCGGCATTGGGTGTAGACGGTAGCAAACCGGAACTTCCACGTGCCGGCGTCGGGACAGGTTTGACAACCATATGAAAGAGTAGGTATACACACTTTAAGTGTGAATTCTCCTGGTAGCAAACGTGCTCCAGGTATCCTAGATTATAAAATAAATTATGTAAATAACAAAAATGAATCTGTGTTTATTAAAAAATGTAAACAATCACGGCCAATTAAAATTTGAATAGCGTATACGTATTTATACAAAGCCTAATTTGGAATTCATGTAGGTACATCAAAGTTAATCGGGATTGGCTTGGTATCGGAAATTTCTCACTATTGGTCGCATAACATTGTCATGATTAAACATTCTGGGCGTGTTGTTGGTAAAGTAGGAAAGAACCTAAAACGCAATTCTTCAAAAAAAAATCATGGCGTACTAAAGTAAGACGGGCATAAAGGGCTAGCGGCGTTCAAGGTTAAAAGTCATTTGCATATTTCTAAAATAATTTTCTAATGATAGGTTACCTAGGAAAGCTCGTAGACAACCGGCGCCAAATTCTAAATAACAGCGAGAGTGCAAGTGCAGATATATCCAAGCAGGTAAACTAGTAGGGGCGTAACGAGACGCCATTCAAGATTAAGAGCGAGCAATAGTTGATGAACAGGTCTGCCAGTTCTCGGATAACAGGTATTATTGTAATCATTCAATATTGAAAACAACTAGGTGTGAGTGAGCATGCTTGCGGCCCGGCCGGTGTGTGTAGTGACAGTGAACTATTTACAGTTTCTTTTTTTGTGACATTTACATAAAATGAAATAATACAGAAAGTAAAAGCAGTGCCATTTTATAAGTGAAATGAAATAAAGCAATTAGCAGATTCTAAACATGCGAAATAGGTGTTTGTTTTTACCTATATAGCTGCAGATCGCGGATCGTGAAATCCCTTTGTTTGGCTGGTCGGTCATTCACAAGGGCGAAAGAGACATATTGACGGGGCCCGCACTACACCACACGGACACACTGCCCGACAGATTCATGCTCACCACTCTCTGACAACATGCATTCCCCAGTATTGACCAGAATTCTATATTCAATCACATACTAGCGTCTACAGGTGTTTCGAACTAATACTCTACTGACTGTTTGTTGCGGCGGATTAAAGTTGATCGCTAGTTCGGAACTGCGTTCGCGCACCTTGTCCCGTCCGTCCTTTGAAATTGCTGGTGCTTGATGAGAGAAAGAATAAGGTGAGCGCGTCTTTGATCGATTCCGAGGCCGCTCGCTGCGTTCAGCGCTGTGTTCAGCCTCCGGGCCCCCGCGGCTCGGCTCACTCACTTCGCCAGACCGATACCCACTCCGTCTCACTTCTTCGGACATTCCCTCTTTCTCTATTTATTTCTCTCGCGCACCACGCTCTCAGTCTTCACAGAATACGTGGGAGTTTTGTTCGCTTGATTCTTCTCATCTCTGTGCGAGGGCACCATCGACTCGGTCTCGGAATCATGGCTGCCAGAATTTATCTCACCTAGGACAACGCCACCATCGTTCTTAAGAAGAAAACAACAGCTTACTAACGCTTTTTAATATCCTTTAATTACATAATAAATCAAGAAAAACTACTAAAAATATACCTAGGTACTTCAAATTAGTATACTTAACAAAAAATACGTTAATTTTTCAACTAAACTAATCGGTTTAATGAAAATTCATAATTATTCAATTTATTGATTCCTTCTAGTGACCTTAGTTGCTTATTAAAACCATTTTTCAAATATTTACCTATATCCATTCCTGAATTGAACAAAAACAAACAAATAGAGAATGTTTCTTTCGGGAGGAGCTGAGCTGTCAACGAAGACCAGCAAAAATGTTCTATTATGGTCGAGTTATCTCCCATTATTATGACAGGTGAAAATTATTCTCACAGAGAACAAATTCTACCAATATATTATTTCACTTGCCCCAAGTATTGATGTTTATTACACTTAATATTCTCAAAAAGCAACAAATTAGGTAGGTACTTCTATAATAGGTAATCACATATTCAGTGTTTTTTCCCTGACTATAGATATCTATTTGTAATAAAAAAATGAAATAGGACCTACCTATGACAGTCAAGAAGCAATCTCACTGACTCCCTTCTTTTGATCCAATTATTTAGAAGTTCACGCAAAGCTACAAGGTATTGCAGAATATCCTTTTTAAATATCTAGGTAATTAGGATGTCATAAAAAGTGCTTAGGTAAAGCTTACGGGAAAACATAATACCAAAAGCTAGTGATTTGTTGAGGCATTTCTTTGTTTAATGTTTTGCAAATGTAAAGGACAGTTTAAGGAAAAAGCTGCCTCGTCAGAAAATCATAATTAATGAAATCTGTTCTTCAAATGCTATAACAGCATTTTGTTCTTTTGTGATTTTTTTACAAAGCCAACAGATCAATCATGTATAGGTAGGTATAGGTAAGTTTTTAAAATCGTCTAAACATGAACTATATTTTACCTGTTTTGATTTTTTTTATAGGTTCATTCCTACAACTCCTATATATATATATATAGGTATATATATATATGTATATAGGTATATATATATGTATATAGGTATATATCTTTTTGGTGCATCCTTTATATTAAATAGTTCAACAGTTTACTATACAGTTCATTGCCAGTATGTAAAATTTTCAATATAATCCCAATTTTTCTTTTTTAACCGGTATATTTACCACACTGAAAAAAAATGTTAACGTGCGATGAGGTAAGAAACCTTTCGCTTATTCCCGAAACGACTAAACAACTGTAAAGTTTAACAGACGAGCGAGATGGTAGGTACTGAATCAACTGTTTATTCATTGTATTAAGTACTGCCTACAGTCAGGTAAGATCCCTATTAAAACTTCCTGGATTCGGATTAATTTTACGGCGTATTGTAAATAAATTCACTGAAATTGCTAAAACCTTTTTGAAAGCTGTTATCTAAATCTTCAACAATATTATGTGAAACAGTTTTGGATCTTTATTATAGTGTCACAAAAATGCAGCTGCCCTCATCTTTAATTTTTTTATCTAACTTAGTACCTTTCTTAGTTTTTGTTGTTTTTAATTCATTTTTGGCCGATTTTATCTCCATTTTTAGCATCAAAAATTAGGTAATTATTTGATAACATTCACCTTCATCCAAAATATTCACCAATACCTACCTCTAGCAGTACCTAAGGAAAAATAGTATTCACTTATAGAGTTAAACGTATAAGCCTGTCATTGTATTCAGGTATCTTGTGTTATCGAGCATTAAAGTCTTTGATGCCCTGAGCTTCCTTGTTGTACCTTTCTTGAGAAACGGGAAAAGATAAGTTCAATGTCATTATTTTGTAGGTATTATTAATATATCCAACTATACCTAGTAAGATAGGGAATATCCAGGACTTTCTATTTAAAATAACAAACTAAATATCAAAATTTCATAATTCTATCTTATGTAATTTTTTTAAAACGTATATTGTAAATGTATTTTTTGCAGTGTAAACTTATCTGTTCTAATGAAATACAATAAATCCCAAATATATCCAGTCACAAAGTTTAATTTTCACAAAGGTAATAAATATTGACTAAAAGCTTTTACGAAATACAAAAAAAAATAATTCTAATATAAAAACATACAAACATTAATTTATAGATATTATTTAAATATATGTATAGTATAACAGTACTGGGCATAGCCGTATAAAAATTCAATGTTTGATAGCACCAAAAACATTCGTTGTTTTAAAGATTCGAATATTATACACCTTGGTTTTAACATCATCAATGGACCATCGATAGGAACATACTCTTGAAACGACTGTAGGTACCTGAAAGCTTTCTTAAAACTAAAGGGTTAGGACCACAACCATAAAAAATGTGAGTTGATGGTCGTCAGAGGCTCGGTTATGCCATAGGCGGATTGGTTGAGTTTTTTACGGGAGAAAAAATAGTACTTATTTGTAAAAATATAACTTAAAACAGGAAGTAAAAAAATGAACAATAAGATCAGTAGAATTGTAAATTTTGTGCCATTTATTGATTTATTATTCTCATTCACTAAAAACATTGGCCAAATATCAAATCAATTCAAATACCCACGGGAAAAATAAATGGAAATCAAAACCACCACCAAATTATTCTTAGGGTAAAGGCGGGATAGATGCCCCGCTTTTTGAAATATACTCCTAATTTAAAAACTATGAATTTCATTTTATTAATTTTTATAAAGGAAGCTATACTTCAATCCTTTAAGTTTAACTGTGACTGGTCTTTTTGGACCTATAAATTATAGATTTTGCAGATTTTAGCTTTTCGTGGGTCTGTATTTTTGAGGATAGATGCCTACCTGTATGGATAGTTGCCCCACCATGAAAAAACTAACAAGGATAGATGCCTGCGGCGCGTGATAGATGCCTTTCATTATACTGTAAAATCACAATATTAATAACATTTCATTATTGTCTTTGTTGTCTATTTAATGAAAAGCATTTTTCAGTTTTCTAAAATGTTTTGATTGTCAGTCACAATTGAAATCTACTTATGAATCAAATGAAATTATCCTAATAAAATTCTGAAAGCGTTTGTTTAACAAAAAAGTTTCAACACGCATGTTCGTGCGAAGTACCTAATTATTCTTAAAAAAATATTATAACATAAGGATGATCTTCACAGCATTTTCTAATACTTAGGTACACGAATATTACTCATTGAAATGAAACTAATTTTAAAGGATTTGATCGAGGATTCATTTAAATTTGAATTTTTGACGTTTCGGCAAATTTTTGAGAAGCCATTGTCGCGGAGGACCCCATGGTATTTTTGTCCATTTCCTCGAAAGCTGACTGTAATTGTTCTGTAGTCCAAGAACATACTCGAGCTCACACTCCTTCCTTTCTTTTGTATTTTCGTGGCATAGTTCTACTAATATCAGTAAAAAGTCCAAATATAAATATACATATGAACACATAAAAAATATAACAGAGCACAATAATAATGTGGTTAAAATATCTATATGTTCAAAGCACACAGAATACAATAATGGTATATACATACATGGTGAATGGAGGGATAGATTCCACTGGGGGCACCTATACCGCGAAAATCAGGGCAACTATCCTTTTTGATAGGGATAGATGTATTTTTAAATAAATAAAAAACAAAAGAGTAGCTATTCACATCTAGATGCATACTTGATGAATCAGTATATTGACGTAATACAAAATATAACGGAACAAACAACTTATAAAATTATACAACTGCAAATAATTTCCTTTAAAACTTTTACGTGTTCGTTAAGTTCGCCGTGAAGATGAATCCACACACGAGCGAAACGAGTTCTCACCGCACGACGGCCGTAGCTACCTGAGAGGGAGGGTGCCTGCGGCGCTTAGTTATACTATAGTGTTTATGTCGCGAGTTTAGGAAGTCAGATTTTTTGGAAATGAGGCATCTATCCCGCCTTTACCCTAAGTATTTATATATCTTTCCTCATCTATCAAAGATTTTCCTAGGTTCTTGGCTGTTGTGGGTCTTTGTTTAGATTAAATATAGAATAGTCTGGTAGTAAACAAATGTCAGTATACAAAATAATTTATCATTGTCAAAAACTGAAATAAAATAATAAACATAATCAAATTTAAGTTTAAATGTTAAGTATATTTGCCTTGACCCTCTGGTATATCCGCCTGTGGATTATTTACCACAAAGAAGCTGTGAAGAGAGATACAAAGTTTCAAGAATTTAAGATAGATAGAGACGACGGCCAACAAAAAATAAACAGGTAGATATTTTATATTCGATTTATAATGGGAAACACTACGTACTTTCCATCTTAACCCAAATGGTGAAAAGAAATCAAAAAGCGTTTTAAGTATTTTAGATGTTTTTATAGATTTTTATTTGTTGAAATGGAAGAGCGTTCTTTATTTATTTATTTTTATAAACCCAGTGAGAATTTATATTAAAAAAACCAATAGGTACACACAATAATTTACTAACTGTACACGGTGTACAGGTTTTGTGGGGTATTTCGTAAATTAGAAGAGATACCTATATAAAAAAATTAATTGAGTTATCTTGACAGATTTTTGTTATTAGTGCCATGGTCCAACCAAATATTCAGTAAGTTGCCTCATTTTCAAGATATATAGAGCCAAACTGAAACTCCCCTATCTGAAGTATCTTCTTTATCTACTAGATGTAGACAAAAATCAAGAGCCAAAGAACTTTTCATAAAATAATCGAACGAATAACTTGAACTGAATCTTTGTACCATTTCCCATGTTATTTACTTCCATTCCAGACGTTTCTGATCTTCAAAATAGGCCACTGGTTTTGATTAGAGGGATTCTCAGTATAGTTGTAATGGTTTTCTCTTCAAAGTTCTTAAATCTTCAATTCTTGTAAGTACTCAAAGGAACATAGGTGAGTAGGTATTTCATCGCTTAGATAGATCACATTTTATGCACATATTTTCTCTGACTTTCCAATTTTGTTTAGGTAGATGTTTTCATTAATACTTACATGCTATAGCGGCAATCGTCTCTGCTTGGAACAGACGTATACTAACCAAGACTAAAGAACATTAACTTTCTAAGTCCGTTTAAACCACCCCCAATTCCATCATCGGTGAACCAGATGCGATGCCTCCAGCGTTACCAGGATGCATCACCTGTTCCCTAGATGGAAAGATGATATTCACTCCATTGATGACGTCCCGTGCTCTTCATTGCTATAGTAAGACCAAAAAAAGCTCCACCAGACTTTTATTCCATAGATGATCGTTGGTATCACACTGGTGTAAGGACAGTGAATCATCGGACGCACGCGAATTCCCGTCAGGATAATTAGGGTACGTTAAGCTGTCACTCGAGTTCCCGTCAGGGTGAAAACTGACCTGTTAAAAAAGGTGTTTATTTGGGCAGGGATGAGTTGCGCGCAGCGGTCATTTTCTACCTGAATACGAGTAAGAACACCAAAATTAGGAGCCGAATTGCGCGCAACAAGATAAACACAAAATTAAGGAGATTAAGGAAATATAAAACAAATTAAATGGTGACGATGTTTGTACATTTATTTAAAAAATAATAACACTCCTAACCCCTCCAGGGTAAACTATTAGGGCAGTCCCGATAACAGAACAGATTAAATAAACTGGACGGCAATTCGAGTGCGGGATTAAGATACCTGCAAGTGTCGAACGGAAACTCAAGTGAATTATATTGGTCATTAAGGAACCTGACGGGAATTCGCGTGCACCGGAACCATCCTCAGGTCGGATCCCTCTTTTGAATTGCTAGAAAAGCCTAGTCGCACTGATGGTAATTTGTCCAGGTGTGTTTTCCAAGTCAGTTTGGAATCAAGGGTCACTCCCAGATATTGAACTTCTTTGGATATTTCAAGCTCTTTCCCGATCAGCAGTACTCTAGCCTCCCCTATTCGTAAAAACAGCTAATTTGGTTTTTTTATTAACTGAAAGGTCCTCTTTAAGGCTTAAGACTTAAGTTACCAAATAAAGAAACATCAAAATAATAGGAGGAGAAAAAACCAGAGAAATGAGTGGAACATGAGTTTAATATGCACTCTTCATGATAAAGATGACCTTGTTGAGAATTTTTCTCAGAAGTAGCATGTGCACGAAGCAGACCGCATGTGGAGAGCACAGTTTTAAAGAACGCTTAACAATAATCTTGGATTAAACCTTACTTAATGACATTTTTCTTCTCAAGTTGTTTTTTATGTCAAATCAAAAATAAACGTATTGGATTTCCAACAAAATAAAAAAATATTTCGTGAATAGTTTTAAACAATTTCTCGTGGTTTGGAGTTTAAAAAAATATTTTAAGCTCAGATAAATATCAACACGTATACAAGAAATGCCAAGGCCATTCAAGGACAGTTCTTTATCAAAAGGTTTAATCATAAAAATCTGTTTGTAAGTTTACTTTGTACATTTTCAGGTAAACATTTTATGTTGTTAATAAATATTATAATATTTCAGACATCAAATGCTGTTTTCTTGTTAAATAAACATAATAAAAGATTTTTTTATGTTATGTTACTATATATTACACACACTCGATCAGAAAATAATAATTTTTTTTATTACAGCAGGTACATTTGTTGTTTAAGCACAGTTTTAAAAATCAAATGCAATTATAATTTGTCTATATATACCTTTAAATTCGAGTTCACGTCGTTAATTCTTCTTACCCTAAGAATTAAGGGTGATTTGAATTGTATGGTTAGGACACTCTACTTAAATCTTTAACTAAAAAGGCATTCAAAAACACAAATTAC
This sequence comes from Galerucella calmariensis, assembly GCA_910591675.1. Lineage (NCBI taxonomy): Eukaryota > Metazoa > Arthropoda > Insecta > Coleoptera > Chrysomelidae > Galerucella > Galerucella calmariensis. The sequence continues at coordinate 422,322 of CAJUYG010000042.1, read as the reverse complement.
TTCACGATCTTGATATCTATGGCGTGCCGTTTTGGTATTTAATAACATCGTTTTAAAAACAAAAATATCTCTTCTTTCAAAAATGTTTATACCCTAATTATTCTGTTAATGAATTAAAATTATGTTTTTCATAATAATAATACAGGAATTTCCATTATGAAAAACATAATATAAATTGCCGATTTAAAATTATGAGATACATAATAAAAATTCATGAATTAAAATTATGAAAAACATAATAGAAATTCAATTTCCATTATGTATTGCCTATAGCCTATACTAATCTAATGCAAGTACCTGAAATCGTATAGTAAATGCATTACTGCAGAATAGGCAACCTCAATACATAATGTAAATTGAATTTCTATTATGTTTTCAATAATTTTAATTCTTGAATTTCTATTATGTTTTTCATAATTTTAAATCGGTAATTTCTATTATGTTTTTCATAATTGAAATACGTGTATTGTTATTATTAGAATCATAATTGAAATTCAAGTATTTAAGTTATGAAAAGCATAATAGAAATTCAAGAATTAAAATTATGAAAAACATTATACAAATTCAAGACTAAAAATTATTAAATAAATAATACAAAACGGATTTGTATTATGTTTTTCATAATTTTTTTTCTTTAATTTCCATTATGTTTCCAATAATTTTAATTGTTGAATTTCCATTATGTTTTTCATAATAATAATAATACACGAATGTCCATTATGAAAAACATAATAGAAATTACAGATTCAAATTTATGAAATTTCCATTATGTATTGAGGTTGCCTATCTTGCAGTAATGCATTTACTATCCGATTTCAGGTACTTGCATTAGAGTACTATAGGCAACCTCAATACATAATGGAAATTGAATTTCTATTATGTTTTTCATAATGGAAATTCCCGTATTATTATTATGAAAAACATAATTTTAATTCTTCAACAGAATAATTACGGAATAAAAACGTTTCAAAGAAGAGATAGATATTTTTTTCCCTTTCAAAACGATGTTATTAAATACCAAAACGGCATGCCATAGATATCCTATTTATAAGTATTACCTAAACATCAAAACGGCATCACATCAAATGGAACTTCTGTCATTCTGACGATGATATTTTATTATGTTGAGTTGATTTCAAAAAGTAAGGGTCCAAACAGTAAACTCAATTATATTTGCATTTGTCTGACTTTGAATGTTATAGTTCTATTCACGATTAAATAAACTGACTTGACTTGACTTAGGATTGAGATGCAATAAGACCATAAAACTTCTCAGATTTACCGTGCAGAGCAACTAAGATTGACCAGAAAGTCTTATAGAGTTTTCAGGTAATAATTTATTATTCTCCAACGAAATAAATACGACCCTATCACGGCTAATACTTTTATGGCTTTATTGCATGTCATTATTACATCATCTCAGGTCAGGTCAGTTTCTTAGATTGTGAAGAGAACTATAGGTACTAATAAAGAGCTATTATTACTCCTCCCTGATCGGTGCACGCGAATTCCCGTCAGGTTCCTTAATGACCAATATACAGTGTGGAAACCACTTATGGAATAAAATTCTTTATGTCATTATTTTAGAAAATTATAATTTATAACTTTTGAATTGAATTGTGCGTTATGTAAACATAAATGTAAATGTACAGGGTGATTTAATGAAACACCCTGTATATTTGCATATTTTTGAAATCCTCTTAATGAAACGATTCCAACAAACTAAATAATGTATGGTCAATACTGAATTATGTAGGGTGAAATTTTTATTTTTACAGTTATTAAACACATATACATAAAATACCTGATGTATTTGATTTTAATACATTAAAATAAATGCTCAAAATGTTCTCCACCTAGTTGTTGGCAATAGCACAGTCTCCTATAGAACTCTCCCTTAATTTTGTTTAAAGTTTGAGGTGAAATATTCCGTATTTCTGATGTAGTTATCCTGTTATCCTGTCTTTGAGGTCTACAATGCTAAGTTGGTTGTGTTGCATATGCTTTGTTCTTGAGATAACTCCACAGAAAAAAATCTAACGGCGTAAGGTCTGGCGATCTAGCTGGCCACTCAATAGTACCTCATCGTCCAATCCATTTATTGGGGAAGATTTCTAAATAAGCTCTTACCATTAAAGCATAATGGAGTGTTGCCCCATCTTGCTGGAACCAAACATTTTCATTCGGTAAGCTAGGATCTATTGCGTTGGGATATAAGTTTGCCAACGCAGGAATAACTTCATTACTAAGCATATTTAAATATGTTTCAGCTGTCAAATTTCCATCTATAAATATAGGACCAATAATATGGTCGCCTATGATACCGGCCCAAGCGTTTACCTTTTGAGGGTACTGAGTATGTGTCTCACGCATCCAATTAGGATTCTCTGCTGACCAATATCTACAGTTCTGTCGGTTTATCTCTCCATTCAATATGAATGTTGATTCGTCAGAAAAAAGAATGGTACCAAGAGCTATCTCATTTCTGTTCAGCTTATTCATCTTTCGCAGAAATCCATTCTACGATCTTCTGTTAACTCCTGCACAAAAGTTAATTTGTAGGGATGAAGTTTTTCTTTATGAAGACATCTTAGAACAGTTGTATGACTTACATTATTTTCACGGGCAATTTGATGTGTACTTGAAGTTGGATTCTCTTTGACACTTAACAAAATATCCACTTTCACATCATCTTCAACGAAGTGTGGTTTTTTTTAATGGTTTGAGATGTCCAAGTTTTCTGAATTGTGCATAAATTTTAGACACAGTACTTTGTGAAATATTAGGCAATTCGGGATACCTGTGATTAAATAAGTTTGCCACTTCAACTTGACTTCTGCAGTTATCCCCGTACCCGATCATCATTAAAATCTCAATTCGGTGAGTCTCAGTTAAATATTTCATTGTTATGTCGACAAGGAAAGAGTGTTTGACAAAGATTTTACTTTTTCAGTATAAACTGTCAACACATTAACAACTGACAGAATAGAAAACAATCCACATTTTTTACCAATTTAAAACAATCCACATTATTTACCGATTTTGTCTAATTATTGGCGTTTTAGGCAATTTTTAGGTCTTTATGATAAAATTCATGGGCGTAGCAGGTTTTGTTTAATATACAAATACGTCTAATAATTAGTTAGTTTAGATTTATGGTAAATCCATATTTAACTAATTTAAAAAAGTACCAATATTTCAAGTGTAATAAATTATTAATTTTAAAATTTCACCCTGTATAATTCATAATTGACCATACATTATTTAGTTTGTTGGATTCGTTTCATTAAGAGGATTTCAAAAATATGCAAATATACAGGGTGTTTCATTAAAAAAAACAACACCAACTATGGCATACTTGCGTGAATCACCCTGTACATTTATGTTTACATAACGCACAACTCATTTCAAAAGTTGACGTGTCTCGGCATTTTTTATCATTTTCTAAAATAATGACATAAAGAATTTTATTACATAATTGGTTTCCACACTGTATAATACACTTAATTTCCCGTCCGATACTTGCAGGTATCTTAATCACGCACTCAAATTGCCGTCTAGTGTATTTAATCTGTTCTGTCATCGGAACTGCCCTAATAGTTTACCCTGGCGGGGTTAGGCTAGGTTAGGTTAGGAGTCTTATTATTCCTGAAATAAATGTACAAATACCCATAGATAATATAACACTGACAAATACCTTTACCATTTAATTTATTTTATATTTCCTCAATCTCATTAATTTTTTGTTTATCTTGTTGCGCGCAATTCGGCTCCTAATTTTGGTGTTCTTACTCGTATTCAGGTAGAAAATGACCGCTGCGCGCAACTCATCCCTGCCCAAATAAACACCTTTTAAACTGGTCAGTTTTCACCCTGATGGGAACTCGAGTGACAGCTTAACGTACCCTAATTATGACACAGGTAGAGTGGTTATCCTGACGGGAATTCGTGCGCGTCCTCCCTGATATAAACCTCAAATTTTTATTTTTTGATTTCATTTGTAAGTACAAGAGGTGTAAACACTAATTTTTATGTAAATTACCTGAATTTATTTTTAGTTGAATACTCAAATTACTGTCTCTGACGGATTAAACCCAGAATTAACTTATTTTTTTATATTCTGTCACTTTTAAAATAAACTGTACATTCACCTCTTTGACAAAAAAAAACTTGTACAGATTCTGTAAATAAAAGAATGCATTTACTTGGCAAGCGTTTAAAAATGTTGTTAAAGAAATGGGTAGAGTGTAGAGATTTTGAAAAAGTAAAGTAATGCTTGGAATTGTCGGGGAGGCAAAAAGGGCGGTAATCCAACTTAACAGAGAATCAATATCGCTCGTTCAATATGATGTTGTTTATATTCAGTTACCGTCTAAACATCATGAGTTAATGGGTTTCATTACATCCACAAACGGTGTTGCCAGTAAGATACAGTAAGAATAGTATTTTCTCGATACTGTGGTTTAAATTAATTAAACGATTCATAAAATGCTACCCGTATTTCATAAATTAATTGATTGCTATTGAAGAAATGATGTAGCTCGTACATCAATCAAACGATCTAGTCACTACACAAAGGTTTTAAGGCTAGGTCATATAACACTGTTTCTCATAACACCTAGTCCAGCATCTTCGTCCCCCGTAGCTAGGTATCTGCCATTTCAGCGTCACCTTGCGGATGGCCAAATATTAACTGTCTTTTAAAGCCCGAGAAGTAGATGTTTGTTGTTAGTGAACGGTCTACTCTTAAAAGTAATTTTAAAATTTTTAAGATATGATACTATATTATCTTGACATCTATTGATAACATGCTTTACTTACATATCACAATTGTTACAGGAAACTGTAAATAAGGAAAGAAAATTCTATAGAGGTGTTAACGGAAGTTTTTCCAATTTCTTAGGTAAGGTTGTGTTCTTTAGATCATTGGGAATACTTAGATTTATACCGATACACTTCCTTCACTCACCATCCATTTATTTTAGGTCAAATTAGTTGCAAAACATGCATCATTTATGTATAAATATTTATAAATCCCTTGTTTTTGTGAAATTGAAAAGTTAAATGAAAGGATAGCGAACTTTTCGACCCCGTCATTAACTGCAGTGGATCAATTTGCTTTTATATTATTCACTATACGCGGCGTTGAGATCTTTATAGATAACATAAATTATCCCTTTGAATTATTCATATACCTATACGTACAAATTTATATTTTTATTGTATCTATAAACGCAAACTTCCAGTTGTAATACGTTTTTCTGAATATATAGGATGGTACAATCTCATTAAGCAAGAAGCTATAAAAAAAGATTGAAATTAACGATAATTAATAATTGGATATTCAGAATGTATCAAAGTGGTTTTTATTTAGAAATTTTTAATGTCTTTTGAAGTATAAACATATTAAGATCAACGGTTTTTTTAAACGAGCCGTCCCTTCGCCGGCACCACCTCAGCCTCCTTGGCTTATTGTGGATACTCCTAGTATTCTGACAACAGCCTATTCAGCCATTCCGTTCCCTGTATTAGCTCATACATGTTCTTTGCTGGTTGGTTGTAGAAGTCTTCTGGAGTCATTTGGGGTCTACCATACAGTTTCTGCCTCCTGTGGTCCAGCGTATCACAGTTGCATAGTATATGCAGAGCTGCTTCGGTATCCTTTTTGCTTCTTCTGCATGTAAGGTCTCCGTTATACAGCCCTATTTTGTTCAGGTGCTCCTTTGTGGGAAAGTGTCCCGTAAGTAGCCCCGTTATGGTGCGTAGTTTGTTCCTGCTCATTGAGAGCAGTTCTTTCGCTACTTTTTCTGACGGTTCTTTTATGAATTTCTTCCCATGTATTCTGGGCGTATTCATCCAGTGTTTATTGTGTTGTTCTTTCACCCACCCTTTTAACCATGACCTAGTTAAGCATCTGGAGATACCCACATCTGGTTCGGGTCCGTTCATCAGAGTTGACGATCCTGCTCTAGTCAGTTCGTCAGCTTTTCATTGCCAGCGATTCCTTTGTGACCTGGGACCCACTCCAGTGTTACACTGTTCCGAGTCGCCAGTCTTCCAAGTTCCTCGCCTCATTCCCATTCCAGCCGAAATGTTACCCTATATAGAGCTCTGAGGTGCTTTAAGGGAAGCTTGACTGTCACTGTAGATCCTGATCTGCCTGTTGTTGTAGGCTCTAATGTTATTTGTCCTTGCACATGCAAGTATTACATAGACCTCTGCTTGAATTACCGAGGCGCATTTTCCAAGCGAGACGATTACTTCATATTTGCTCGATTTATTATATATGCCCGCTCCGGTGCCGAGCTCATTCTTTGATCTGTCTGTGTACGAGATCAGTTCATTCGATCTACTGAGTGATGGTGCGTTCTCTTCCTCAAGCTCCTTTCGATCTTTGATGACAATCTCGAAGTTATTGCGAAAAATATATCTGGTGGTCATGTGGTCTGTTGGCATTTTGAAGATGTCGTCATCAACGGTTTTACGTAATATTATGCACCGACAAATGATATACGGGGAAAGAACGTTCTAAAATGGTGTGGTGGAATCCTAGGGCACAGCACCTGGAAGATTACTGGATAGAAGAGGACATTTACCTAAGTTGAAAACTGAACCTTAAGATCGTGAAACTAGATGGATAAAAGGTGGATATGCTAAGGAGCTGTTAATCTCACAGACTTTTCTCAGGAAAAACGTATAGGAGTAAGGGAGTGGAATAGATCTTTTAGAACTTAGATAATATCACCCCAATATACATACATACATACAAAAGCTAGACTAAAAGTTATTGATAAAGGACCAGACAAGAACGAATATAATTTTGATTGTTTTCTAATAAATACGTCTGTTTTGATATTATTGGCAACAACGTCCACAGATTGCAGTGTTGAATTGCCATTGTAACATAGCTGCACATTTTTACTTGAACATACAATTATCTGTCTACATACTCAGTGCGTGAAACGATTTTCTTAAATACAACTTCAAAATGGCGGACAAATGTTAACTACTTTCTTATATCTCTTCAAATGGGTTTTTATAACGTCCCAAGAGATGGATTAAATTGCGACACAGCCTTTATCTTTCCTAATTGATTCAAACGACATTTAAAAAAAACCATCGAATAGATCATTTGCTTGGGAAAAAATGGGATTGTTTTCCGTTATGTATAATAATTAGATACACAGTACTTAAAACAAGGAAAACAATTCAATGTTTGCTCGGACTTTTATGCCATTGTAACACATTTTTATAGTAAATGCACACATTTTTAAGCAGATAACGTAAATACTTGCATACATTGAATAAAAATAAAAAATCTCGTGAAATTCCACTAAATTGCAGAAAAAGCGTGAGCTTATGGAAAGTATATCAAAGGCATGTAATTAATTAGACCTAATTGTTATTGATACGCGAAATCCCCGCTGGGTAGCTCCCCACGTGATCCAATAATTCACCAACCAAGACTTGCTGATTGTATGAATGCATATGAATTAAAAATTAATTAAAAAATGTGCACGAAACCGAATAAATAACGTTCATTCTAACGTTAGCGCTTTTGAGCATACATAAAAGAAGGCATTCAAACAATTACTGAATAATTACAGACAATTTGTATGTAAATATAACCATAGGTAGATTATAACCGACATTTTATACTTGCAATGAAAATAATGGAGCGTATCATTAGTAATTTTCATGCTCGTTTAAAATTTCACGGAAATACTCTGCCTCGGGAAAGTCAATTTAATCATTTCCAATCAAAGGATTTCTGTTGTCAATGCTTGCATGGAAGATTAGTTATTAGTAAACTTATAATGCGAATATTATAATTTATAATGTATAATTAAGTATCATAAAAAATATTAACTGAAACAGCTCCTCAACAAACAACTGAGAAATAAAAGAAAAAACAAACTAAAAACCTGGTGGAATAATTATCAGTAGTAAGAAGTGAGGAGTGAAAATGAATTGAGAAAACTAGAAATTACTTGAGAAAAAGATATGAAAAGAAAGGAAGCAAAAGAGGCGTAAGGAATATCAAATATTGATAATAAACGGCCTAAGAACTTTTGAAAAGGAATTGAAGTAATGATAATGAATAAGGCAATGAAGAAAAAGAATTTAGAAGCAGATATTTATTGTGTGGAAAATAAAGTGAGGAAAAAGTTCATAAAACAATGTATCCATATTTATACTAAGTTGTTTTAATAATATACGAACATATACCTACGTACATTATACTGGCTGGTATCTCAATTGCCACAAAAGAACTAACCAGAAAAAGAATTTCTGGCAAAAACATAATAATCTGCACTGATAGTGGACAAGCCCTATTAGCCTTGAACAGACATATCGGGGCTAGTACTGGAGTGCCACCAAGATTTAGCTAACGCCTCGGCAGATAACAATATTATCCTTAGGTGGGTTAAAGGTCACGACAGGAGTAAAGGTATTGCCGATTCTTTAGCCAGGGAAGTGGCTGGACTAAAAATTTTAGGACCCAGAGACACCTACGGCCTAACGACTTCGACAATTGTGGAACTAGCCAAACGTTACACCCATGCTCAATCCCTTAAGAGATGGGATGGAATCAAAGGATGCAGTCTTGCCAGGATCACCCTAGGCGACCTTGGGAAGCTGGCGCCGAATAAATATTCGACGATGACCAGGAAAAACCTACGTTTAACAGTAGGATTTCTGACTGGCCACTGTCAACTAAGGAAACACCTCCATACTATGGGGTTAGTGGACACATCTCTAGGCAGGATGTGTGAACAGGAAGATGAAACTGTCAGGCATGTCTTATGCGAGTGTCCGGAGTTATGGTCAATAAGAGAGTGTGTGTTCGGTGAGTCTTGGCCTACACCTGCGGATATATCTCCTAGTGACCTGTCCTTCCTGGGAAGGACAGGATGGACGATGACCTAGGAGGACAACTCCTAGAGAGGATGTACAATGGGTCACATGTGGCTTTAATGCTGTGAGCCTACACTCACCCTCCCTACTCTACAGATACAGATCATATACTAAGTAAAAGTATGTTCAATAGGGAAGAAAAGAACCTGAACGGTTAAGATTCAAAATTTCCCCTGGTAGGTGGTGGTACAATCCCTTCAAACTGAGCTGTTCCTAAACGGATAGACCGATTTTGATGAATTCAGTGTGTTTAAGTTAAGAATTGGTCCCGGCAGGTGGCACTGCAATCAGGTTAGCCCTGAACACCACCTAAAGGCTGATCCGTTGAAGATATGAGCGAAGCTTTCAATAACAATCGAATAAAATTATATGCTACACTCACTCGTGCATCTAATAGCTTTGGGCTGCTAAAGCGTTTCCTGCATGTGTGACACACAATAATACGAATAAACCAAAAAAAAAAGAAAAATATAACAAAAAACTTTGACGTTTAATTAAGAAATCATGTGAAACCTCAAAGGCATCAAGTGACAAATAGTGAAGAGCTTCAAACATCGTGGCGTTATGCCCTTGGGCTGCAAAACAATACTTTCCGCCCTATTTTTTGTGTTAATATGAATGATTTTCCGGTAAGGTTGGCGAAAAAATGTTTATCTTTATTTATCTTTAGAAAACCGAAAAAATAAATTAACCTTAACATAGTAATGTTATTTGTTCATGTAATATAAACATAAACGCACATAATAGTTATGTTTCCATGAAAGCTGTCGTCAAAATAATACCATAAATAATATTATAATTACCATAGTGTAGATACGTTTTATTTTCTCAGCGTGGTGTTTCTTACAACAGGACTTGTTACTCGACAGCCAGTACTCTATTTTAGATCATTTACGCATTTTATGTAATTTGTAGTAGTATCATAAATGATAACATCTGTTTTAGGTATACACGGTATTCCCAGGTCACACCGTATTCATAAAAAGTTACCAAGAAATGCTATTGTGCAGTTAGTAGAGAATTTGTACATTAAAAATAATTTCAAACAGTTTTCAACTTACAAGAAACAAGTTGATATACATCAAGTGGTAAGCGCTACTACATACTTAGACATTGTTATTTTTTCAAAGAAAAAATACAAAAGAAAAGTAAGCATTAGTATTATTATCTTCGTATAATATTCAAGTCAACAAATTTTTCAGTGATTCCTATTTCCAAAACTCTTAGGGCAAGTTGTACAAAAAATCTTCTAAGCGAAGTTTAATTAACAGCCGTTTAAATTTTAACTAGACTTTCGTTTTAATCTGTTGTACAATGTCATACATGCAGGCCGTTAACTAATCGAATTCTGGCGTTCATTTTTCAAAAGATTGGTAGCGGAGTAGGTCAAATGATTGACATTCTGACGCGCATAGATGGGAAAAGAAGAAAAATAACCTAGAAACAAAGTTGATAAAATATTTTTGTTGGTGGTGGATTGGTGCTTAACGCTAAAATATTAATTAACTATTTCTTTGGGTGAGCCATATATCAATAAATAAATAGTGCTATATCAATGGGAGTTTTATTTATTACATTAAATGGCCTGTAACTGCAGGGAACTAAATCTCCATTTTTTCATTAAAAAAATGGTTTATTCACAAGAATTGTTGCAAATAATCATGTATTAAAAGTTGTTGAGTTATTCCATGGACAATAATTCTGTGGCCTCTATGTTCATCAATATTAATGCTTCCTAAAACGTTTATAGCAGCTTCGATTTTAGGATTGTGGTCTTCACAATTAATGGATATGTTGTGTAAAATTGCAGTTTTTTTCAACTTTCGGTAAGTTCAATCTTATGCCTACTACCAAAACAGGGAATCTTCCTTTTAAAACACAAAAGCATATTTGTATGGGGTTTCTGGTTTCAGATTCATTGTATAGATTTTGTGCAGGAGTATTGGGGTTCCCTAGGGAGTTAAAAGATAACGGCTCACACCATATCCACTATCTCCCACCACTACCACTGTCTGCTGACAATGTCAAAAAATTAAAAAATAACAATTTTGTGAGGTTACATTCACCTGATTAAGTTTTAACTATCCAATTTTGTCCGGTTAAAATATGTCATTTTAAAACTCTAGTTAGCGTTAACCAGATATTACACAACGAAAAATAAACATTAAACTAAGTTTAAGTGTTTAACTGTTTATTGTACAACTCGCCCTTAAAGATTGGAATTGTTCATACTTATCTATATCATTATCGGAATAATTTGCTTCCCATTTCATCATCTTTAAACTCGCCTTCCATCTAGCTGGTTATTGACAATGTTTGCTCGATATGGACTATAATCGGTTTCATAGTGTATAAGTATTCGTCCTTAAGTTTTTTATTACCTGATTTGATCTGTCTAGTACCAGCCTCAAATTAACTTTGACGCTTGAATTGCATGAAGGACTCCATTTCTACATGCGAACTGTGGAGGAAGGAATATCTCACAGTGTTGTCGATGCTTTCCGTTATTGTTCAGTAGAGAAATTTTACTTGTACAGATCAAACGTTACAGCTGCTTGGTGTCTTCTCCATACCTCAGATGGTCCACTACAACTGGGAATATAAACCAATCCGGAAGTTGAGATTAAGTAGAAGAATATCTCAAAAGATTATAAAATGAATAATTAAAGCAAACTCATAATCGACAGAAATAGAGTAACAATTTATATCGTTTATAAAGTGCAGAAGATATTAAATATATATTTTGTCCCCCTACAGTTAAAGTTAGGCATTTTCCCAATGAAACACTGTATATTTCAAACTCTCATTATGTGTTATATAAATACGTATTTGTAGATTATTTGCAACTCCAAAGTTTAAATTCTGATCTCGACTCTTTCCAAGCCGTCACTGGAAGTATTTTCTTTGGAAGTCTTCGTAATTTTACCTTATCTGACTTTTACGCGTATTGAGTAAAAAGACTTTGGAGAATAAATTGCTATTGCGTTTTTATATCAAAGTGAAGAGAGAGTTTTAGTAAGATAACTCAAGTTATCTTGTGAATCTCTGCAGAGACAGATGTCTGACTATAAACTTGAGCCAAGGGTCATGTACAATAACTACACTTTGCATACTTTGAGTATCCTTTTTTTATTTACAATTTAAGTATTGTAACAAATTCAATTTTTTTCTTAAATAATGTGGTCCATTTATAATCACAGATTAAATTTATACGTACTTATTTAAATTCATTCAGGTTAATTAGAAATGTTTGTATAATTTAACGATTTTTCATCTTTTTGATAAATCACTGATTAATGCAGTAGGTCTGAAACAGTGATGGACTAGACTGACTCACAATGTTCTCTGAGAAACCTTTAGAATAAAATTATCATTTAAATTTTAAGTTTTTATAATTGCCGATATTTTTTCAATTTGATGTATTTAATTTTATTACCATTCAAAAAAGGAAATGGTGTAAATATTATGAATGAATTGACGTTATCGATAATAATACAACAAGTGTGTTAATGATTATCGAAATACAAATTTCTTCGATTTTGAGAAACAAATTAGGTATTTTCCATATATTTCAAATCAAATAAAATATTATTTAATATCATAGGGATGAACCCTTAGATAAGTTTTACAATCGTACAAAATCGATTAACCCACCCAGCACCAAATATTTCAGGTAAAAAAAAGCAGGTAAACGGTGAAATTCAAACGGAACTCGAAACGACCGCTCACTGGTTGTGACGTCACTTCGCATATAAATACGTCTCAGTTCGTTGGCGTCATATCGATTTTTCGTTGTTGTTTGTTGTTTCAGCTTTGTGTAGGAGTGAAATTGTGACGAAATCTTATAATTTGTTTTATATTGCATAGTAAAATAGTATTTTTGATTAGTGTTGAATAGTTATGATGACCGCCGATTGTTAAAGCTTCCACGAACAATTTACCCTCTGTGGATAATATGTTTATGGTAATGGATTACATAAAAAGAGACGAATGTTTTAATTCAGCTGAAATTAGAGGTGCAAAAGCAGCAATGTAAGTATTTAATGTAAAGAATAATTATTGTCTTTTTATTATACATGTAAACGTCCCTGATAAATAAAAACAAAGCTGTTTAAAAAAAGGTAGAACGTGTCGCGGGACACACGGTAGGAACTTTAGTTCCTTTTAAGCAAAAATTATGTACATTTGACGTTATAGATAAACGGTTTGCATATTCTTTGGTGGTTGAGTAGTAAGCATGTAAGCATACCAGACTCTCACGCGGTAGACCCGGGTTCGATTCTCCGTGAGGAAGTTTTTTTTTACTGTCAATTTTATTTTTTAATAATTATTCTGCTTGATATTAATAACGACAACAGGTAGACGTTTGAAATATTTAGCAGAATATTCATTATTATAGATAATGGTACGGTACCCTTCATGAGGGAGTCCGACTGGTAACATCTACTTATAACAGCATCGTATATTTAAAAAGGGAAACCGCAGCATTATACAAATTGGACATTCAAGAACTGTACGCTTACCACAAAAAAATTAGTGGAAACATAAAATTGAATTTTGAAGTTATATTACAGTTTATAAAAATATTTATTTTCTAGATTTTTTCTTAAGTGGGTCGTAGAAAAAATATGCTGTTCGACTCGTGTGGATTGTCCATATCGCACTTGAACGATTGAGCACTCCGCCTACGGCGTCGTGCTCAAACTTTGTCCTCGTGCGATATGGCCATCATATCCACACTAGTTGCACAAACTACTATTTCTATCAAAATATGCCCTTTTACATTTAAAAACAACCTGCCAAATGTCAAATCAATTTATCCATCCATTTTAAAGTTATCAAATTAAAACATTCAAGTTTTCAAAATTTCAACACCCTCTATTTCGAAAAGTAAATGTGCTAGACCCCTTAATCGCGCAAAAAAATTATGGAAATAATAGTAAAAATGTATCCGAACAAATTCAAGTAGATCACCAGCACTGCGAATACCAGCTTTGCATAGAATTTTCATATAGCATGCGGGCGGCCCGGGTTCGAATCCCGGCCGGAGCATATGAATCGCTGCTTCGTAAACGAGAGAGAGACTAAGGAGAGAGCACACGCACGCAAGCAAGGCACATAACGAAGCAACGTAACATAACGTAGCGTAACGAAATGCGTAACGGTCAGATCTTTTGCGTCGCGACCCCTGGTCGCTCAAACATAACCTGACGCAAAGAACTAAAGTTCCAAAACGTTTGAGGAATTGTTAAATAAACTAAATATTATAATACTTACACTTGCCTCATATTAGGTTGAAATCTACCTCACAACCTTTAGCATTGACAATAAACTTTTGTTTTTCAGGTTCCAAGAATAAAGATATTAGTCAATACTAACAAAAATATATGGATATCTTGTTTACTTATAATATCAATATTGTTGGTAAATTAAGGTAAATTAAGTATGTTTTTTCAAGTTGTATAATTGAATACATGTTTTAATAACTTTTAAGAATTTTCTAGAAAATTTCTAAACAATGATGCCAAATTATCAAAATTTCAAATTGAAGTAGGCATCGATATTAATTTCAAATGATACTTGGACAAAATGTCTATTATTGGTATATCAAATTTTAATCGATGTAGATATCTGGTTGACACAAAAAAATATGTGGAACAACATCCCGTTTCATTATTATTTTTCCACCCATTAATTTAAAACGTACATAATTTTCCATGTCTTCTTCCAGCTAAATAAACATTTTATTAATGATAACATACCCTAACGTAATTTACCTATAACTTACTTTAAAGTGGTCTTCACAACAAAAAAATTCACTCTTGGATTTGGGCATATCACGTCTTGCTGCTTTAAACCATCGTTTTTTACGCTCATACTCTTGAGGCACACGAACAAATGTTTTGTTTGGTGTACTTTTAGAAGTGCTTGTACAACGGGGCACAAAACACCACTTATTCTGAGACCCGTACATAGCCATTCACTTATGTTTTTATTCAAAAACTTAATATTTTAGTCACTAAATTATTGTTACGCACTTTTTCGTTTATAACCACGTAAATAAAATTACAGCACGCACGAATCAGGTATAACACAATACTGCTGCTAGCTGCGCTGCACTGTTCATATGCGGTGTGACGTCAGACCGCCATAACCTTGGGAAATCCCGTTTTGGCGCGAATTTCTAGCGTTTGAATTTCAAATGGCTTTTTTTGTTGAAAATTATTTTTTTTCAATTTTTTTGAAGATACTATAAGATTTATAGGTACATTAACTACCATTTTTTCTATTTTCTAAAAAACATGAAAATACCCAATTGTTGTTTGGAGACAGCACGAGCGCGTAAGCGCGGGTGTGGTTTCCTGAAACAACAATTTGTTTCGAAAAAGAGAAGAAATTTTCGATAATCATTAATTACACGAGTTGCATTTGTCAAGATTATTTCACGAGAACAATTAAAATTGTGTACAAACTATTAGGATAATTATTTATTGGAAATATTAATATTAAATGTACAGTTTGTACAATTATTTATTTATTTTTACATTTTCTAAGTCTAATTGATTTTTCTTAATCTCATTGGATGTTGACGTCATGACGGTTACTTTAATAATTTATTGTTCACAAACACCAGAATTTGCCAGCCGGCTTACTGCTGTAGATCTGTTGGAATGGTTTGATATTTTAACGTTTTTTGTATCCAAACCAATAATCTTTGCAGCAGATTTAGTCCATTTGTTAAGTTCATTTATGCCAACTGGCATATTTTTAAACCAAGGACTGTTCAAAGTTTTATCCCAATTATTGGTAACTGTTAAAAATAATCAGTTGATCTTATCTCTTTTTGATAAGAGTTTTTTAAACAACCGAACTGAACAATTTTCCGGATTTTCTTTATTTGGTGTAAGCCACTTACTTTCTGAAATATTCTTGGAGCCTCCCTGTACAGTCTTGGTAAAAATAGGATTATATTCAAGTCTTCCAGATGGTGTTCCGTAATTATTAATTTCTTCCTTGAAATATTCAGGTAAAAATCAGCAAGCTTCACCACCACGCCAAGCTAATTCCATTGCGATAATATGATACAATTTTCTTTGTAGTCCATTGGGTGTATTTTCATTCCAAGACTGAATAATTTTCGTTAATTCTTCACCATTCAAAGATGCACTAGATATTTTTCTCTTCTCCGGGATACCTTGTAGCTGTCTTCTCTTCGCATTTTTCGCATTTCTAGCAGCTTGAAAAATGATATCTTTGAACGGATCAAAACGTCGATTATAATCGTTATAATATTTTTCTTGGAGTAATTTGGCTGAATTGTTCCAAATAGTCTTTATTACCATTTCCTTATACTCGTTTCCATCAGCTTTTCGAATATTAAACGCCCATTCTGTAAGGATATCTGCAAGTTTTTCATTCGATGTGTGTTCTTCCAGGCTGTGATGAAGTTCGTTGCAAAATAACATGAATTGTTTCCACCCGTACTTTTTAGATCGCACGGTATTTTGCGGCATTTGTTCTTTTACTTTCTTTTGAATCTCTTTTAGATCAAACAGACCAAAACGGTTTTTAGAATTCATTCTTGATACAATGATACTGACGTTTCTTTAATAATTTGACATTTTTCGTCAGTCACTAGATTTTTAATATCGAATAAAACAACTAATGACAACGCGAAACACACAGATAGGAAAAATGCATGTATCCAATCAGGTGCCGAAATACAAAATGGAAAACATGGTGTTTTCAGATATCAATCCTCATATTTAAACCAATCGAAGGCGCGTATTTTGTATTGAGTGAAATAATCCAGAAAACATCATAGATACACCATAAAAAGGACGGAAATAGTATATTATTAAACGAGCAATTTATGATAGCCATAATTCACGATGGGTGACGTTTGCATCACGAGCCGCAGGCGAGGGGCGCAAGTCACCCAAGTGAATTATGGCCATAAATTGCGAGTAGAATACTATACTTTGTCCACGACACTTAATTTATTTATTAATAAATAAAAGTCAGTAGCGATTTGGCATATTACTAACCTCAAAATGTTGTGGCAGCTACTTCAAATAATTTGACATATATAGAGATGGGCGATACTGTAGGAAGTATCAATACAACGTACCGTTATAAATATATTGTTTTAAAATACTTAATATTAGAAAATATCGTTATGAAAAGTATCAATACTAAAAATTACAATATTTTATAGATACGATATATGTCAGAAACAAATTTCCTGAACAAAATACACTGATTTAATAGTTTATTCCATATTGTACCCCCATCTCTAGTCGTGAATTATGAACCATAATACACTACAGTGTATTATGAACCATAATTCACGACAGTTGATATATGGGTACCATATACCTTTAGTTAGGAGGTAAAATATTGACTTATTATTAGGTGGTCTTGGACAAATACATTTTTTTAAGACCGACCAGGAAGTATACACATTCTGGACAATTTTTCGTCCAGAAAATAACGTTTTGCCGATCAAGACCGGAAAATGGACGACAGGGACCGGGAGCGAAAAGTGAGGAATTATTGTTCGAAAGCAAAGTTTAACGGTAATTGCTTGAGAACAATAATTCCACTTTTAGTTCGCAATACATATAACATTTTTTCTACAATCACTTGAATATATATTATAACTGATAAAATTGATAAATTTATACTTCTTATTTCAAGTACTTGTCAAATACTTTATGAAATTTTAAACATATTATAATTATTATTATCAATACTGTCAATGTACTTCTTCTTATTCTACAATTAGAAAGGCCTCAGCTAGCAGGGCCATCCAGCCAGTATATGCAAAATATTCAGAATGTGGCACAACAATTAAGCACAAAAACACCAGAAAAATTAATACGGTCACATCGCAATCACACTAATTAATTATTTAAAACATTAAGAGCTTAACAAAACAGCGATTTATTAGGTTGTAAAAGATTTTCTTTTTTCTCTTATTCTTTTGGGAATCAAACCACAATGATGTTTTTTTATTTTTTATTTCGACGTTTCGGTAGCGTTCCAGCTACCGTTGTCAAGATTAACTAGTAATAAAATTAATAAAATAATTTTTGGTCCCTATCTGACACAACGAAAAAACATGTAAAAGATTTTCAGAAGACAAAAACACTCCCTAGCCAGGTTGCTCTATGATGTCACTGTCACTGTCACTGTCACTGTCACTGTCACTGTCACTGTCACTGTCA